>OY829542.1:64376727-64816986 GCA_963691705.1 Viola odorata
AATTTCGAATTTGCGCATAAACTTAGAGCATCCAAACCAACAAAGGTACAAAACAAAATAATAATAATTGCCACTTATGCTATAAAATCAGTGATGTGAATTACCACAAGTGATGTCAGTCACGGAAGGAAAGCAAATCCTAAGATGTTTGCCATCATTACTAGTGGGATATAGGATAGTCAGGGCCTTTCCAGGGCATGTCTATTTTGAAGTGTTTAGGTTTGCTTCCTATGGTTAGAGGAATTGGGATTGGTTCTAGAGATTGACCCAGTAGCTGATAGAGGAATTGGGGGTGGAGTCCTATGTCTTAGTATTCAACTTCCTGCCCCTTCATATATAGCAAAAAGCTGATTGAAGTTGAACCACGCATCAGAGACATGCTGGTTAAGCTTGAGTACGAAAAAGGAAGGGCGTAAAATTTATAGGTTTCCTATTTGCCTACATAGCACAGCACGTGCTGCTTTTACACAAAGAACCATGCAAGATATTGAAGATGTAAGATGAACAGTTTATGCCTTGAGGCACCAACTCAGAGTATACAATTTTCCTTGTACATAAATTGTTAAAGGGCTACTTGAGCCTAGAATTCTCACTAAATAGACAATGAAGAGAAACTAAAAGAACATACTTTTCACCTGTAGATACTATGAAGAAAAGTCCACTTACTGTGAGCAATCATTGTAGCACTTCTCTGCTTGGTTGAAATCATGAGCATAAAGATACACAATAATTGCACCAAGATATGCCTGAATAAATAAAAGAATGAAAGAGATAGTTAATGTTGGACAGAATTTCTTTAGCATAGAAAACAATGACCAAAATAGGATTCTTGCTCTAGAGATAAAAGATAGAAAGTTGAGGTGTCACAGACAAATGGGCTGCATAACCAAAGCAATTCAGGTGTTCCCAAACCAAATCGAAAGGAGAAAATTGGTAATCACAGAAAGTGGGAGAAAATGATAATAGAGGAAAAAACAAAGGAACCAAATCAGGAAACGAACAGTATAAAGTTCCACACCATACCTTGCACTGGCTGTAAGTAGCATTGCAATTGTCAGCTGCCAGGCCCAATTTTAATAAGGAAGATGCAGCATCTGTATACCTGAGGCATTGACATTAAAACAAGAAAAAAGACGAGGCATTAACCATTTAAGTTTTAATACAAAGACATAAGACATATCACTCAAAATACCACATCCTAACAATGGATAAAACATCTGAAGTGTACCATATAGCAATCTAAATCATCATTTAATGGTCAGTAAAGACGAGCAATAATTAGACAAACACCTTGGATAAAAACAACAAAAGAATTAAAATAAATATAACAAAGGAAAGATCTGGTATACACATAACGCAGGACAGGAATTCAGCTCGAGTCCTTTAGCTAATGGGCCTTTTAAGTCTTTTAACTAATTATGAAGGTCAGAGGTTACTTTGAGTTTATGTTTAATTTTGTCAAGAGTCAGGTATTTCAGTACTTTCTAGCATTGCTGGAAATTCTCGAATTAGAAAATTTTAATTCAATGCAAGTTTTTTATTTAGAAATAAAAGACCTTTTTATGCAATTCAACCTTTTGGTGTGACTCCTAAGAATCCTAGGTGCGAGATTTAGCTCATCTTTATTTATCTCCACTCGTTTTCAATTCTTTTAACACATCGTCTCGAAATTCCTACTTCTGGCCTACCAAACAACCACCATATGATTCCTAAACCACTAGTTTCAACTCTAGACTAAGAAGCAGACCTCCCAGGACAACCTCTAGGCTGTCTTGCAACAGTTTGATATACCCCCTATTCTGTCCTGCATTAACATGACATAGTGGCTGTTAATACTATATTACTTGCCACATGATCACATGTACTACCTCTTTAAACCTGCAAGTAAATACATATTGACATATAAGATAGATCTTAAGTGATGGACAAAACTATAGTGGCTGAAGAGGGTCTGGATTGTAATAAGCAACCATAAATCTTTGTGCACTAAATGCAAGTTTCGTCTGTAAACCCACAGTAAAGAGTTAGATCAAAAGTGATATTTCCCAAAGGGACCACATATAAACTTTGTACTCTTTTTTAATCCTTCAGTCAGAACTTTCAATCGCTGTGTATGTGTATATTATGCTTGGCTAACAAAACTGTACTTCGGTTTATATAAATCTTACTTATATCCTAGAGAGAGAGAGAATAAATCCTTACTTTTCAAGCTTTATATATACTTTAGTGGCATCACGGTATAAATCAAAGGCCATTTGTTCCTTGCCATCCTCTTCAAGAATAGCACAAGCATCAACAAACAGTTGAACAGCAGCATCAGGCATTGGATCTTCCAGAGTACTATGACATGGAAAATGTAAAGAAATTTCAAAATGAAGTGTTCAACTATATTCCATCCAACATGATTGCATTGAACATTTTAAAAGGTATATTCTCATTTTGGGTTGCAACACAAAATACAAATTTTGCGACATATAAAACATAGACGATCATATTCAAATGCCTACACACGTTGTATGACAATAACAACAAATGAACAATGGATGAATAATTATTTCCATTGAAAAATGAACGAAATGATAAAAAGGAAACAAAAAAGGAAGAGAAGTGAAGTCACACAGAGTGGATGAGCAGCTGGAACATCTGAGAGATGAATTCTCATGATACAATTAATATAACACTTAGCATTTTATGACATACTAATCCCCAAAATATTTTCCAGCTCCAGTTACTTAACAAGAATTTTGGACGTTATGAGTTCATATCCACATTTAGCCAAATAAGACAAGACATGTGACCGATAAAAGTTATAGGACCTACGAATAATTCAGTGTGTGAAAAGAAAAAATATTCAATGAATTAAGTTCCTTATTGACTTTTTATATAAACCCAAGAAAGTATCCTAATTGCTAAATGAATGACGTCTCATGGAAAATGGTAAGCTCGGACAAGAAGCAAGTATCAACAAGAAATATGAACACTAAGAGGATAAACAGTGTGCTCACCGAGCAGCCTTTGCAAGAGCATCTGATGCAGGCTGCGATCTCCCACACTCAATATACAACTCGGACGCCCTTCTGTAAAAGTCAGTGACTTCATTCCAATATCCTAGTTCCTTAGCTAGACCAGCAGCAGATTCCATATGTCTAGCAGCATCCCAAGGTCTTAAATTTGCATGTAAGGGTACAGTGGGAGCAAATCGGCGCTCATCCAATGAAAAGAAAAATTAACTAAAAATTACCAACTACCTAACGCATTGATCATAAAGAGTTAAAAAATAAAAACAAAGGATACGAAGAGATCAACTCTTGTCCTTTTGAAGCCTTTTCAAAAGCTTCTTTTGCTTTCTCATAATTCTTGGAAACCCTAAAAGCATTAGCTACATCAAAGAAAGGAAAAGTCTTTTATCATTTCTAATTTCTCATTTGCAGAAGGAAAGATGAGTACAAGTACAAGATGAAGAGTTACTAACCGGCTTGCTCATACAAAAGAGTGGCGCTTTTCCAATCAGCACTCCATCTTGTAAGGCTCAGTTTGGTTCTTCAATGGAAAAACGAGAAATTAAACAGCAATTCAAGTATTTGACTGAAAACGATGAAATGGGCATCCGTAAAAGAGGAGAACTTACAGCTTATCGGCCTTAGCAATCAGCTTCTCGGGATCGGTAGGCGGCATGTTCAAGTCAGAAATTGCTGAAGCGGAAGGGAATCAATCAAAACCAACTTTACTTCTCTTTAGCTGTTTTTAGACTTACATTCAGAGACGGTTGGTATGAGATGTCAATTGCTTTTCGTTTTAGCTGTTTTTAGTTTTTTTTTTTTTTTGAAGGGCTGTTTTTAGTTTTTTTACATACTGATTCAATAAAAATTAAATGATTAGGGAAAATGTTTTTTATTCGCACCGATTGGGTTTAAATCTGCACCAAACTTTTATTTCGTTAGTTAAATTGAAACTAGTTTTTTTTCTTCCTTAGTAGTAGCACTCTAGCTCCTACTTTTAAAATTATTTTAACCAACAATCAATGCCATTTTTAGTCCCAATTTTTTTTAAAAATAGTTATTCCAATCCTTTAATTTTACTTTTTTGAAAAATACTTGTCAAGTTTTTAAAAAAAAGTTAGAAAAAAAGAAATAAAAATAAAAATAAATCAAATTTGTAGAATTTTGTTTAAAAATTGTAAAATTCAAAAAATAACTCCAAAAAAATTCAAAATATTGAGAATAAAATCAGCATTGACTAACGACGATTAGTTAAAATCAATTGAAAAGTAGAGGGTTTGGATGCTAGGTTGTTAATGGAGGAAAAAATTGGGTGCCAATTTGAGTAATGAAACAAAAGTTGGGTGCAGATTTTTAACGACATAAATGCTAGAAATCTGCACAATAAATCAAATTTGTAGAAGTTGGTTTAAAAATCATACAACTCAAAAAAATCAAAATATTGGGAATAAAAATGACGATTAAAAGTCAATTGAAAAATTGGGGGCTCAGGTATAAGGTTGCTAACGGAAAAAAAAGTTAGGTGTCAATTTACCTAACGGGACAAAAATTGGGTGTATATAACAACCTAAATGATAGGTGCTAAATTAAAAAAGAAAAAAATCGGGTACCAAATAACATTTTTCCTAATTTTTAAGAATTTTAAAAAATCTTTCTTGTTTCTTTTCTATTTATAAATCACGCTCTTTCCAAAGATTATTTTGGTATAAAAAAAAGACTTTAATGTTGGATTTGTAAAGTTTATTATTAGTTTTAATAAGAATTGATCCAAAAATATTTGTACCGTTAACTTTCTTTTTCATTATTTTCTCCATGAAATAAACCTTTTTTTTTTTATCTTTCTAATTCATATCATCATAAATAAATATAAATTTTGTTTTTAAATTTTACATTCTCGTCTTTGTTAGTGTTTGATTATATAAGGAAACAAATAAAAATAAAGAATGGACCATCAGAAGCCCAATCCATATAAGCCCACAGAAGCATATCCATCTATAAAATTGCATACAATAGTTGCTAGGGTTTTCTCTCTAAAACCTAAAGAGGGACTGAAACCTGCGCCTCTCCTTATTCTCTTGCTGCCGTAGCACATCTTCTCATCTGAAGAAATCATGGTAACTCTCCTCTCTTATTCTCTGTACCTTCTACCAATTCTCTTGCTAAACATATGTATTATGTATTATGTTCGCTTCCAATTGATTTATTTTCATCCTTTTTTCAGATCATTTCAGAGAAGAACAGGCGCGAGATCTCCAAATACCTCTTCCAAGGTAAACCCGAACACATTATCGTGTATGTCTTCGTGTCTTGAATTTGATATTTGGTGAGGTTTTTGATTGGCGTTTTTGGGTTTTCTTTTTCGTCTGTCAGAGGGTGTCTGCTATGCTAAGAAGGATTTTAACTTGGCGAAGCACCCGGACATTGATGTCCCCAATTTGCAAGTTATTAAGTTGATGCAGAGTTTTAAGTCCAAGGAGTACGTGCGCGAAACCTTCGCCTGGATGCATTACTACTGGTATTTGACTAATGAAGGGATTGAGTTCTTGAGGGCATATCTTAACTTGCCATCTGAAATTGTGCCTGCTACTTTGAAGAAACAAGCTAAGCCCGGTGGTGGCAGGCCATTTGGAGGTGGCCCAGGCGGTGATCGCCCAAGGTATTCAAACTATCCTTTTATGTGTTTTAGGTTCATTTATTATTATGTTATTTGTCCTTGTATTTTGTAGTGTAGTGGTTTATGGTGTTTCTGTTTCTTGTTCATTGGAAGTCATTTGTATTGATGTTTGGTCCAATATTCTCCATTTTCAGGGGGCCATCTCGTTTTGATGGAGAAAGGAGGTTTGGAGACCGCGATGGATATCGCGGTGGACCTCGTGGACCTCCTGGAGAGTTCGGTGACAAGGGTGTGCCTCCTGCTGACTACAGACCTTCTTTTGGAGTAAGTGTCACTTTACATTACTTGTGCTCTTGAAATTAAGAACAGTAGATAAGTAGTAGCCTTTTGCAATAAGATTCTTTTGTTCATTCTTTCTTTGATTTAGTAATGTAGAGTGGTTCAAAGTGTTTTTTATATGCGATTGTAGCACTGCTTAAATAATGATTCTGGTGATATGATTTCATGGGATTGTAGTTATGATTAGATGAAGTAGATTTGCATTTTAGAAGATTTAGACGTGTATATAAAAAATAGTGTCTGTTCTTTGGTACTCAACTTTCTTGCTGCCCAAAATTGCAGAGTGGTGCTGGTTCAAGGCCTGGATTTGGTCGTGGTGGCGGTGGGGCTGCATTTGGTGCAGGACCTGCTAGCTCGAATCTCCCTTGAGATCGTTTCAAGAGTGGCCAGTGCTGATTTGCTACATTTTAATTAGCTCTTGTGATGGAGGTTATGCTGCCTGGGATTTATATTTTTAACAATTTTGTTGTCTTTGCATCTCGACAGTTGAATATTTAGAACTACTGTTTGTTGAATATTATTAAATGTCTTAGTCTTGTTCCCCTAAGGATTTGAATGATATTCTGCGCTTCAATCTTACATCTTGTTTAATTTAATTCTATCTTTGTTTCTGCCTGGAATGTGGTCTTGGTTTGAATATTATGAGATTGGTGAAGTGTTGCAGATTTGAAATGCGTTGCAAGAAATGGAACTTGTTTGTTTAGAATGCGTGATTAGCGGGTGATTAATTTAGAAGTAACTAGTTATATTTTCCCCTGTATCCTGTAATTACTAGCCAGGCAATTTAGAAGTAACTAGTTATATTTTCCCCTGTATCCTGTAATTACTCACCCCGTAGTGGAGGTTCAGTTGTGCACAAAAAACAGAGTGACTGTTATGTGTAATTAAATTTGTTGTAGTTTTTACTTTTTACTGTAAAGTCACTGGTATGAGCTCTGTTTGTTTTTTCCCATTTTGCTCTCATCTCCAATGATGAAACGATCATTTCCACCATCGTCCTAACTTCATCGTCGATGAGCCAAATGTGTTTGGATCGGCGATGCTGAGACCAGAACCAGAAGTGCAGTATTATAGAGCAATAGAACCGAGTCCTTCACAGATTTGTCATTCTTATCTGCGTCACCCCTGCTACTTCCTAGAATTTCCCTCATCGTCTTGCGTCTATATAGGATCTAAAAGAGAATTCATCTACTCCATTATTTTCTTCTCGACTTCTGGATTTCACCGTAGAACTTCATCCCTTCCTTTGGTTGTTTCATCTGTTTCATAGCATACTTGTCGATGTCTGGTTGCTTCAACTGTTTCACAGCATGCTCGTCAATGGCATCGATCAGGAAGAGAACTTCATAGCCCCTCCTCTTGAGCCAGCTTTTCTCGGTCACCTGAGCAAATCAGCTAGCTTTTCATGGATACCCAACCCCAACTATAAGTCTATCCTTGATTTCAGCTATTTCATTGAACATCTCAGTGCATTTCTTCACCAAGTTCTTGATCACATTGAGAATTAATCCTGTTCGAGCTGCTGCAAAATTGCAGGAGAAATGTTGAGTGGTAGATCATCAGAATCGAAAACACCTTCTTCTTAGTATCGAACAAAACTACTTATATTTTGATATGACTTAATCTACTTTTTATTTATTTATCAGCCAATTTGACATATCAAATACAATATTAAAGCAGTAGATTTTTTTTTAATTTTACATTCTTGTCTTTGTTAGTGTTGATTATATTATAAGGAAACAAATAGAAATAAAGAATGGACCATCAGAAGCCCAGTCCATATAAGCCCACAGAAGCATATCCATCTATATAATTGCATACAATAGTTGCTAGGGTTTTCTCTCTAAAACCTAAAGAAGGACTGAAACCTGCGCCTCTCCTTAGTCTCTTGCTGCCGTCGCACATCTTCTCATCCGAAGAAATCTAGGTAACTTTCCTCTCTTAATCTCTGTAGCTTCTACCAATTCTCTTGCTAAGCATATGTATTACAGGAATGTCTCACAGGAAGTTTGAACACCCCAGACATGGTTCCCTCGGATTCCTTCCAAGGAAGCGTGCTGCTCGTCACAGAGGAAAAGGTTACCCTCCTCCCCTTTACTTCCCGCTTTGTTATGTTTTTCTTTGGCTTTTAGTTCTATCAACTCTTTGTTTTCCTTTTTATACGTCCGTTTGTTTTCGTTTTTATTCAATTTTTAAGTGTTTTCTCATCTCATCTCTGTACTATCATTTATTATTTTTCTGTTTTAACTTATCTCTGAACCTGAAATATTTTGTGTTTTTTCTTGCTGATTCTCTAGCATTTTTTTTTTACATTATTTTACATTTGTGTATCCATGTTGTTTTAATGTTGGTTGAGTTTTATCTCAATAATTGAACCCTTTCTCATAAATTTGTTTTTACAGTGAAGGCTTTTCCCAAGGATGACCAGAGCAAGCGTTGCCATCTAACTGCATTCATGGGTTACAAGGCTGGAATGACTCACATCGTTCGCGATGTTGAGAAGCCTGGATCAAGTGAGCAATTTTTACATTTAATCTACTGTTGCATTGTAGATTCATTCCAATAGTACTTGACTTTTGTGATTATAATGTTATTTACTGTTGATTCTTGCAGAGCTCCACAAGAAGGAAACCTGTGAGGCTGTTACTGTTGTTGAAACACCTCCAATGGTGATCGTCGGAGTGGTTGGTTATATCAAAACACCTCGTGGCCTCCGTTCTTTCAGGACTGTGTGGGCTCAGCACTTAAGTGAGGAGGTGAGGAGAAGGTTCTACAAGAACTGGGCTAAGTCAAAAAAGAAGGCCTTCACCAAGTATTCCCGTCAGTATGAGTCTCCAGAAGGAAAGAAGAACATTGATGATCAACTGGAGAGTTTGAAGAAGCATGCAACTGTTATCCGTGTGCTGGCGCACACACAGGTAGTTTGCATGTTCTTGTTCAATTTTTCTTCTTTACATGTTTTTAATCTTTTCGAGATTCGAGCTGGTGAAGTCCAATTGTTGAATGGTTACTACTCCTTTTTGATTAATTAATTTTTACCGTATTCAGTTTTTAAGCATGATCCTGTTTTAGCCTCTTGGATTATCCTTGTTAAGTTCATTTGGATTAAACTTTTTACTGTTCATGTCTTGCAGATAGGAAAAGTGAAGGGACTGAAGCAAAAAAAGGCTCATATTATGGAAATTCAGGTTAATGGTGGGTCAATTGCCCAGAAAGTTGACTTTGCTGTTGGCTTTTTTGAGAAGCAAGTCCCTATTGATGCTGTTTTCCGGAAGGATGAGATGATAGACATAATTGGCGTAACCAAGGGTAAGGGTTATGAAGGTGTGGTCACGCGATGGGGCGTTACTCGTCTTCCTCGCAAAACTCACAGGGGTCTCCGTAAGGTAGCTTGTATTGGTGCCTGGCATCCTGCCAGAGTCTCCTTCACTGTTGCTAGAGCTGGTCAGAATGGGTATCATCATCGTACTGAAATGAACAAGAAGATTTACAAACTTGGGAAGTCTGGCCAGGAGTCCCACACAGCTTCAACTGAGTATGACAGGTAATATCGCTTGTCAGGTTATAATAGTTTTACTTTCTGAGTTTGGAAGATTCTGATGTCATATTTTGACAGGACTGAGAAAGACATCACTCCAATGGGTGGTTTCCCCCATTTTGGTATTGTGAAGGATGACTACATCATGATCAAGGGATGCTGTGTTGGACCTAAGAAGAGGGTGGTAACTCTTCGCCAGTCCCTGCTCAAACAGACCTCGCGTCTGGCTCTTGAGAACATCAACTTGAAGTTCATCGACACTTCCTCCAAGTTTGGACATGGACGTTTCCAGAACACACAGGAGAAGCAGAAGTTCTATGGCCGTGCTAAATGATTTTGCTTCTAGTTAATTTAAATTTTGAGCTGTGCGATACATTTTATTTACATTTCTCTTCCAGAAGTTTGAATGAGACTTTGGGTTTTGAAGTATTGGAAGTACTTGTTTTTGGTTAATGTGAGCTATTTGGATGTTTTATCACAGCACTCATGACTGATAGTTCATATTTTTTCTACGGATTTCGTCCTGTCTTGATCGTTAAATCTTCACGCCAAAAATACACACTAATATTCCCACTATTTTGTAAATGTGAAAACTATTTCTTCTACATGATTTCTTTTCTTTTAAGATTCACAATTGCATATATAGATGAATAATGCATACAAAAGTAATTAATAGTTATTTTTCGTTTTGGTTTAGATACCTTTTTGTTTATTTTATGTGACAAAAAGAGAGTAAAAAAAATGGACATGCATGTAAGATCGCACAAAATTATTTAAGTTAAAAAATTAAAATAATATATAACTACAAAAAATAAATTTAGCAATTGGCGGTGTGATGCTCATTAATGGTTTCCCTCCATTTCTAATAGTGTCTCTACCATTTCAAATATCCTTACCTCACGGATGAATAAAAAAAATGAAGTCAATCCTACACAAAAAGAAAAAAGACTCCTCAATAATTAAGAAACACCACAAAAACTTTTTGTGTGCATCTTATCTCAAACTTGCTTTCAAGAAAAAATAACACACGGAGGCGAGTTGGTGCAGGTCTAATTAGGACATATACTGAGATGAAGGGCCTAATGAAGAATAGATTCATTCCACCCTATTTCCACCGCAACCTTCATTAAAGGTTGCAAACCTTGACTCAAGAGAGCAAGAGTGTGGGCGAATACTACAATGAGATGAAGATTGTTTGGCAAAGCTGGCATTTTGCTCCAGCCAAAACCAAGGGATTTTCCTTGGTTTTGAATAGAGCTTTTCCAAAAGCTTGTATCTAAAGGTGTTGCCAAACACCATTCTTGATTTTGAAACCAACTTCTACAACCCAAACCAGCTTTTTGGTGTTTCCCAAACAGACACTTCGGCGACTTCTACTCCATCTAGCACGAAGGCAACCCCATGGAAGTCGACACCTTGGAAGAAGGACACCAAACGTGTCAGACAAAGGCTGCTCTCAAGGCCATTATCAGAAGAAGACAGAATTCAAACCAAATTGCTTTCTTATCTTTTAATTTTTCTCAATGTAATATGAGTTCAAATCCGGATGGACTCTTCTCACATGTACCCTCCGGATTAATAGAGGACTATTTGTTAGTATTATTTTATTGTCATCACTATTAATTGGGGAGGGTAATGATGTTTTGGGGTTTGAATGTACAGTAGAAACTCTATAAAATAATACACTTGGGACGACCAAAATTTATTAATTAAAAGAGTTATTAATTAATCGATAAATTAATAATTATTAATTTATATATTAATTAATATTTTATTAATTTATAGTAAAATACTTAGTTTACAAACACCTTTCAAGCTTCCACTTAATTACTGTATACAATGCATGTACTGTATATCAAATGAAGGGCCCAATTTGAAAGAAACCTTCAATCTCCCACCTTATTATACTTCTTGTGTTCAATGTATCACTTTATGGACATTAAAAATATTTTCTATATAAACAAGATCAAAATACTGTAGGTTAACACAAACAAATCATACACACAACATGGCTTCCCATCTTAAAGGTGTGAAAAAAACAACAATGACAGACGAGATTCGAAGAGCATTATGCAAGCACAACAAGGATAATCCAAGTCTCACTCAAAAGCAATTGCAAGAATGGGTTCATAGTAACTATGGTTTGCAGGTGAGTCAAGCGACAATATCGAATACAGTTAAGCGGTCTTTAGAGTATCTCTCACTTGCTCCCGAAAGAGGCGATGTTAAGCGACACAAACCGGCAAAATTTCCTGACCTAGAAAAATCTCTCTATGAATGGATTCTTCAATATCAAGAACATGTGAACTAATCATCGAGAAGGCGAAAAAGTTCATGAAAGATATGTATCCAGTGGATGCTCCAGACTTTACTTTTTCTATTGGTTGGCTTGGAAAGTTCAAAGCAAGATATGGAATTAAAAATTTCCGGCGTTTCGGAGAGAGTGGATCTGTTGAAATGGAGGGCATGGAGGACAAATTAAAATCCATAAGAGACAAAGTTGATCAGTTTGAAATGAAAGACATCTTTAATATGGATGAAACAGGTTTGTTTTTTTATTAACGAAATGAAAACAACACCAGAAGTTCTTACCATGCTAAGGAAAATTAGAGACGACATTCAAGGGGAAATTGATTTCAACAAAAAACAAAAGACAATTGAGTCATTTTTCAAGAAACCTTCATAAATCATTCATGTAATATGCTATATATAAGGAATTATTAATTTATATTTTATATGGGTCTAAAGAAATTATCAAAAATGTATTATCTTATAATTTTAGCGAATTATTAATTTAGCACCCTATCCCCGAGTCGGGACCGGCCAAAAATATTATCTTAGAGAGTTTATTAAATAATCGAGTATTAATTTATCGAGTTTCTACTGTAGTTTACATTATTATCCTAATGTAAGTAATACTCCTTCCGGCATAAATTAAATGACATTTTGACCTCAATCACACAGATTAAGAAAAATTATAAAAAAATTAAAAAAGCAACAACTGGGCAGCAAGGCAATAAGGTAGCAAGAGCAACTCAGGAAGCAGACCAGGTCAGTCGGGCAGTTGACAGGGGCAGTCGGGCAACTGAAAAGTAATTTTTTTAACAGGACGTCAATTAAACTTGGGCACACGGATTTGGGTCAAAATATCATTTAATTTATATCGGAGGGAGTACTAAAAAATAAAAATAAAAATTGTTATTATAATAAAAATAAAATACACAAAAAATGAAAAAGAATAACGAAAAAATTATTTGGTACTATTTAATTTTTTGTATTCAGCCTGGTGTAAGGTTGGCAATGGAGCGGGTAAGGCACTATCCATACCCGCACCCGCAAATTTGCGGGTAATCCATACCCGCACCCGCACCCGCACGGAGCGGGTAAGAGAAGACAAATTGTACCCGCGGATACCCGCAAATTTCTTAAAATTTAAATTTTCATGTTTAATGTTTTCAAACACGCTTTTGAAGTCATTTAAATTTATGGTTTGTATTATACTTTGGATTGAAAAATAGTTGAAAAATTACTTTAGTGGATATGTAAACTTTAATTTATGGTTTGTGTTTGACTAAAGGATTTACTAAGGTTTACAAATTTTATGATATGTATATATATTTTGCGGGTATTATTGCGGGTATCGATACCCGCATTTTGCGGGTATTTAGTGCGGGTATTGGAGCGGGTAAGCACTATCCATACCCGCATCCATACCCGCACTTTACGGGTGCGGGTAAATCCATACCCGTAAAATACCCACAAATTACGGGTAATACCCACCCACAATTGCGGGTATTCGACGGATATCCATATCCGCTGGCGGAAATTGCCAACCCTAGCTTGGTGGATATTTACAAAGTGGAAATAATTGGTATTTTTGAAATAAAAATAGTGGCAGCTAACAATAAATAATGCTTACTTTTTCTTTCTTTTCCAAAATTCCAAATTCAGTCACGCAGTCTTCTTTTTGAGTTCTTCGCCATAAATCAGTTGTTTTCAACAAAAAAAAAAACTTCTTTGGTTGGCTCAGCACCACGTCTTCAATCTTCCGACTGCCGCATCATCCCCTCCCCCCCTGTTCCTGTCCATTGATGATTGATGATGTAGCTTGTTAAGCATGAGCAATGTAAAGCTATGTTTTTGCCCTCCTCTTCTTTTCCTTCAACCACCGCCAAGCTTTGCCTCGCCATTGCCAAAACTACTCCTACGAACTTGTCTTCTTCTACTTCTTCTTCCTCCATTATCCTTCTTACACTCCAAAACCCATTCTCTTGTTTCCTCTCCTCTACCCACAACGACACTAACGCCGTCGTAATACGCCAAGTATCTCAATTCCTTCTTCGCCAACACCAAAACCCAAAACCCTTAAACCCCACTCTTCTCTCCAAGTTACAATCCCATCACATCCCACCCATCTTGCTCTCCCTCCATGCCAACCCTTCGCACGCTCTCCATTTCTTCCAGTGGGCCTCTTGCAATTTTCCTTCCTCATCCTCTGCCGCACCCTCCTTCTGTGCTCTCCTCCACGTCTTGCTTCTCAACCATCTGTTCGGTCCCGCCACCACCGCGCTTGGTGAGTTCTTTGCAGAATTCCCTCCCAATCTTGACATTTCTATTGCCCTTTGTTGTGGTTTTCGTGATTATGGCTCGAAGAATCGTAGCAGTCTTTACTATGGGGTTGTTATGGATTGGCTTGTTAAGAATGGTGAGCTTGAAATAGGTTGCAATTTTCACAAACAAATGATTGAGTTTGGTTTTGGTCCTACTGTTGTTTCTTGTAATAAAATTTTGAAGACTCTTTGCATGCGTAATGACACTGGTGCTGCCAATTGTTATTTTAATGTATTACTAATGGTTGGTCCCAAGCCAAATGTAGCTACATTTAGCACTTTGATTAATGCGTACTGCAAAGAGAAGAATTTGGATCGAGCATTTGAGGTTTATCATGTTATGGCAGAGTGTGATGTGTCGCCTGACTTAATTGTGTATAGTGTAATTATTGATGGTCTTTTAAGGGCTGGGAGGCTGGAGGAGGGAAATAGATTTTTCCAGGAGGCATTGGACCGGGGTATGAAGTTGGATGTTGTCGCTTTTAGTTCAATAATGAATGCTTATGTGAGAATTGGGGATTTGGGGATGATGATTGATGTCTATAGGAGAATGTTGACTGAAGGGGTATGGCCAAATGTAGTTACTTACAGCATTCTTATAAATGGGTTGTGCCAAAATGGTAGGATCCTGGAGGCCTGCGGGGTGTTTGCTCAGATTGTGAAATGTGGTTCTGAGCCATCTGTTTTGACTTATTCTGCTCTTATTGATGGGTTATGCAAATCAGGAAGATTGATGGATGGTTTTTATTTATACGAAGATATGCTTAAGAATGGACATGAACCAGACATTGTCATTTATGGCGTGCTAATTAATGGACTGTGCAAACAAGGGCTGGTAGCTGATGCTCTTAGATTGTTCTTTCATGCTATGAAGATGGGTGTGAAGCCTAATGTTTTCATTTTGAACACCTTAGTGGATGGCTGGTGTAGATTGGACTGCATAAGAAATGCAGTGAAATCATATAGTCTCATGGGATTGCTAAATATAAATGCAGATGTAATGACTTATACTGCACTTATTAAAGGGATTGCTAAAATAGGCAGGTCGGATAAAGCACTGTTATTGTTTTTCCAGATGCTGAAGAAGGGATTTAAACCAGATGTTATTACATACTGCATCCTCATTGATGGATTGTGCAAGCTTAATAATTCAAGTGCTGGATTACGAATTTTTGATCTCATGTGTAGGAATGGTGTGGTTCCAGATATTGCAATCTATAACACTCTCATCAATGTGCATGTTAAAGAACGCCGTTTGGAGGCTGCGCTGGAACTCTTTGCCCGTGTTCTTGAGGGAGGGCCTGAACCTGATGTCATTACATACAACACAATGATTAGCTGTTACAGTACTTTTAAAAGGTCAGATGATGCTGTTCAGCTTTTTGGGCAGATGACAAGCAAACAGCTTAG
Organism: Viola odorata; assembly: GCA_963691705.1. Classification (NCBI taxonomy): domain Eukaryota; kingdom Viridiplantae; phylum Streptophyta; class Magnoliopsida; order Malpighiales; family Violaceae; genus Viola; species Viola odorata. Next base: position 64,392,238 of record OY829542.1, read on the forward strand.
ACCCAGTGCCATTACCTATACCATATTGACTGATGCTTTTTGTAGAGAGGGGAAAATGGATGATGCGATGCTGGTATTCTCCAAAATGTTGGAATATGGCTTTGAACCTAGTGTAGTCACCTATAGCTCTATAATTGATGGATATTTCAAATCTCAAAATACAGAAAGTGCATTTGAACTTTATGTAGAAATGCTTGAAAACAATGTCTCACCAAACATTGTTAGCTATAGCATCCTTATTGATGGCCTTTGTAGAAGGGGTTTAATGGATGAAGCATCGCACACCTTTCGTTGTGCACTAGATAAAAAGCTGTTGCCTGATGTTATAGCATATACAATTTTGATTCGTGGATATTGCGGAGTTGAGAAATTAAGTGAGGCCAGGATCTTGTATGACGATATGCTTTTAAATGGTATCACACCAGATCATTTTCTGCTGAGAACATGTGAGGAGTATCAACTCCAAAGCTGTTCAGTGTAGGATGTTTGTGTTCAATGAAACATGCAAGGTAGAGATCTCTCCTGCAACGCCTTTTGACATGGGCAGTGGCTTTGTAAATGGGACTGGAGCCCTAGATCCGGGTCTGATTTTCGATGCCAGTAAGTAGTTCCGCCTATATAGCACAAGTCTTTTTTCTTTTTAATGGTGTCTTAGTTATATGGTTCAGGAAGATGTGGAAATTGTTGCACTGATTATTAGCACTGCCTGTATTTTCTACTGAGAATCAACCTTTGGAAAATAAGATTCATTTTCCAAAGGGATACTGATTGAAAACTCTTGGGCCTTAAAGGTTAAGTAAAATTCTTTTTATTGAAAAGAAACTGATCCCATACTTGTGGTAACTTAAAAAGTTCATAATATGTAATGTTATAAGCAAATTTACTCACTTCTAGAACAAACATAATTAGTGAAGGGGTCTGCCACTTTCACACTATGCATGAGGAGGAGGTTGTAACCTTGTTTTTGGTCCAATCAATTTCTGGTTTGTAACCTGCAGCGATTATCAGGGTCTGTACCTCTCAGACCCTGATAATGATAGTCAGGGTCTGTACCTCTCAGAGTCGGGGTTTGGAAATACAGAGCATAACTCTGTCAACGATAGTCAGGGTTTGTAACCTGCGACGATTATCATTGCTAACATGATTATATACATATTTACGGTGTATCTCTCTGCCAATGATAGCCAGGGTCTGTACCTCTCAGAGTTGGGGTTTGGGAATACAGAGCAGAACTGTTAAATTTAGTCTTTAGTTGTTCAAACTTAGCATGACTAGAAAAGCTGTCTGGTCTTCTATGGCCTTCAAATTGGTTATTTCCTAATGTTGGATACTGTATGAAGATAGATGAGGTTGGTGCATATAACGGGTGTTGTAGAACATTTTTCCATGAATATTCAAGAGGTGTGGTCTGTGTGAACCTTGGGCACTGTCATGTGCATGACCATGATTTATGTTGAGAGCAATTGCTGCAATTGTACAGGTTTTTTTTTGCCTGCTCTATATGTGACTTGCTCAACGAAATTCCGTTTGTCCCATCTATAACTTGTAATTGATTCATTTTTCTTGAAATGAAAGATTTCTCTAAGTTGTTATTTTTAATTGATACTAAAAGTATATATACTATGAGTAGTAGTAACAGATAATCATCTCTTCAAAAAACCAAATCTTCTTACTGTAAATTTATGAAAAATACCATTCCCATTATTGTTTATTTTCAATATATATACAAGGTTAAAATTCTCTTTTTTCAGAAATAAAAAAAAAGTTCGGAAATATATGCGGAGAAAAAACACATAGCTAAAAGATTAGTATTAGATGTTTACCAAGTTGTTACTATTCTCTTATGATCTGTAAACTCGAGACCCTAGTGGTACTTTACCACCAGTAGACAATCAATCACTTATAACGTATGATCTCTTCCGGGAATAAAAAATTATAATTTCACTTTATTAATATGCATATTCATCTCAAAGTTTTATGAAGTTGGCAGCAATCATTGTAGAGACTACTTGTAGCACTTAGCTCAAGCAACCTTCTATGTAATTTTAGAGAAACGAAACATGGCCTAAAAATAATTCAAACCATCTCACACGTGTCCAACTTATTCTAACCACTACAAATTTCGAATTTGCGCATAAACATAGAGCATCCAAACCAACAAAGGTACAAAACAAAATAATAATAATTGCCACTTATGCTATAAAACCAGTGATGTGAATTACCACAAGTGATGTCAGTCACGGAAGGAAAGCAAATCCTAAGATGTTTGCCATCATTACTATTGGGATATAGGATAGTCAGGGCCTTTCCAGGGCATGCCTATTTTGAAGTGTTTAGGTTTGATTCCTATGGTTAGAGGAATTGGGGTTGGTTCTAGAGATTGACCCAGTAGCTGATAGAGGAATTGGGGTTGGTTCTAGAGATTGACCCAGTAGACACAGCAATGTTGATGAGGTGGTGAATCCATAAAGAGTACACACATTTAAGATAACAATTAAAAACAAAGTCATGAGGCAAAGAATGAAAATGATGGGAAAATGCATAGAAAAAATAGTTTTGTGCAAGTCTAAGGAACGATGGAACAAGTGCAGATTGTCCTACATAGTACATACTAAGTGCAGATTCTAAACCACCGAGACCTTTGATCAAATCACATTTTTACAGTCGAAAAGGATTGGTAACATAATTGAAATATAGGATGTTTGAGATACCATATCTAAAACAAGTTCGTAGCGTTCTGGTTCCTTGAAATCTGTTTACTTACGAAAAACTGTTTCAGTTTTCTGTTTTTGTTTTTTAAAAATCTCTAATTTTAAAAAACATTAGAAAACTAAATATCGTTGTTTACTTAAATTTTTTTATATAAAAAAACGAAAGCTACTAATTTTGTTCAATCAATTTGATTTTAATTAAAAAATCATGTTATCATTTATTTCTTTTTTAGAAGATTAATAAACTAAATGGTAACCCATTTTAATTTTATTAAAAATCAAATATAAATATGTTAATTCTATTTATGTTAAAGATCAACTATAAATATAATAATTCTGTTCATGAAAATAAAATACATATAAAATAGTCTTGAATTATTTGTTCATTATGTGAATATTACAAATATGAACATTAAAAACATACTTAATTTAACTTGTTACTTCTTCATATTCTAACATATTATAATTAGCCTATAATTGATCTGCAAAATTTTCCGCATTCATTTGTTGTTGTTGGGACATATCCACTTGAATACCTTCTTGCGTCACATTAACTTCATCCTCGCTAAAATTTTACAAACCTTCTGTACCATATTCTATGAATAGTTGATCAACTCTATTTTTCATTCGAATAAAGTTGTGTAGTGCACAATAAGCTAAAGGTATTTGCCTTTGACGACGAAAAGGAATGGACTTTAAGATTGAAAATTTAGCCTTCAGGACGCCAAAAACCCTTTCAATAACATTTCTCAATGAGAAAAGCCGATAGTTAAACAATGCATATTTTCTTGTTATCCTTCCCCGTCCATGAAAATTATTTAAATGATACCGTTCACCACGATAAAGAGCTAAAAATCCAGGAATATTTGGGTAATCAGCATCAAGTGCATAATAGTAACCTGCAAAAGATAAATACAATCAGACATTTAAAAAACCATTAATGTAACAATTAATAAATATTGTTATGAATTACAAGAATAATGTTTTACCAGCTAGAGGCATAGGAAAATATAATATAAAAAATTAAAATGAGATACTTACTAAAGAATTAAATTGATAAATGAAATTATAAGACATACAAAAATTGGTATAAACAAAAATTGATTTAGGGAGTATTTCTATATTTATTTTACACTGAAATTAATTTAGGATTCACTAAAAAAAGAATTTTGATAATTTTAAAATAAATTGTAAATAACATTTAATCTATTTTTCGTAATGTCTAAGGTATTGTACAACTTTTTAATCCAAATTTCATAACTTTTTGCAATTTTTACTATTCTATTTGATTTTTTAAAACTATTTTAAAGATTAAAATTACAACATTAGAAAATCACAATAAATTTTATTTTTTGAAGCCATACACGTCTCTTTCACTTACAAAAGCTCAATCCTAGCATCCAATCTATCCACGGGCTTCTGGCCGTTTGCTCTATCAAAGAGTAGAGGAGCAGTAGGTCTTGGTTTCAATTCCTATCTTTTGTCCACCAATAAAGGAATCTAAGTGACCCACATGCATGCATGCATGAATGGACACCCAAATGATTCTAGCTCACATAACTAACTTACTGAATTCACTCCATATTCTGACGGATAATGTAATTTTATACTTTTCTGCCATCCGCGATTTTGCAGAAAACTAGAAAACAAAAAATAAATAAAATTTCCATTCGCTAAACAAGTTATCTCACAAATCTCTATGAACGTGTTCTATCTAAACAATGATATTCATAGATGCTTTTAAGGCATAAAAAGATATTATTTATCTAAATTTCCACTTACAAAACTAGCAGTAAATACATGGAAGATTACAAAATAGGTATTACAAACCCAAACTAGAGCAGCACATAATTTAGAAAACTACAATTTAAGCTTAATTAATAACAAGAATCAAACAACTTGATTGAAAATTGAAGAACTAATAATTAACATTATGAATTTAAACAACTCCATTTCTCTCCTCAAACTGACACTTGAATATGTTTCTCAAGTCTCAACTAAGAAGTGTTTTTATTAGTGGAGAATCGGTAAAGTTGGAAAGTTGGAACTATCTCACATCCAAGAAATAGAGTAAATCAAGATCTCATTGGTGCTGCTTAACCTGCAATATGGAGCAAATGGTTTGTATGGTGGTGAGCAGGATTAATAAAACACCAGCAATGACAGAGGTGACCGCCCATGGATTGTGCAAATAATTCTGTCTTAAGTTTGCCGTCCACCTGTTTTTCTTTTTTTTACAGTACTGATTGAGATCATTAACAACATCAGTGAAATAAAATTTATTAGTATCTATATCATTTCCGTTGCCAAGATTGTGGAGAAGATGCACCACTTGTTCGTTACCCCGAAGCAAATTCTCTATGATCCCTTGTTTGGTCAAGATTTCCACATCCTTTTCATTTGTGACGAGCAAATTGATCATAGTAATATAGTCGTTGATGTATCTTTTATTATAAAAATGACTCTGCTCAAATGTCTGAAGATTTCTGAATAAAATCTCCGTAGTATCTTCTATTGTTAATAGTGGGATTTTCAAAATCCCACAATGGAAATTGATGTCCACTAATCTTAGATTTGGACCATCGTGGACCTGGAACTTGACTCCAGCTTTATGGAGCTCCACCGCACTTGATAAGTTCACAACTTTCAATCCCTTGTGCCTGTTCTGTTCCAATGGTTGTTGTCGAATTCTTAGGAAGTCAACCAAATGTTTAGATTCAGAGAAATTTAACTCTTCAGAAGGGTTCACCACCCATGAACAGAATTCACAATCAAGGAAATCTGAAGAAAGCTTAACCATAGAAAAACTTTCAATTACCCGGTCAAAGAAATGTACCATCTTGGAGAGGTTAAAGAAATGATCAAGAATAAAGAAGGGAAGCTGATTTTCGAGCAAGATCATATCGTTTCGAATATCCCATATTGACGCGCCGTCGAAACACGCATCAAATTTAATATTTATAATCCTGATAGGCTAGATGCACAAATTAATGTATATAGCGGCAAGTCAGGGTCGAACCACAGGAAAAATGAAGGACTAGAATTAATTGCCCTAGATGTATGACGAGGATGAAAATGCAACAGACATAAAAGTAACACAAAGGGGGGGGGGTTTGGTTGGTGTAGACGAATCTAACCAACGATGGCAGTTGATGTTGGGACAGATAATCAAAATGAAAATAACAAGTAATAAAGGGCAAACGAAATAATTAAATAAAAAGGGAACGAAAATGAAGCAAGAGAATATCAATAGAAATGGTAAAGACTAACAAGTGTAATAAAGACAATAACAAGGTAAGTAAAGATAATAGATCAGATAAAAGGAGAAATCTTAGCAGGGGTAGACGGCGGATTGCGTCGAGGTCTAGTCGGTCATCGGTGCAAGGATAGACTGCGTTCACGCCATAGACGTGCTATAGGAACCCTGTTTTCACGTGGATTCCCTACTTCTCTTCTTAAGAGAAGTCACTCCCAAGGTACGCTTATGGGAGTGGCCGTGACACTGTGCCCAAGGTACGCTTATGGGTCATACACACAGGCCCGTGAAGTGGAGAGAAGACACGTCTAGGGGTAGACACTGAGAAGTCTGCCCTAACCGGTTTCTTGCCCTAGCCAGATTGGACCAAACGACATGATGACTCTGGACCAGGTGTCTACTCTATTCCATGGCCTCACGTTAGTTATTACCATGGAAATGACAATATTCATGAGAAACATGCAAATAGGTGATCAAACTACCAACAAATCTCACACGAAATGACAATAAAATGGCAAGAAAGCGGATACAACAATGAACACATTTTAAGAACACTTTGACCTCCCAACTATCCTCTTGCAATCCTTAAAACACCCCTGCCAAGACTAAGAGATTTAGCCACTCATGCTGGAAATCATGCACAAGATAGATGGAGAAAGCAACATAAACAGAGAAGAGGTGCAGACGAAAACGAAAATATGGATTAAAAACTAATCGGAGCTTGGGGCTCCAATTTCTGGAAAAATAAAGGAAGAACAAATCCCAATGTTAGAGAGGTGGCTACAATGATTGGAAACCCTAAAAAGATGAAAAATATACTAAGGAGTAGCCTCCCTTAACCTAAAGTTAAGGTTCTATATATAGCCTAACAACCCCACTAGGGGACAAAATGGTATAGAGGAATATTCTCTGATGAGCTGGATGATTTGCACATGGAATCCCGCTAGAATCTTTTTAGCATCTTCGGCCAAGCGTCATCCGAAAAGAAACATCCACGGGCTTCGTCTAGGCCTAGACATAAGATCTCGTCTAGGTCCCGACGGTAGGTCTCGACGACAAAACGCATCTAGGGCTCGACGAAGAAAGATCAGCAAAAATGCATCCAAATGGCGCGCTTTTCAGCAAGTTTCTCCCTTTAGTCCACATCTACAAAATGGTTGGAAAACAAGCCGCATTAGTAGTATCAAGTGTGAAATTAGACCTATAAGAGAGGGGAAAACATGCATAAAAAGGCACCATATCAAATTCCCCCACACTGCCCATTGCTCGCCCTCGAGCAATCAAAAAGGAAAACACACCCCAAGACACAGACAAGCACAACCAACCATAGCACAAGAATTCACAAACCAAACAATCAGCCCTAACCATGTCAAGACATACTCCGCCTAGATAACTCTACATCAAATCATTAGGATAACGACCCTAACGAAGAAACTTTACCACATCAGACTTAGCATCAGCAATCCTCACCAAGGTAAGTGTTTGCACTCACACTCAACTAGGCTCGGTGTGTAATCACTCAAATATGCAAAATTAACAAGACACACAACACAGTTTGCACATCAACCCGAGTTAAAATCCACATGCTTGGGCAATCAGCAATCAGAAATGAACTTTGCACCATAAAAAAGGATTGAAAGGAAAGGTGTATAGAGAATATGAAGAATATGGAGAGAAAAGGGAAAGAGAGAGAAAGCAAAATAGGAAAAATAAGAGGATAGATTATATACAAAGAGCAAAAAGAGGAAGGAAAAGAGAAGGGGAATAGAACGAAAAACCCGGATGGAGGTGAAGCGGTGAGGCAGTATCCGTCAAGGGCAGACAGTCGAGGGCTAGACGAAATTCTTCATCTGGGGGGAGTTCTCATCGGAGCCATGCTGACGACACTTCATTTTTCTTGTTCGCACCTTTGCCTTCTTTCATTTTTTTTTGAAACCAGATAAGACTTTCTTTTCTTTGCTTTGTTTCTGGTTTTGAATTTATTTTTTTTCTTTTTTTTCTTTTTTTTTTCTTTTTTTTCTTTTTTTTTTTTTTTTTTTGAAAATGAAAATCTGGCAACTTCGGCTGATGAAGATTGAGTTAGCTTGAGTTTTGCCAGCATACTTCGGCTAGGGATTAATGAAGGAACTTTGGCTAGGGTTTGATGACTTTGCCCTAAACCTTTTTCAGCATCTGCACCTTGTCGGTCTCCCCCACACTTGGGCTTTGCTGAACATCTAGCCCGCTACCTCTGACAAATACTACTCACCTGGAAGAAAAAAGGATAAAGAAAAGTTAGAACAAGTGTTTAAAGAAGAGAGAAATGAGGAGGAAATGAGAAGATGTCTGGGGCAAGATGAAAAAGAACGTCGGGGGCCAGATGAAGAAAGAGAGAAGGGATAGAAAGCCAAGGCAAAAGAAAACAAAGATGCAAAGTTCATTTTTCTCGTCTTTTCGCTGCTTTCCCAAGACTGATGGTGTCCATACCCAGGAGTCTCATGCAAGCTTAGTTGAGTGTCTAGCTAAGCATTGAATCACACGTGAAAAATAAGACTGTTTAGGCTCAAAAGTTCACAAAGTGCTATAAATGATTGCTGATGTTTAGTGCAAATGTGGGTTATAAGAGCTAACAGGCAAAGCATGCAAGATCTAGGGCAAGACCAACATGAAAGGCAGTTTATTTCATGTGCACAAGTCAGAAGTGTGTGTCCATACTCGGGGGTTTTAAAACTAGGCAGTGCTAACAAGTTAGCAAAATCCTTTAAAGTGAAAATGTGCAAAAATTTAAGCATGCAATCAAATATATACAAAGCATGCAGTCAAATATATACACTAACATATCACACAAACACACAAATCCTCCCCCACACTAAGGCTTAGCATTACCCTCAATGCGAGAGAGGTGCACAAAATAAGTAAGAGAGTTTCGAATATAAAGAGAGTTCAAGGAGGAGGGGGAAGGGAGAAGAGAATGTTGTGCGCCCTAGGGCGACGGTGCATTGCCGACCGGCCGGATCTAGTGATGGTGGAGGTCGTCGGCTTAGATCCGGTGACTTCTAGGTCTTCATCGGACGGCGGTTGGGAGTTGGAGGGCTCACCGGCGTCGGTAGCTTTCTCATTTTCCGGCCCTAGGTCGGAGTGGCGAGAGTGGGAGTGGCCGGAATCGGGGGATGACGAGCTGGTGGGTGATGGGTTTTTTTTTGTGGGCCACCATTTTAATTTTTGTGGGTCTTTTGGGGGACATGGTGTATGGTGTTTGGCTAAGTGTGTGGTTAGGGTTTCAAGGGAAGAAGATGGAGTGAGGGAGAAAGGGAGGAAGATGGACGTTGGAAGAGAGGGAGGGAAAAGAAAAATAAAAATAAAAATTGAAACGAAAAAATGGGTAAGTGAGGAGGAGGGGAGCGTCCATGACACGTGGCGCGACGTGAGTAGGCGCTGCGGTGGGACGCGGATTCCTGATGACGTGGCGCGCTGTGGTTGGGTGAACGGATCTGGATGACGCGTTGACACGTGGCAATGCGGGATTAGGCGCTTTGGATTGTGGGACACGCGGCGCTCCCTGGTTGCACGACACGGATTGCGGATGAGGATAAGGGAAGGACGCGTGTCGCGCGCTGGCTGGGCAGACGGATTACGCGACACTTGGCAACGCGTCATTGGCCGAGGCAGATTGCGGAACGATGAGGCGTTGACTGGCTGGATGATGCGTTGAAGACGCGTGGCGCGCGCTGATTCGCCCTCGTGGATTGCGTGACGCGTGTCACGGCTTGAGAGGACGACGCCGATTGCGGATGAGGCGCTGCCACGTGGCGCGCGCTGGCTGGATCCGCGCCCTACAACCTGCATTTCAAAATTTGAAAACGGGATGGAGAGAGGGAGAAAATTAAACGAACAAGGGAGGAAAAATTAAAAGGAGATAAAGGAATAATACATACGAAAATAATAATAATAATAAAAATAAAAATAAAATAAAATAAAATATAGGAATAACGGAAATAATTATCTAAAAGAGAGATACGAGGAAAAAAAAAAAATTAAATGAGGCGCGTGGAATGCCTCCTTGACTGGCCAATTTTTTTACGTCCAGGCCTGGACGTTGTTAAGCGTCTAGGGCAAGACTGGTGGGTCTGCCACCAGGGGGTGGAAACCTTCGTGGAATAGCTCCAATCTGTGGTCACGCACTTTGGAAATGAGGCCCGTGTCCATACTCTGAATCCCGACCACACTATGATTATACAACTTCGTGACACGGTAAGGGCCAGTCCTCCTATGCTTCAACTTTCTAGAAAAGAGCCTAAGACAAGAATTGTAAAGTAAAACCTTTTGTCCAGTATCGAAGGTTTTAGAAGAGAGCAACTTATCGTGGTGAGTGTTTGTCTTGGCTGTGTCTTGGGCAGGTTGCGGAGTTGGGTTAAGCTTACTAGAGATGATCACCGGGAGTGTGTCATGTTCGCCAAGGTAGGCGTACTTGAGGTGCGAGGGCAAGCTCTTCAATTCCAACTTAGGGGCCTGTAGAAAAGAAGGGGCAGACATGGAATTTGTAGTGATGTTCTTGTCGAGGGCAAGATGGGAAAAGTTGTCAGCGTTAAGATCGAAGACTTGTGTATCTATAGGGTCAACACTATCAACAATTGAGTGCTTTGAAGTCACAAGTGTCAAGACCAAGGGGTCTAGTGCAACGGGTGAAATAGTTCTGTCTAGGGCAAGCTGGATAGAGTCGTCCGCGTCAAGATTGGAAACTTGTGTAACAATAAGGTTTACAACGTCGACATTTGAATGCTCTTCTAGCTCGGCAGCGACTTCATGTAATTCTGGTGGAGTCTTAATTGTCGAGGCCAAGACGTCCAATCTTGCTGGCGTGACGCTTCTATCGAGGGCAGACTGAAAAGGTTCAATAGAATTCAAGTCAGTAACTTTATCAACCAAAGGATCGATCGTATCAGCAAAATTAACACAAGCAAGATTAGAAGGATATTGCACAGCTTCTATCATGTTGAACTTAATGATTTCTCCATCAAACTCAAGAGAGATAGATGCGTCATGAACGTCTATCTTGGCCCTGGCTGTAGCAAAAAATGGTCGCCCTAGAAGAACATCTGTGGCTTTAGCGGATTCTTCATTCTCCATGGCAATGACATAGAAGTCTGCGGGAAATAGGAAGGCGCCTACTTGGACCAAGACGTCCTTAATTACACCTTCGGGGTGAATTACGGAACGATCGGCCAATTGGATGACAAGCGGGGTTGGCTCGAGGGGCCCTAGGCCAAGACGGTTGAAAATCGTCAAGGGCATGACATTAATGCCAGCCCCTAGATCACACATGGCCTTGCCAATACTGACTGTCCCTATCGTGCAGGGGAGGACAAACATGCCCTGGTCTTCACACTTTGGAGGGATCTTCTGTTGGATAATGGCAGAGAAATTCGCCCCCACACTTATCTTGTTTACCCCGGCCAAGTTGCATTTGTTAGTGCAAAGCGTTTTCAGGAACTTGGCATAGCGGGGCACATTTTTGATGGCCTGGAGAAGTGGGATATTGACGAGGACTTTGCTGAACATATCAAGGATTTCTTGATACTCTTCCTTCTTCTTGGTCTTGACGAGCCTTTGAGGAAAGGGCGGCTCGAGGATCTTGTGTATATACTCTTGGGTAAATTCTTGTGGGCTCGTGTCACCTCGTGGAGCCATCCCTCGTGGGGATCTAATGCGATCCTCCATCACTTCTGGGAGTTTAGGCCCAATGAACTTGGCTTTGGGTATTTTCTTGGGTAAGATTTCATATTCAGGAGACTTTTTGACGTCGAGGCCTAGATGCTCTGGAAAAGATTTGTCGACGTCAAGGCCTAGATGCTCTGGAAAGGATTTGTCGACGTCGAGGCCTAGATGCTCTTGAGGGGGTAAGACGTAGCCACTGCGAAGAGTCATAGCACACACATTGTGCTTTGGGTTGGCCTCAGTCTGGGGCGGCAATCTGCCCTTGTTTTTCAATTCCTTCATGTCCGCTGCCATGATGCTCATTTGCTTTTGTAGATCAGACATGACGCTCATTTGTTTTTGTAGATCAGTGATGACGTTCCTATAGTGAGCTACCTCATCTACCGGTGGGGTAGACGAAGTGGAGGTCTGGACCTGATCGGTCTGATAGAAAGGTTGTTGGTTGTTGGGATGGGTAGGTCTAGGCTGGAAGTTTTGGACGTTGAAAGGTGGCTGGGCCGGATTCATGTACTGATTGTGCTGCATTGGTTGTCCTGGTCCAGACGCTTGTTGATGGCTGACCCAGCCGGAGTTTGGTGGTCTCCACACCTGATTGTAATTCTGTCCGTATGGGGCTTGATTGTAATTTCCAATGGCGTTGATACTCTGAATTTCATCGGGGATATGCGGGCACGCATCTGTTGGATGATCAGGCATGTTGCAAATTTGACAGGTCTTGACCTGAACTGTCTGTCCAGGGGCCATGTTCTGAAGCATGCCCATCATAGCGGTTAATTGGGTCTGCATCGCGGCCACTTGCGCATCTTGCCCTGGATGATTACTTTCCTCGGGTATGCAATTTCTTGCCATTAACTCTATGGTGGCCTTCGCGGCGACAGGGGTGAGTCTTGTGATAGCACCACCAGCAGCGGCGTTGAGCAAGGCCTTGTCACGAGCTTTGAGACCTTCACAAAAATATTGGATGAGGGCGTGCTCGGTAAGGTTGTGTGAGGGGCACATAGCTTGCATCTTTTTGTAGCGCTCATGGTACTGACCAAAATCTTCTTCTTTCTTCTGGACTATAGACACCAATTGCTTGCGAGTTACATTAGCCATTTCTGATGGGTAATATTTTTCGGTGAAGGATTTTGACATTTCAGCCCAAGAATTGATGGAGTTTGGGGGTAGATCATAGAACCAGTCTAGGGCATCATCTTTCAAAGACCACATGAAGGCTCGGAGTTTGGCGTGCTCAATACTGACATTGGCTGGCTTCATGGCGTCGCAGATAGAGTGCAATTGCTGAAGATGGCGATGAGGATTTTCCTTTGGAACACCACGGAAGAGGGGTAGATGGTGCATGACTGCGGACTTGAGCGTCCAATCATGAGGAACAGTGGGCCAAACGATACAAGTGTTGGGTGTTTCGGGGGCACCATTGAGGTCCTCAATGGTCTGCGGAGGATTGTCGATATTAGGACGGTCTGCCATAATGGGTATCTCGGGGTAGACAACTACTGGGTTGTCGAGGTCGGGATGAAGATGATTGTCGGGACCGGTCGGACTAGAGGTTTGACTGTCGAGGGCAGGACGGGGAATTACTCTTCTAGAGGTTGATCCGGCCTGTCTCCGAAATTCTCTCTCTGTCTTCGTGAGTTCGTGGTCGAGGGGTAGAAGGTCTGGTGCAGATCTCCTGGTCATACAAGTAAAAGAAAGAAAATTAGTCCGTAAACACTGTCCCCGGCAATGACGCCAAAATTTGACGCGCCGTCGAAACACGCATCAAATTTAATATTTATAATCCTGATAGGCTAGATGCACAAATTAATGTATATAGCGGCAAGTCAGGGTCGAACCACAGGGAAAATGAAGGACTAGAATTAATTGCCCTAGATGTATGACGAGGATGAAAATGCAACAGACATAAAAGTAACACAAAGGGGGGGGGGGTTTGGTTGGTGTAGACGAATCTAACCAACGATGGCAGTTGATGTTGGGACAGATAATCAAAATGAAAATAACAAGTAATAAAGGGCAAACGAAATAATTAAATAAAAAGGGAACGAAAATGAAGCAAGAGAATATCAATAGAAATGGTAAAGACTAACAAGTGTAATAAAGACAATAACAAGGTAAGTAAAGATAATAGATCAGATAAAAGGAGAAATCTTAGCAGGGGTAGACGGCGGATTGCGTCGAGGTCTAGTCGGTCATCGGTGCAAGGATAGACTGCGTTCACGCCATAGACGTGCTATAGGAACCCTGTTTTCACGTGGATTCCCTACTTCTCTTCTTAAGAGAAGTCACTCCCAAGGTACGCTTATGGGAGTGGCCGTGACACTGTGCCCAAGGTACGCTTATGGGTCATACACACAGGCCCGTGAAGTGGAGAGAAGACACGTCTAGGGGTAGACACTGAGAAGTCTGCCCTAACCGGTTTCTTGCCCTAGCCAGATTGGACCAAACGACATGATGACTCTGGACCAGGTGTCTACTCTATTCCATGGCCTCACGTTAGTTATTACCATGGAAATGACAATATTCATGAGAAACATGCAAATAGGTGATCAAACTACCAACAAATCTCACACGAAATGACAATAAAATGGCAAGAAAGCGGATACAACAATGAACACATTTTAAGAACACTTTGACCTCCCAACTATCCTCTTGCAATCCTTAAAACACCCCTGCCAAGACTAAGAGATTTAGCCACTCATGCTGGAAATCATGCACAAGATAGATGGAGAAAGCAACATAAACAGAGAAGAGGTGCAGACGAAAACGAAAATATGGATTAAAAACTAATCGGAGCTTGGGGCTCCAATTTCTGGAAAAATAAAGGAAGAACAAATCCCAATGTTAGAGAGGTGGCTACAATGATTGGAAACCCTAAAAAGATGAAAAATATACTAAGGAGTAGCCTCCCTTAACCTAAAGTTAAGGTTCTATATATAGCCTAACAACCCCACTAGGGGACAAAATGGTATAGAGGAATATTCTCTGATGAGCTGGATGATTTGCACATGGAATCCCGCTAGAATCTTTTTAGCATCTTCGGCCAAGCGTCATCCGAAAAGAAACATCCACGGGCTTCGTCTAGGCCTAGACATAAGATCTCGTCTAGGTCCCGACGGTAGGTCTCGACGACAAAACGCATCTAGGGCTCGACGAAGAAAGATCAGCAAAAATGCATCCAAATGGCGCGCTTTTCAGCAAGTTTCTCCCTTTAGTCCACATCTACAAAATGGTTGGAAAACAAGCCGCATTAGTAGTATCAAGTGTGAAATTAGACCTATAAGAGAGGGGAAAACATGCATAAAAAGGCACCATATCACATATCATCTTTGGTTTATTGAATAACAACTCGTCTTCATTACGAAACTGGAGGACACGAAGTGACAACTCGTCTTCATTATGAAACTTGCCGACACGATGCCTCAACATGACCATGATGACAAAAGCGGCATCAACTAACATCAACCTCACAAATCTTTCGCTACTAAGATCAATTCTTTCTTGATAACAATTCCGCAATCTTGTTTCATTTTCCCTGACCCACAAAACGAATGTCTCAAGGCTTTCCTCACTGAATCCAAGAAAATGTTGGAGATACATTGTTTTGTGCGCTTCCATTGCCTTCAGCTCATCTTTGCCATGGTGATATGGACCGATGGACACACATTGAGGCGTGTAGGCATTTTCATTTAGCACTCTTAGTCGCTTTGGAACTCTATAAATGCAGCGCTCTCTAGAGACAGGATGCAACTGTTTGAACTCCTCTGTCAAAGACAATGTTAATGCATTAACATCATCCCAAATTTGATAATTAATGTTCCGTTGGCGGCTATTCTGGCTATTCTCCATTTCCTGCCATTGCAAGACAGAAGAAACCAAACTAGATGAGACCTGCCAGCCTGACAATCAAAACCAATATAATCATGTGTAATGGAAACCCATGAAAAATGCTGGTCGACATGAATTGGTTTGACCAAAAAAAAATATTTTATTTTTTTATGAAAACAGAAAAAAAGAGAGGCAATCTTTGCATAACATGCATGGTATATATATCCGAAATGTTCTAATTAATTATACCGAAATCACAATTAAAACGATCAGTAAAATATATAGAAAATAAATTAACCAATCACCTCGAGCAACTTGAACTATGACAGAGAGCATACAATGTGTAAGATGGGTAAAGTGGGTGGAGATGGAGATCATTATATAAAGCAGCTGCAAATTGATGTTGATAATGTAGAAGGAAAGAAGCCATTTCCTCTTCGCGGTGGTTTCCAGTCGATGCAAAGTCTTCGTCAACTATCCTTTCACCAATGTCTTCTTCACCTTTTCTCTCAAAAAAAAATAAGCCACAAAACTTGTTTTGTCCCGATTAGCTAGAGCTCATTTATTCAAATTACAAAACGGTAACATATAGACACCTAATATTTTAAAATTGGGACCACATAAACACTCAGATTGTTTGGACTTACACTGTACAATAGAGAATATATAGAGCCATTGGATATATAAAGAGTAATGTCTTTTGGACTCTGTATTTGGCTGAAATTACCCTAATAATGGACTTCTAACGGAAAAAGTACCATTTTGGACCTTGTACTCGGCTGAAATTACCCTTTTGGACCCTCTGTCAATACGTGGCAATTAAGTGCTGACGTGAATTTATTTTTTTAAATTTTTTCACTTTTGAAAATACGTGTCATTGTCACGTATTGATGGAAGGTGCAAAAGGGCAATTTCAGCCGAGTACATGGTCCAAAAGGGCAATTTATTCGAATATAGGGTTCCAAATGGCACGTATTTTTTGTGGGCAAAATGGGTCAAACATAGTGATCCGACCTTTGAGGTGACTGATGAGAATGATACATGGGTTGTGAACATAAGAGATTCTACTTGCAGTTGTCGGATTTAGGACTTGTATGGTATACCTTGTGACCATGCATTAAGTGTTATTAGATACAAGTATAAATTGCCCTTTTGTTAATTAGTTACAAGAAGCATTATGTGTTATTAGTTAAAGACACAATAATTTTTTAAAATAAATACAGAAAATATGTGTCTTTTTGGACCCTATACTCGGATAAATTATCCTTTTGGGCCCTGTACTCGGCTGAAGTTGCCCTTTTGAACCTTTCATCAATACGTGGCAATTAAGTGCTGGTGTGGCAATGACATATATTTTCGAAAGTGAAATCATATCCACGTCAACACTTAACTGTCACGTATTGACGAAGGGTCCAAAAGGGTAATTTCAGCCAAGTACGTGGTCCAAAAGGACATTACCACCATCCTTCGGAAATCTTGCCCGACTTGAATTTGAAATAATCGACACCCAATGTAATAATTAAATTATCAGATGATCTCAAATTTTTTTTTTTAGTAAAACCCCATTTATACGAAGCAATTATAGAATGCAGCATATTAACCACACAAAAATAATAATAACTATTTTTTCATTGTTAAGAGACCTTTTTGTTGGTTTTTCCATCCAAAACCCTAACATATTTTACTTTGATCTTATTTTTTTAATCCAAAAAAAATTACACTCTAAAATAAAATTAAAATAATTATTTTTAACTTATGAACATAATTATTTTTCTTAAAAATAAAAATGAAAAATAACAAAAAGAAATTCATAAAAATAAAAAAAGTATTTATACAATTTTCTAAGGAATTAATATAAAATACTCCTTCCGATTTTTAATAAATGTTGTTTTTCTATTGAATATTACTGTACACTTTATTTGACTTTTTGGTATTTGTTTTACTGAATGTTACTGTTTCAAAAAATTATTTATTAAAAATCGGAGGAAGTATAAATTTAAATTATAAAAAGTAGCAACTTTTGTTGAAAAAATTGAAAAAAAGAAGAAATCAAAACATCACTGCTAATTTCATATTTTTGAATAAATTTTTTTCCTGATTTTTTCAATTTTAAAAAAATATTTTTCAATTTTTCTCATTTAAAAAAAATAAAAGAGAATAAAAAAATGTGAAATTTTAACATCATGACCCCTCTAGTCGTAGGACGCTTCGCCAATGCAACCAGAGCTGATATGATAGAAAATTGTTGTTCATCCCCTCAACGCAAATTTCACCTTTCGTAAAACAAACCAAAAACAAACTTAATAATTTATAACCATTAATTAATATTTTATAATTATTTATTTAATAGAAACAAGAATTACGCAGCCATTAGATATATATATATAATTTATTGATTGATTGTCAGTTAATAATAAACCATATTAACTGATTAAGTATGACAAAAAAACATCCCAGCTAATGAAGCGGAAGTACAGACAATTTTTCACTTGTGGTCCATAAATTTGGTCTTTCAAACTCACAATTTATTATATAATCTATAAAAAAATTAAAAAATATTCGATTGTTGAAATTATGATTCCCCTAGACAAAAGTTGACGAGTTGACGCGAGGTCAATGCATGCACATTCTCAACAAGTGTACCAATAACAGCTAACAAGCGTGCCAACGTGGCAGTACCATGCAAAGTGCAAACGATTCATTCCTTTTCTCGCTTTCTAATTTCTAGTCAGCAACACAAGAAGCGGGGAGACAAAAGCATTGATCATTAAATTTCATTAAGATATTTCAGGGGGAAGATGTATGCAATTAGAAGAAATCTGAACGATAGAATAATGTTTTTAGGCTCGGGTTTGACTGTTTATGGTTGGGTTTTGTCGTTTAGGTTCGGGTTTAACCGTTTATGACCAGTGACAAATGTGCCAAAACGGTAAAAAAAATGAGCCAAAACTTTAAAAAACAAGCAAAAACGGTTAAAAATGAGCTAAAACAGTAAAAAATGAGCCAAAACGGTAAAAAAATGAGCCAAAATAGTAAAAAATGAGACAAGATGGTAAAAAACGAGCCTAACTGGTGAAATAATGTTATTAAATGAAATAATAAATAAGTAAGTGCAAAAAATGAGCCAATTTTTTAAAGATTTTTTTAAAAATAAATATCTTATAAAAACAAATTGTTATTGATGTGATTCTTCGGCTAATAAGTTTCATACTATATATTTTACGCATTTAAATCTCTAAATAAATACTACATTGAAATAAACGGATTTAAAAATAAAATTCTTACATAAAAAATTTTATTTTTAAATCCACCATCTCTTTTCAACGTGTTTTCCACATTCATTTAGAATGGTACTTTGTTAGTACATGCATACTTAGATCACCTAGTAAATATGATTAAGCATGCATGACCCGATGATGACAATGGGTATCGCTGTAGTAAAGATTGATAAAACGATAGTAATTTCACTTAATTAATTCTGCATATAATCGGACTAATTTTAAACTCGACGAAATTTTATCGGAATTGATACTCAACCAACCCTTTTATTTTCTTAGAGGATTAAAATGTTTATTTTCTTCTAATAACTCGACAAGAGATTAGGATAAAACCGATTGAACCAACTTAAGAACTAAAACAATAATTCCCTCTGATCCTCATCAACGGATCCAGATCATCTTCCTCTGCGATGCGTAACCCCGCGTGGAAAGCAATGTTCCCACCCGCACTAGTTCCCATGATGTAACAGTTGCTGAAATCGGCGTACTCCCTCAGCCAAACTTCGTCGGTGGTTGTGAGCCAGTGAATCGCCTCCACGGCGTCCTCGTAGGCTGCGGGGAGGCGGTGCTCAGGAGCGAGGCGGTATCCGATGGAGGCGACGACGGCGGGGAGTTGGAGAGCCATGGCGGAGCAGAAGTCGTGGTTTATAACAGAGTCGACGCTGAAGAGGATGAAACCTCCGCCGTGGATGTAGATGATGAGAGGGAGGGTTTTGTTCGGGGAGTGATGACTGAGTGCGGTGCGGGGGAGGTAGAGGCGGGAGAAAGTGGCTTTAGAAGGATTTATGGGGATGTCTTTGGAGAGAACAGCGGTTGCGGTGGTGGGATCTGGTGTGGGCGGAGTTGTGGGAAGGCGGTCGAGTTTCCGGGTGACGGTGCCGTCCGGGTTTGGAAAGAATTGGAGATGCTCGTAAATGTCAATCGGGTCATCTTTTGGATCTGACATTGGGATCCGGATTGATGAGTATCTTATCTTTATCTTATAGAAAAATTTGAATATATTACTGGCTAAGCATAAAAAAAAATTGGTATCCCAACTGCCACGTCACTGATCACTCCACGCTTATGGTAAGCCATGTGCCACGTGGATAACCAATCAATCAAATCTGATTTAAATATTGAAAGAAATGCATAAATATTAGTTAACTTAGACTGTCAGAAGCAACAATGCTATTGACAACAACAACAACAATCACAACATTGCAAATTAGATTCGAAGTATTAACTGAACAATTTAGCACTGTGATGTTTATTGTGATGTTCATACTTCTGCATCACCTAAAAACATGTCATCAATTTCTTCAGCAGCTTCCATCCAGTTGAGCTGAAATACCAAATGGAGTATTGATCAGAAAGTCAGTCTCTCGTTGCAAAATGAGTATACTGTGATGATGTACAGCTACTTACACACTGAACTAAAACTGGAATGGAACCATCTGAACCTCCTTTGTACTGCTTTTCAGTGATCATGAATACTAGTTTGTTAGCTGCATTTATTATTGACTGCACAAGAAAGGAAATGGAAGCTCACCAAGGAGGATTCACATCAAGAAAGAAATCAGAGATATCAACGCAGAACATTTCCATGAATAAAATCACCCAACTATAAATCAAAATCTATGCATGCATTTAAAATATATCACACCTAAAAACATTCACCTTCTCTTGAATGATGGACTCCTCACCTTGCAATTTCTGGCGACCAATGACTGCAACGAGTGTTTCTTCTTCTATCACATCAGCATCATCAAATGCAAAATCAATCTACAACATATAAACTTTGTACAGTCAGAATTATTCACATCAGTGAGAAGTTCTAATAACATCTCTAACACCAGTGCAACTAATTCTCATGAGAATTTTCATTCCATTTTCACTTCAAAAATCAAGTTACAAATTAATCTCGTTTGTAAATAACCACCAAAATCAAGTTTCAAAACTTTTGGCCACATCTAAAATCCCAAAATCAAGTTTCAAAACTTTTGGCCACATTTAAAATAGTAATTTAAAATATGTAATAATTTTTTAAAATAATATAATTAAAAATTAAAAATTTCATGATAATAAAATAACGAAAAAATAATTTAATTTATTAGAATTTTCACTGAGAGAATGTGTAACAAGTTGAAAATTAATGGAGGAAAAATAGCATATGGATTTTTTGGAATATTAAAATTCTAAAAAATTGGGTATATTTGGACAATTTATACAAACCTAGGGTGCAATTTAAGCAAATATGAAATATAAGGTGCTATTTTAATTTTTTCTACTTTTCATATTTTATAATACATTTATTAAAAAAAGTGTATTATAATATATTTTATACTTTTTTCTAGTTATTATTATTTTTTGTAATATAAAATGATTTTCAATATATCTAATGGAAAATAAGACAAAAGTAATGGTGTTAGTTAAAAATTGAGTGCGTAGGTACCAAAATGTCCAACGATGCAAAATATTGCATGTTAAAATGTCTAACGATGCAAAAATTGGGTACCAATTCATCTGACCCTCAAAATTAGGTGTCAAAGTGTTTAATTCTAAAAAAAATTAGATGCTAAAACGCTTTTCCTCCTGAAAAATAAGGCACTAATTTAACGACAAGATTGTTCAAGTCGAATTTTAGGGTAATTTATGAAGGTAACTTTCTGACGTTGTATAGCATGTCAATAAAATATAAACGCTATAATTCAAAGGACTGATCCACGCATTCTCTTTTTGTCTCCTTTAATTTCTTTTCTATTTTCCTCTTATTTGACTTTATCAACGGCCACAACGATTAATTAAAAAAAAGAAGAAAAAAAAATAGGGTAAGGTAAACTATCAAAAAAAAAACTATGATTTGCTATTTTTTTCACTTCAATTTCAATAATTCAAATCAGTAGTAAACCTAATTTTTTTTTAATTTTAATTTAGACTTTTCTTGAGCACGATCCTGTAATATGGCACGCGAATGCTAACATGATGTGTAGGTAGAGATGACAATTTCCCGCCACAAAACGTAGTTCCGGAAGGGGATTTTTCCGATTTGACTGGGGATTTTTTGGGATTAGGGATTCTCTGTCCCTGTTTAAACGAGGAAGAATATCCTCACCCCAATTTTCTGCCCTTGTTCTCGTTATCCGTCGAAATATTATTTACGAAAATATCATTATATATAATAATAATAAAAAAAAATTAGTAAAAAATATATTATATTATTATAATAGTCATGTTATCAATTAGACTAGGCATATAAACTTAGACCATTACTTATAAAAATACCAAACATATTAGTAATATTACTATTAATTATTACTTTAATATATAATATTATTAATTAATATTGTGGACATATATTCATTATTCAATAATTTATGTAATAAGAAGAGAATTATATATATTATTGTAAGAAATAACCATGCTATGAAGTGAGTAGTCACTAATTAGATGACAATAAAAAGAATAAAATTAATTTGATTTTTTTCGGGGACAGAGATCGGGTTGAACCAGATCGTGTCTCAAAATCATTCATACATCGAACCTCTAAACTCATGAATCATTGATTTACTAGTTCAATTGGATTAAACCGTTTAATTTATTAAAAATATTATATACATACAACTTTGTACATATTTTTAATTATAATAAACAATATAATTTACTTAATTTATGTTAAAATATATAATAATTAATAATAAGTAACTTCCTGGTTTGATTTTATAGGTCTTGAACCCAACCGTAAAGTCAAAGCAACTCAAATAAGTTGAAATAATAATAAAAAATGACGATTTGATGACTGCGAGAATGAGTTGGTGAGGTTGAATCGGCGACGAGATAAGTGGCAACGACGACCAATTGCTTCAAGTTTTTGTTTTAGTCATTTAGGGTGTCGAAATGTCGAGTAGGAACATATCAGTTATGTTGTGTGTGTTTTCTTTCTCAAACTAATACACTAAAACGACGTCGTTTTGGTAATTTTTTTCTTTTAAAACCTAAAACCGTCCGGTTCATATAAAAATCGACCGGGCTAATGGTCGACCTGATGTTTTTGCATTTCCCGTGCATTAGATTGAATCGACCTAATTTTTTCTGGTTTTCAATTTTTCTGACCGGCCTGACTCGATTTTTATAATTATGAAAATAAAAACCATGCCTAATCCTTTCCTTGGAAACTGTTTCAAAAAAAGAAAAATCCTTTCCTAGAAAACAAGAAATATTACGAGTTACTATTAATTTTGGAACACTAATTTCATGTTCATAATGTCATGATGAGGATTGGCATCCAACGTCTTGGATATCATTTTCGTCTTCCAGTTTTCAAAAAATTACAAGTGGTGTTTCTAATTATGATACCTTTTTTTTTTGTCATAATGATAGCTTTATTTGTGCGTGAGATAATAATGTATTTCTTTTCTAATATAAATCATCTCCCTGAAAAGGAATTAATAGAAAAAAAGCATTTTTAAATTTTTTTAATTATTTAAAAAAGAGAAATATAATTATACTAGTACTGGTACATACAATCACACCAGAAAGAAGAGGGACACATGAACAAGAAAAACCAAAAGAAACCGTTTTATTGGCAATTTTCGTTTTTTAACTTTTTATTAAACAAAACGTTCATATTCACAGCACTCAAGAAAGTTGCAGATTCTTTTGTAATTTTATATGCTGTACAGTGCTCTCTCCCTTAATTATCTCAGCTGAAAAGTGGAGAAGTGGACAGCACCGAGCAGCCACTGACTGGGGTCCCTCCACTTATTATTTTTATTTTAGTCAGTCTCTAATGTTTATTTTTGTTTGATTTGGTCCCACACGTTACCTCCGTTAGACCCGTAAAGTCCCTCCTCCGTTAACGAGGCAAACGACCGTTAGTTTTGATTTTTTTATTATTAAATCTGTCTGACCGTGGGACCCACATGTCAGGAAAATTAATTTAAATTTTAAAAATATTAGAAAAATACGGAAAATTTAGAAAAATTAAAAAAAAAATATTAGAAAAATTAGAAAAATTAAAAGAACAATAATATTATTAATTTCAAAAATACAGAATATTTAGAATATTTAATTTTAAAATTCAAAAATATATAATTAATAAAATTCAAAAAAATAATTATTTAATTTCTTTCTTTTTTTCTCTTTCTTTCCTTTTTATTTAATTTTAAGAAAAAAGAGTAAGAAAAAAAGAAAGAAATTAAATAATTATTTTTAAAAAATTTTAAATTAATTAATTATTTTTTTGAATTTTAAGAAACGGGAAATATCATTTTTTTTCCTTTTTTTCTCTTTCTTTCCTTTTTAAAATTCAAAAAAATAATTATTTAATTTCTTTCTTTTTTTCTCTTTCTTTCCTTTTTTTCCTTAATTTCTTTTTTCTTAAAATTAAATAATAAGGAAAGAAAGAGAAAAAAGAAAGAAATTAAATAATTATTTTTTTGAATTTTAAAATTAATTAATTATTTTTTTAAAATTTAAAAATAATTATATATATTTTTAATTTAAAAATTAAATATTCTGTATTTTTGAAATTAATAATTTTTTTTTAAAAAATTTTCTATTTTTTCAGTATTTTTCTAATATTTTTAAAATTTAAATTAATTTTCTGATATGTGGGTCCCACGGTCAGACAATTTATCAGATTTAATAATAAAAAAATCAAAATTAACGGCCGTTTGCCTCGTTAACGGAGGAGGAACTTCGCGAGTCTAACGGAGGTAACGTGTGAGACCAAATCGAACAAAAACAAACATTAGAAAATAAGTGGAGGGACGTGCGCAATCCCGAGCAAAACCCTCTCCTTTCCTTTCTTTTCTTCTCACCATTTCCACCTCTTTTCCATGGAACAAGCTTGATGGGTGTTGCTCCTCCCATCTGTTGTTCAAATCCCACAGAAAAGGTGTTTGCTTTTCTGGGTTTTTCTTCTGCTACTGCAATAAAAAGGCTGGTTCTTCGTAGTGGAACTGCTCAAGAACAGTTCCTGCAGTTGGGTTGCTGAGAAAAAAAGGGGAAAGGGTTCTTGTTTTGGGCCTGCACTGCAATTATAAGCTTCCTTTGGAGAAATGGAAGGCTTGCATTCAATGGTGGTGGTGGTGGTGGTGCTCTGTTTAGGAATGCTAGTGGTGGGCTCCTTTTGCCAGGATGATTCAAACACTACAAGTGTTGCTGTGTACATTGTAACTCTTAAACAAGCTCCTGCCTCTCATCTCTATATTGAAGAGCTTAACAAGGAAACTAATGTATTCAAGCATGACGGTACAGCTAAACCGCACAAACCTAGGTAAAGTTCTTTGATTTCGTTTGGGCCTCCTTTTTATTTTTTATTTTAAGTGTTGGCTATGGTTTCTTGCTTGCTCAGTTATGTTCTGGGTTTTCTGGTCTCCTTTTTGTCCTTCTGGAGGGCCCAAACAAAGGACTTTGGCAAATGCTGGAGTGAAAAGTTTCTTCTACTCTTACCAAGTTGTCTTTTATGTGGTCTCTTGTTCTTTTACTGTGGGGTTCCTATTGAAAATACTGTGTTGATAGGAAATTTTGCAAGTATGTGCTTGTCATGTTTTTTTCTTTTTTTCTTATCCAAATAACCAAGTTTTTTCCTCATCTCAGTTTTACTTTTCATGATACTGAGGAGCTTTGGGATCATTTAGGATAAAAAATGATTATGCTTAGGATTAATTACATGTGCATGATTAACATATCATACAAGTGATTTGTACATAATTAACCTCTTTGAAATTCTCCCTCATCTCTGGAAGTTTTCATATTTTTGGCCTTTCAGTATGTTTGGCCAAATCGAGAGAATCCTTATTAATCATGCTTTTGATGACTCCTTTTTATATCTAGGAATAATTCGACATCAGATCGGAGTTCTAGTTCGTATATAGCTCGTGTTCATAATTCATTATTGAGGAGGGTGTTGAGGGGGGAGAAATATCTGAAGCTGTACAGTTATCACTACTTGATTAATGGGTTTGCTGTTCTTGTAACCCCTGCACAGGTATGTATAAAGCCCCTATTCATTATCATGGTATAACCATAATTATGCTGGTACATTTGTAGTGACATCATTAGTAATTTGGTAATTGCATCTTTAGACAAAAAATCCTTTAAAAATCTTTAATAATGATAGCTGTCTCCATTTATGTGATGTTGCCTTTTAGCACCACAATGTTCATAATAACCTTTTCCATTTGTAATAGAAAATTGTTCTAACTTGGTAACATTAATAACTCGCTCCTTATCCTGGGTATTGCGGTGAATTTCTAAGCCGGACAAGCTCTCAAGGAGAGGAGAAGCAGCAAATGTGGCATTGAATTTTTCTGTTAGAACTGCAACAACCCACACTCCACAGTTCTTGGGTTTGCCACGGGGGCATGGGCCAAAGCAGGTGGATACGAAACTGCTGGTGAAGGCATTGTGATTGCATTCATCGATACTGGCATTGATCCAACACACCCCAGTTTTGCTGATGATGCTTCTGAGACATGTTATCCAGTCCCTAATCATTTTTCTGGCATTTGTGAGGTTACTCGAGACTTCCCATCTGGTTCATGCAATAGGAAGCTCATTGGAGCCCGCCATTTTGCTGCATCTGCAATTACTAGGGGTAATTTTCAGTTCATCCCAGGACTATGCTTCACCATTTGATGGTGATGGCCATGGCACGTAAGTGTTGTTTCACATTTGTTAATGATTATACTCTTGCAGACTATTTGCACACTCCCACTACTGTTATCGTTATACTGGCTAGCACTATATATTCCTCACTCTTCTTTTATCAATCAAAGGTAGGTCAGTCTGGCTTGTTATATTGTTCTGTTGAAAAATGAGTGGATTAAGGAAAGCACATTTAGAACAACACCTTTGCCCTGCCAATTTGGTTATTACTTAGGAAATCGTGATCTGAATTTCACAACTCAAGGAACTGTGAATCTAATAGCCCCAAAAGGAAAAAAAATGAAAGGAAAAAAACTTAGTGCATAATGGTTTATTGTGTAAATGTTTTTTTGTTCTCGTTGGTGACACATTTTGATAATTTTCTATATTAGTCATTCCTGACAAGTGGCAATTCACTAGCAACTGTCTCTGCAATGATTTATTTTTTAGGCTTGTAATATTTGGAAATCCTTATTATACAACCTTTTATTGGCTGCTGATGAATGCGTTTACATGAACATGATTGTTGTTAAATGGTTCCCATAGTTATGCTGATGCATCAGACTTGTTTTCCATTGTATCCATTTTCCTTTTGCCCCCTAACTTTTTAAAGCAGAATTTCCTACAAGTAGTATCATCATGCATTTAAATGACAGGTAACTGTCTATTTCACGGCTCTGGTTGTTGGTGCACCACTTTAAGATGGAATATCCAAATTATATTGAAATGTTTTATTGCAGTGATCCATCTTGTTTTTGGTCCAATCAATTTCTGGTTTGTAACCTGCAGCGATTATCAGGGTCTGTACCTCTCAGAGTCGGGGTTTGGAAATACAGAGCAGAACTGTGTCTCTGTCAACGACAGCCAGGGTTTGTAACCTGCGACGATTATCATTGCTAACATGATTATATACATATTTACTGTGTATCTCTCTGCCAATGATAGTCAGGGTCTGTACCTCTCAGAGTCGGGGTTTGGGAATACAGAGCAGAACTAGTTGTTCAAACTTAGCATGACTAGAAAAGCTGTCTGGTCGTCTATGGCCTTCAAATTGGTTATTTCCTAATGTTGGATACTGTATGAAGATAGATGAGGTCGGTGCATATAACGGGTGTTGTAGAACATTTTTCCATGAATATTCAAGACGTGTGGTGATTGCATTGCATTTCATCATGTTTTATTGTCCATTTTTTAGTTATTTTGGACAGTAATTCTATTGATATTCCCTTTAATTTCCCACATTTGATCAGGTCTGGTTTGGAGGCTGAATGAGAAGAATTCACGAAGTTTGGAGCCGAAGCTGTTTACTCGAGTCTAGGCCTGGGTCTTGGCCTAGACATATTCGCATCTGACGCAGTGCGCTTACCAGAATCGTCTTGGCCTAGACTCCGGCCAAGACTCCTTTGCGATCAGACTGCAGCTTGGAGCGATTGAAGTATTTTTGGAGTTGGACTCTCACAGCTGGCACGTAGCAGCTGTCCAGCAATTTTAGAGGGATAGGAAGACAATCTTATGTAGAATCCCGCATGGGATCTCCCTCTTTAATTAATTGCGATTTAGTTTCCATATTTAGAACAATTAATTGTAATAATCTTTTAGGAGATTATTTAGGAGATTATTTAGGAGATTGAGTTGGAGAAGGACAGAGGAGTTTTAGCTTTCTTATAGCTGATCTCGTCCTCCCCTTTTCCTCACTCTCTCGCTGTCGCACCCCCTTTTTTCGTTCGTTGAAAACGAGTTTAAAGGTTCGCGGAGGATGCTAAGCATAAATGGATGCTTCGCATAATACAATGAAGTCGCCACCCTAATTTTCTAAGGTTTAGGGAACCTAAGCGTCATGGCATAAAAAATAAAAACTAAGGCACAATTGGTCTAAACCATTGAACAAAGGTTCGAGGTCGTATTGTGGACTTGGGAAGGTGTTAGGCACCCAAGTCACACCCTAAAAAGGTTACCGGTTATAAGGTGTTTGAATACAGTTTTGATATACAAAGATTTGTTTAAACGATCGAAGCATGTCAACCTCCTCCTTCCTACGAATCCAGGCCACTTTCCAACCATTTACATAGGCAAATGATTGAATCATGTCGGCTGAATCCGCGTACTAGAATTGGGTCACTTTCCGATTATCTAAACATTTTTGACACGATTTGGCCCTCAAAGGTGACGTTACATCTTAGCATTTTCGTAGGGACATGTTATTTCCGATCGGGACACGAAGGACGGGGTTACCGTTTGTTCGTTATGCTAGAGCGGACGTTTCCCCCCTTTATATCATCGGGCCATGCATGATTAATTAATTGATTACTACGTGATCCTAACATGGGCAATACTAACATCGTACGTTTTCATAAATGTCAATAATTGCGTGGGATTTGAAGCCACCATGTTCACATATCAATATAGCAATTAATTTCATGGTATAAAGCGAGTGATCTAAACATATAAGCATGTGAGTTTATTTTATCATGCATACGATTATAAGCTCTTTAGCATTTTTAAAATAACATACATGAAAATAATATTTGCAAAAGACATTAAATAAATAAGAGAGACTTAGAAGAAAGACGTACTTGCGTTGCGTGCTCTTGATCTTCCTTGCAAATTGAGAGTGTTAGCAACGTTTTCGAAAACAAATAAATAAGAAAAGCGCATGCAAACATTTATTTAATTTATGACGAATAGACAATTAATTAAATAAACATGGCATAGCAAATGAACAAATCATTTAAAACATGCAAACATTTAATTAATCAAAACATGGTATAAACACATTTATTTAAATCATAGCATACAAGCATACGAATTATTCATGAAATATTAGTATGAAAATTGTTCATGGCATATACGAAGCAAATTATACATGGCATATACGAAATACATTGTACATGGCATATACGAAGTAAATTATACATGGCATATACGAAATACATTGTACATGGCATATACGAAGTAAATTATACATGGCATATACGAAATACATTGTACATGGCATATAAGAAAATAAGTGGGCCCCACAAGGGATTTTTGAACATTAAAAAATGGGCTTGGCACAAGCCAAGCCCAAAATTTTAATTTAAACAAGTACATACTTAATAAAATATGGCATTAAAAGCATACGAACATGTGAACAATTCATACGATATATGAAAAATAAAATAAACATATCACATACGAACATGTAAACAATTCATGCGATATTAACACTTAAATAAATAAACAATTTATACGCATGCAAAAATTACGAGAAATTAAACACGAAAGTTGTACAAAAAATTAACAACACGTATACGAAACTCTTGTACGAAAATTAAACGGGCCAGGCTCGATATTGGTCCAAAACAGTGGCTGGGCTTGTGATGAAATCAAGCCCAGCACTCATTTAATCAAGATGGGCTTGTGATAAAATCAAGCCCATCACCTTTGCCTTTCTTCTTTCCCGCCCTTACCCTTCTTCTTCCTCCTTTCTTCATTTCCCAGCCGGCCACCATGGCCATTTACTCACTTTTCAATCCTCCACCATTCTTACCCAAAATGATTGGCAATAATTAAGGTAGCAAAACAGAAAATAAAAGCCACAAAAACAGCAAGAAAAACAAGTCCACCACGAGGGCAATTTTGCATGGAAAGACAAGCTTAATTAATATGCATATATGTCCATTAATTAATCAAAGCTTCATGCATTCAAATTGGAGCAAGGGAAGCATAAATAACATGTAAACTAAGCATTCTAAGCATGTTCTAGCAATTTATTCATGCATTAAGACAAAAAACGAAAATTAAAGAAAGCTAGAGAGAGAGGGAGTTTACCTTTCCGGGAGAGCAATTTTATCCAAGAAGGTAGTGCAAGAAGTGGAGATTAAGAGGAGGATTTGGTGCCCTTGATTTGTTGGTTGAAGCTTGCTATTTATAGAGGAAGGGAAAATTTGGAGGCGGTTGGGTGAGTGGCCGGAAATGGTCGGGTTGGTTGTGTGGTTGGGGTTGATTGTGTGGTTGTGTGGTTGGGTGATGAGCAAGTTTGATTGTGTGGCTAGGTGGTGAGCAAGGCAAGTTGGGGCTGTGCTGGAGGGTAAGAACGAAGAGGTGGAGGATTTACATGCATTTATGTAGAGTTTATCCCATTTTTTGGCACGAACGGGATATTTTGGTACGAGCGAAATCGTACGAAAGTGAAAATAAATCTGAGACAAGGGTACAACTATGTGTAGAAAAATAAGGCAAGAAAACTAATATACAGTGAAGAAATGCGAAAGTTGATTTAACGTATTTATTTTCTCTTTTGAAAGTGTCAAAACGTTTGCGCACAAAATAAATGTCCTTACGACAACAATTGAACGAAACTGAACGCGGTGGTGTGAAAGAGAAAATTAGCACATATTTATCAAATAAATAAATAACGCGTTCGACCCTTGGTCCCGGGAAACTTACTCGGGATCGAAAGAAGTTCGCAAAAAGACAGTTAAAAGTACGAAAAAATTAAAAAGGCACGAAATGACACGAAATATTAAACAAACTAGCCTAGGACCAAGAATCGACAACAATTTGATCTAGACGAGCTATTAAACGTGATAAGCGTAAAATTATGTAAATGTGACAAAAAAAGTGGTCAAAAATCGGGTAGCAACAGTTGCCCCCTCTTTACTGTCTGATCAAAAATACAGTGTAACTGAAATTTTTGATTAGCAGTAAAGACAGTTGCCCCTAAGTGCTACCACGGTTTTGTGAAATGCATTGCAAAAATGTAAACGAGGTCGCTCAAGGAGGAGATTTTGGTTGGCATAAAGGTAGTCGCTCAAGGAGGAGATTTTGGTTGGCATAAAGGTAAGACAGGAAAGTAGTCGCTCAAGGAGGAGTATTTAGATATAGTATGCGAAAAAGTAGTCGCTCAAGGAGGAGTAATAATTATGCAGAAATGTAGAATTATGTAAATGAGAGTTGTAGCGTACCTTCGCTCGGATATTGATTGAGGGTAACATACCTTTGTTTTGATGTTGATTTGATAGTGGGGGTGGCATGTGAACTAACATGTTAGGGGACCTTGGCCTCCATATGACCTGGGAAGTGGGTGATCTTGCACCACCGTGAACTCTTTGTGTGACGATAAACCGTGTGAAATGGTAAGTGGGGGTATTGCACCTCCGCGAACTTACCGTGCGATAAATAAGGTGTAAGTGGGGGTATTGCACCTCCGCGAACTTACTGTGCGAAAAATAAGGTGTAAGTGGGGGTATTGCACCTCCGCGAACTTACTGTGCGAAAAATAAGGTGTAAGTGGGGGTATTGCACCTCCGCGAACTTACTGTGCGAAAAATAAGGTGTAAGTGGGGGTATTGCACCTCCGCGAACTTACT
This sequence comes from Viola odorata, assembly GCA_963691705.1. Classification (NCBI taxonomy): domain Eukaryota; kingdom Viridiplantae; phylum Streptophyta; class Magnoliopsida; order Malpighiales; family Violaceae; genus Viola; species Viola odorata. The sequence goes on from OY829542.1 coordinate 64,423,985, forward strand.
GTGCGATAAATAAGGTGTAAGTGGGGGTATTGCACCTCCGCGAACTTACTGTGCGAAAAATAAGGTGTAAGTGGGGGTATTGCACCTCCGCGAACTTACTGTGCGAAAAATAAGGTGTAAGTGGGGGTATTGCACCTCCGCGAGCTTACTGTGCGAAAAATAAGGTGTAAGTGGGGGTATTGCACCTCCGCGAACTTACTGTGCGAAAAATAAGGTGTAAGTGGGGGTATTGCACCTCCGCGAACTTACTGTGCGAAAAATAAGGTGTAAGTGGGGGTATTGCACCTCCGCGAGCTTACTGTGCGAAAAATAAGGTGTAAGTGGGGGTATTGCACCTCCGCGAACTTACCGTGGTGTTTTTTGAAAAAGGGTTTAAAGGGAAAGCAAGTCTTACCTAGAACTTACCATGTGAACTGAGGTTGATTTGAACGTGAGGGAGCGTGATCCGCCCCATGAATTTGACTTGGGAGTGGTAATGTACTCCATTCGATTGTTGATTGGATTTTTGATGAAAATCCAAGATGACGAGGGCTTTACAATGATGTTGTGATCGAAGACCCATGGTATATGCGATCCCATCAAAGCATATTTGTATCCTGCAAATAGGAAGGAAGCAAACATGCAGCAGCAACAGATAAAAAGAGAGAGCAAGTGATAATGCGAGAAATATCAAACATTCCTACATTTAACCCATGGCTTGCCCCCAAGTTTTTGTTTGAAAATGATTTCTTTGTTTAAGAAAATAAATTCAAGCATTTATATATATATTTTTTTTTTGCTAAATGTTTGTCCAATTTTCATTATATGAACATGATGGATTCAAGTCTAGATAACGTCTACATCTTGTTCAGGAAATAACGACCTCAAGAACAAGACTTTCCCATGACATGCAGCTGTAAGCAATCCTTACCAGATATTAGTGTTTGTACTTACGCTCAGAAAATAAGGTTATGTGTTTACACTCCTAAAAATGCAATAAACATAGCACAAAAATTAAATTTGCAATGTCAATCCGAGTGAATAGACTTCAAATGAAGATGTACATGCATGGGCCTTTTGAGAATCCAGAGGACTTTGCAAGAGATAAGAAGTGAGAGATTTTATGGAAAGGGAAAGTTTGTGGTGTTGTTGGTTTTTTGTTTGAGTTTGCGCTCATTGACTGATTGTGATGAGGGTAAATTATGGTGAAAGATGTTTTGGCGATTTGACTGTGGCGAGGAGCCAAGTTTGTGAGTTTCTTCTTTCATTTGGGGAGAAATGGGTGTTCTTCTCCATGTTTATTTTTGATGGACTTTGTTTAATGATGGTTGTTTTTTTTTTTCTTCTATTCTTCTCTTCTTTTTTTTCGCACTCACTTCCTTGTGTTTTTTTTTCTTTTTCTTCTCTTCCTTTTTTTTCTTTTTCTTCCCTCTTTTTTTTCTTTTGTTTCTTCTTTGTTTTTTTGTTTTGTTTTTTTTTTCTTTCCTTCTTTTATAGGTGGAAGAAAATGAAAGAAGCAAGTGCAATTCCCTTTGTCTAGACTTCCCTCTTTGGGTAACGACCTTTGATTGGTTCTTTTCGCTTTTGTATTAGTGAGGATTGTCACCTTTGGGTGGGGGTTTCCTTTTTGTTTTGCTGATTTGTTTGTGATGAGCTTAACACGCGCATGGTGCCTTGGTCGATCATTCTAGTTGAGTGTTTATTTGTTTGCAAAGAACTTCTCTTTTTTTCTTGAAGGGTTTATTTTATTTATTTAATTTTTTTTTTTAAGGTGGCAAAAGGAATGTAGGGTGGTGTAGTTTTAGTTGGAAAAATAAATTAAGAGGGGAGGAGAACGCAAAGTCCAATGTCATCTCATTGTCATCCCATGTCTGATTGTTCATGTACCCTGGGTATTATGCAAATCTAACTAGTACCTAGTTTAGCATTTACACTCATGAAAGAAACAAGGCGCGAAGGCCCAAAATACTCACAGGGATATGTTTGTGATCGCTTACATCTACACATGTCATGGACATAAGAGTTAGCAGACAAAATCTCATATGTTTATACAACTTCTAATGAACGCACAAGTTTAAAAATGATGAACGCTTGATAAAAAAATGTGGCCCTCTTTTTAGCCCAAGTAGTACATTTTTTTTTTTTTTTTTTTTGCGAAAACTAAGGATTTTAGCAAAAACGACGCACACACTCTCGCAATAACATAAATTGTGGGAATTTTAAAATCGTGGAAACATAAATTGCAAAAACAGAAAATGCGGAAACGGAAATTGCAAAAATGTAAAAGGACAACTTCCCTGAAAAATGAGCTTGGACATTTTTCAACGCATTCTTTTGGTTGTAACTTCATTTGCTTGCCCCTAAATTTACAAGTCTCGTTGCACCTGCAATGTAAAATTGCGAAAACATAAATTACAGGAATCTAAATTGCGGAAAGGGAAATTGTAAAAAATGTAAAGGACAACTTCCCTGAAAAATGAGCTTGGACATTTTCAACGCATTCTTTTGGTTGTAACTTCATTTGCTTGCCCCCAAGTTTACAAGTTGCGTTGCACCTGAAACGAAGAGATAAGAAGTTTGTAGGGAAAAGGTACACCAAGATGTTGAATAAAAAAAACAGAAATATCGAAAAGAACACGTGGGTCGCCTCCCCGGGAGTGCCCTTGTTTAAAGTCGTAGGCTCGACTATGGTGAAGCTTCCTTTTACGCATGTGATCAGGATTGACGGAAGTAGGGGTGTGAACTGCTTTGCCCAAGCTTAGTCGTCGACATTTCTGATGGTTTCATCATAGTATCTGTTGGAATATGTGTGAATGCACACACCTATCTTTATACCTATAACACTTAGCATTGGGTTAATGGGGTTAGTCAAAACGTGGTTCTTATGACCCTAATTACTCCTAGGTGCGGCCGACACCACACTTCTCTTTTGTTGTTCTAAAACTTAAAAGATTTGCCACGTAAGTTTTTTTCAAAAAGGTTCTCATTATTCATTTCATTTTTTTTGTTTCTTTTTCTGTATTTTTTTTTTTTGGGTTTCCCCTTTTTTTTTTTTTTTTTTTTATCTTTTTAACCGAAGGGGAACGCAAGTTCCTATAAAAGACAACAAGACATGAATATTTTTTTATCTTTTTAACCGAAGGGGAACGCAAGTTCCTATAAAAGACAACAAAACATGCATTTATGTTTACAAGTGGACATCAAGAAGCGCGATGACGGTCTAATTACGCAGAGGTCCCCCCCAGACTTCACAAAAATGACTGAGCCCTACATCATCCTTCTGCTACCCAGAGCATAATTTGGAAGAGGGTCGGTGTTTGTGTTGGGTTCTTTGGTTAACCCTTCGAAGGAGATCCATCCGCACTTGATTAAGTAATGGACTTTGGTTCTAAAGCCAACGCAATTTTCTATGGTGTGGCCCAGAGCTCCAGCATGGTACACACATCTAGCATTAGGATCATACCACTTTGGGTATGGGGGTTGTATAGGTGGGATTGGGGTTGGTGCGATTTGCCCGATCGCGAGAAGACGCTCGTAGATTTCCCCTAAAGGAACTGGAAGAGGTAGCAGTGGTTCCTGTTTCCAATGATTGTTCTGGTTATTTTGGTTCTTTGGTGGGTTATAGGGAGGTGGTGAGAATGGTGATGGCGCGTGGTATAACGGTGGTGTAATAGATGGCCTATAGCTAGGCTGGTGAGAGGCCAAGTTGACATCTTTATTTATGATGGGCTCTTTCTTAGGTGTTATCTCTGGTGTGGGAACGACGATTCTTCCTGTCTTGACCCCTTGCTCAACTCTTTCCGCTATTAAAACCATGTCGGAGAAGTTATTTGAGGGGTTGGAGATGAGGTAGGTATAATAAGGGGCTTTGAAAGTATTCACGAAGATGGCTATGAGCTCTTTGTCGCTTAGTGGAGGAGAGATCCTGGCTGCTAACTCCCTCCATCTTTGGGCGTAGGTCTTTACTGATTCGTCACCTTTCTTCTCTAGGTTTTGGAGGTCGGAGCGGTCCGGTGCCATCTCCATGTTGAATTTGTATTGCTTGAGGAAAGCGTCGGACAAGTCTCTCCAAGTCTTAATCTTGGCCCTGTCTAGGCCCATGTACCAAGTCAAGGCATGCTTGGCCAAGCTTTCCCTAAACAAATGGATCAAGAGAGGCTCGTTATGTATCATTTCGGCCATTTTATTACAATAGGCCCTGAGGTGAGTCCTTGGGCACTCGACCCCGGTATACTTCTCGAAGTCTGGCACTTTGTATTTAGGAGGCATTATGATCCCTGGGACCATGCACATATCGGCGGGACTCATGGGGTCAAAGGGATCCGTTCCTTCGATGGTTCTGAGCCTTTCTTCTAGCAGGCTCAATCTATCGATGTTTGGTCTTTCGGTGAAGATCGGGTTGGTACCGAAGGGTTCTTGCATGCCTAGTGGTTGTGTTGGGTTTGTAAATGGGGGTTGGGTCCCCATAGGATTGGGGTTTATGACCTGAGTGTAGTGGGTTTGGGGAGGGTGGAATCCGGGGCCCTCTTGACGGATCGGATTTTGCCCGGGGTTTAAGGCGAGGTTACCCAAGGTATGTTGTAAGTTTGGAATATTTTCTCCCCTAGTGTTAGGGTTGGTGTTGGGGTCGGCAGATGCTCCGAAGGGATCGTTCCATTTCCACTGATCCCCAGGATTAGCAAATGCTTGGGGTCCTGAAGGTCCGGAGAGGGGATGGGTAATTGCTTGGGGTCCTGAAGGCCCGAAAACAACGGGCGAGGAAGGTCCCATCATTTGGCTTGAATCGAAACCGGGTGGTACTTCAATGGCCTCATCTCGTTCTTTTTCGGCCCGAGCGGCCCTCTCTGTGGCAATCCTGACCTGTTCTTCTAGCTCGGCTATCCTAGCGGCTGCCCTTTCATCGATTTTAGCTTGTTCGGCCATCTTTCTTGCTTGGAATCTTGTTAGCGGAAGGCTGGGCGACGCGACTTGCTTGCGAGGAGCTATCGTAAAATTCTGAAAAAAGTAAGAGAGTGAGAAAACATAGTGGCGTAAGTATAAGCATTTATATGCGTATGATGTGCAGATGCAAGGTCCCATGCTGTTTTGATCAATCTCCCGGCCACTCTCTTGTTTGATACTTTCGGGGGGGAACAAAAAAACGACGCATCTTGGGTTAGCGTTTTCGGTGGAGATGCGAAAGGAGCTTCTATTTATTCCAACGATATAGCATGATCTTGGGTGTTATCCATGAAAACCCTTGAAGCGACCCGGAGTAAGTAGCTAAAGTCATCATGCTCAGAAAATCTCTAAATTGTTTGTGAGGGATCCGTTGCCCCGAAAAATTTGATTTTTGGCATGAGCATACTTCAATCTGTTATCAACATCTTTCGTGTTTTGACTACGAGAAAATTCTGAGCCGAACGCATTCATATTGGACGAGACCTAGGATCGCACGGCTGAGGCCGAGAAAACTGTCCTCCTTATGTCCGAGTTTTGTTTTTTTTTGTTTTTGTTTTTTTTGTGGGCGATACGCCACTCAGAAAGATCCCATTTTTTGGCATGGAAACTACTCAAGGTGTTATGAATATCTTTCGTGTTTTGTCTAAGTGGACATTCCTAGCCGATAGTGTTGATATTGGCCAAAACAAAAGAACGCGCAGCTGAAGGCGAGTAGAGTAGCTATCCTCACGACTAAATTATTTCCGAGAGATATCTGGCCCCGAATGCTCTGAAATTTGGTGTGGACATAATTCAATGTGTTACGAACATCTTTTGTGTTTTGGTCGAAGGTAAATTCCGAGCCCATCGTATCGATATTAGACAAAACAAATGAGCGCGCGGCTGAACGGATGATTTTGGAGGTGAAAAACTAATTTCGGAGCCGAAGCTAGCGGTATACCGCCAGGGGCCAGGCAGTATACCGCCAGAGATGGCCTTTCGTGGGCCTTGCTTTTGGCTGAGGTGCACTGCTCCAAAAAATCTAAAATTTGGTAGGAACATACTTCAACGTGTTACGAACATCTTTTGTGTTTTGGACGAACGGAAATTCTGATCCAAATGTGTTCATATTGGCCGAGACAAAAGATCGCACGGCTGAGACCGAGAAAACCGTCTTCCTTACGTCCAAATCATTTGTGGGCGATGAGCTGCTCGGAAAAATCCCATTTTCGGCATGGAAACTCTTTAAGGTGTTGTGAACATCTTTCATGTTTTGGCTGAGTGGAAATTCCTAGTAAATCACGTTGATATTTGTCAAAACAAAAGAACGCGCCGCTGAGGCCGAGTAGAGCAGCTGTCCTTGAGTTTAGAATTGTTTTCAAGATATTGGATGCTCAGAACTTTCTGAATTTTGGCATGGGTGAACTTCAGCATGTTGGTAACATCTTTCATGTTTTGGCTGAGTGGACATTCCTAGTAAATAACGTTGATATTGGCCAAAACAAAAGATCGCGCAGCTGAGCGGATGATTTTGGAGGCCAAAAAAATTGATTTTGATGGCATTTGGAGCGAAGCTAGCGGTATACCGCTAGGGGTCAGGCGGTATACCGCCAGAGACAGGTTCGGGAGCCGATTGTGATCTCCTTGGATGGAGCTACGCTACTCCGAAAAATCTGAAATTTGGTATGGATGAACTTCAAGATGTTGGGAACATCTTTCGTGTTTTGGCCAAGCGGAAATTCAGAGTAAATCATGTTGATATTGGCCAAAACAAAAGATCGCGCAGTTGAGACCGAGGAACATCTGTCCCTGCGTTCTAAATTTTTTTGTGAGAGTTTGGCTGCCTATAACTTTATGAAAGTTTGCGTGGTTAAATTTTGGCCTGTTCTAAACATCTTTCATGTTTTGGTCTAGTGGAAATTCGGTATAAATCATCTTCAGTTTGGCCAAGACAAAAGATTGCGCAGCTGGGGCCGAGAAATGGAGCTGTCTTTGTGTTCTGAATTCGTTTGGAGAAAATGGGCTGTTCCTAAGATTATGAAATTTGGTAAGGGTGGAGTTCTATGTGTTACGAACATCTTTCGTGTTTTGGCCAAGTGGGAATTCCTAGCCAATCGCGTTCATATTGGCCAAGATAAAAGAGTGTGCAGCTGAACCCAAAACAACTATTTCTTGCATTTTGAATTTTTGTGAGCGTGTTTTTTTTTTTCAAGGTCAATCAATCGTGTGTGTTTTTTTTTTGGTGGGCTTTATATATGGTTCATTTTGGGGGGGGAGGTTGATTTGATTGTAGGCGTTGGCCGTTCGATGTTTTTTGGGTGTGTGAGCGAGAAAAACGCATTTCGTAATTATCCGAATAACTACGAATTTTGTCATTGATATTTTTTTTCGTCCAAAAAGGGGTTACAACCATTACAAGTTGATTAACTATCTAGATTTATCTAAAGGCTAGTAGACAAAGTCTAGGAACATTGTTACATGGGGTAAAAAAAAAAAAATCTGAGCAACAGATGCTTGATTCTGAAGGCGTCAATCTTGGAAGTCGGGATCCGTTTGCTCATCAAAAATATTCTAATGACGCAATCTGTCCTTTTTGCAACACTTCCTCTATCCCAATCTTGGCCGCAATATCGGAAATGAAAACCGGATTTCAACATGTCCCCTAGCGCAGCTTGATTATCAAAACTTCTTCCCCGAAAGTATCAAGTGAGAGTAATGCGGGCACTGTCATTTTGAACAAGCAGGATGGGTCTTGGGGAAAGAACATGAAACAGAGTCCCTGCATTAGCAACTTACACAAAATATGTTGCTAGGTTCTTTACATGCATTGCTAGATTAGTGCGAAAGAGAAAAAAAACGTAGAAAACGTGGTAAACCAAGCCACGACAAAACAAGTATGATGCACGTGATGGGGGTTTTTGACGTCGACTAAAGTTCTAACGGCCTGAAGGTTCCCGACGATACCATAGAATGGTCCAAAAAGTGTCGTAAGGCGACCACCTATTCATTCCTACGAACTCAGGCCACTTTCCAACCATTTACATAGGCAAATGATTGAATCATGTCGGCTGAATCCACGTACTAGAATGGAGGCCAACCGTCCGGCTAGCTTTAAGGGTTCGAGCGGGTTGGGTTTCGAGAACATTACCCAGGACTCGTGTCCTAGGGTGTCCTTACTCCCCGTCCTAAACTTATTTGGTAAGGCGACCCTTGGGTATAGGGCCTATGCATGCAATGCATATGACAGTTGATCAAAGCAATAACAAATAGTCACGAAAACAGTTTATTAAAGCAAGTAAAAAATAAAAAAAAACAAACACCTTAAAAAAAACCGGCTTCGACCCTACTAGTCCCCAGTGAAGTCGCCAAACTGTCGCACCCCCTTTTTTCGTTCGTTGAAAACGAGTTTAAAGGTTCGCGGAGGATGCTAAGCATAAATGGATGCTTCGCATAATACAATGAAGTCGCCACCCTAATTTTCTAAGGTTTAGGGAACCTAAGCGTCATGGCATAAAAAATAAAAACTAAGGCACAATTGGTCTAAACCATTGAACAAAGGTTCGAGGTCGTATTGTGGACTTGGGAAGGTGTTAGGCACCCAAGTCACACCCTAAAAAGGTTACCGGTTATAAGGTGTTTGAATACAGTTTTGATATACAAAGATTTGTTTAAACGATCGAAGCATGTCAACCTCCTCCTTCCTACGAATCCAGGCCACTTTCCAACCATTTACATAGGCAAATGATTGAATCATGTCGGCTGAATCCGCGTACTAGAATTGGGTCACTTTCCGATTATCTAAACATTTTTGACACGATTTGGCCCTCAAAGGTGACGTTACATCTTAGCATTTTCGTAGGGACATGTTATTTCCGATCGGGACACGAAGGACGGGGTTACCGTTTGTTCGTTATGCTAGAGCGGACGTTTCCCCCCTTTATATCATCGGGCCATGCATGATTAATTAATTGATTACTACGTGATCCTAACATGGGCAATACTAACATCGTACGTTTTCATAAATGTCAATAATTGCGTGGGATTTGAAGCCACCATGTTCACATATCAATATAGCAATTAATTTCATGGTATAAAGCGAGTGATCTAAACATATAAGCATGTGAGTTTATTTTATCATGCATACGATTATAAGCTCTTTAGCATTTTTAAAATAACATACATGAAAATAATATTTGCAAAAGACATTAAATAAATAAGAGAGACTTAGAAGAAAGACGTACTTGCGTTGCGTGCTCTTGATCTTCCTTGCAAATTGAGAGTGTTAGCAACGTTTTCGAAAACAAATAAATAAGAAAAGCGCATGCAAACATTTATTTAATTTATGACGAATAGACAATTAATTAAATAAACATGGCATAGCAAATGAACAAATCATTTAAAACATGCAAACATTTAATTAATCAAAACATGGTATAAACACATTTATTTAAATCATAGCATACAAGCATACGAATTATTCATGAAATATTAGTATGAAAATTGTTCATGGCATATACGAAGCAAATTATACATGGCATATACGAAATACATTGTACATGGCATATACGAAGTAAATTATACATGGCATATACGAAATACATTGTACATGGCATATACGAAGTAAATTATACATGGCATATACGAAATACATTGTACATGGCATATAAGAAAATAAGTGGGCCCCACAAGGGATTTTTGAACATTAAAAAATGGGCTTGGCACAAGCCAAGCCCAAAATTTTAATTTAAACAAGTACATACTTAATAAAATATGGCATTAAAAGCATACGAACATGTGAACAATTCATACGATATATGAAAAATAAAATAAACATATCACATACGAACATGTAAACAATTCATGCGATATTAACACTTAAATAAATAAACAATTTATACGCATGCAAAAATTACGAGAAATTAAACACGAAAGTTGTACAAAAAATTAACAACACGTATACGAAACTCTTGTACGAAAATTAAACGGGCCAGGCTCGATATTGGTCCAAAACAGTGGCTGGGCTTGTGATGAAATCAAGCCCAGCACTCATTTAATCAAGATGGGCTTGTGATAAAATCAAGCCCATCACCTTTGCCTTTCTTCTTTCCCGCCCTTACCCTTCTTCTTCCTCCTTTCTTCATTTCCCAGCCGGCCACCATGGCCATTTACTCACTTTTCAATCCTCCACCATTCTTACCCAAAATGATTGGCAATAATTAAGGTAGCAAAACAGAAAATAAAAGCCACAAAAACAGCAAGAAAAACAAGTCCACCACGAGGGCAATTTTGCATGGAAAGACAAGCTTAATTAATATGCATATATGTCCATTAATTAATCAAAGCTTCATGCATTCAAATTGGAGCAAGGGAAGCATAAATAACATGTAAACTAAGCATTCTAAGCATGTTCTAGCAATTTATTCATGCATTAAGACAAAAAACGAAAATTAAAGAAAGCTAGAGAGAGAGGGAGTTTACCTTTCCGGGAGAGCAATTTTATCCAAGAAGGTAGTGCAAGAAGTGGAGATTAAGAGGAGGATTTGGTGCCCTTGATTTGTTGGTTGAAGCTTGCTATTTATAGAGGAAGGGAAAATTTGGAGGCGGTTGGGTGAGTGGCCGGAAATGGTCGGGTTGGTTGTGTGGTTGGGGTTGATTGTGTGGTTGTGTGGTTGGGTGATGAGCAAGTTTGATTGTGTGGCTAGGTGGTGAGCAAGGCAAGTTGGGGCTGTGCTGGAGGGTAAGAACGAAGAGGTGGAGGATTTACATGCATTTATGTAGAGTTTATCCCATTTTTTGGCACGAACGGGATATTTTGGTACGAGCGAAATCGTACGAAAGTGAAAATAAATCTGAGACAAGGGTACAACTATGTGTAGAAAAATAAGGCAAGAAAACTAATATACAGTGAAGAAATGCGAAAGTTGATTTAACGTATTTATTTTCTCTTTTGAAAGTGTCAAAACGTTTGCGCACAAAATAAATGTCCTTACGACAACAATTGAACGAAACTGAACGCGGTGGTGTGAAAGAGAAAATTAGCACATATTTATCAAATAAATAAATAACGCGTTCGACCCTTGGTCCCGGGAAACTTACTCGGGATCGAAAGAAGTTCGCAAAAAGACAGTTAAAAGTACGAAAAAATTAAAAAGGCACGAAATGACACGAAATATTAAACAAACTAGCCTAGGACCAAGAATCGACAACAATTTGATCTAGACGAGCTATTAAACGTGATAAGCGTAAAATTATGTAAATGTGACAAAAAAAGTGGTCAAAAATCGGGTAGCAACACTCGCAGACGCTCTTTCTTCTTCTTTCGCCATTGTTAAAATACTTTGCTCCGAATTTATTTCGGATTTATTTATATTTATGCAAGTTAATTTCTTTATCTTTTATCCATGAGTATGAGTAACTAAAAACCCATTCTTGGTAAGGGTGATGAGCTGAAGTTCTTAATGCAATCGTGAGACACAATCCGTCCTTCACAATCTCTTTCTTTGTATTTATTTATTCTTGAACTTAATCCATCGCTTACTCACTAGAGCCAAGGTTTGATCATCCTTGTTCTCTAGGAGAGAAGAGTTGTTACCAGTCTAGAAGGAGAGGGAGTACCCGCCGGCTAGACGGAGTAGGTGACTAGTCTCGAGCAGACTAGAAGAATAGGTAAAATAGGTAGAGACCAGATTGACAACCTAGGAACTTAGCCTAGGTACTGTCTTCCCCTGCACCATTGAAGAGGTGAGCAACCATTCAAGACAGCAGTCAAACGGATAAACCCTTTAACCAGCAAGGTGTCCCTTGGCTAGGATTATCAGGAGAGGGAGTACCCGCCAGATAGTTTGAAGAGGAGGGAAGATAGGAGGGAAAAGGAGTTCCTCCCCTCTATAGCAGTACTATGAAGAAGAGATGAACATACTTCAGTCCATGATCGATGCATAAGAACGCAAGCTCACCCATCGCCCTTACCTGGAATTCCGTATCACAAGACTTTTTCCCAATCTAGCCCGCAGTCTTGGCCTAGACTTCGGCCAATACTATTTTATATTTTAAACTGTTTTCATTATTTTCTGTTTTGTCTTTAGTTTCAGATAACACCCAACCAAAACTCAGTGACGAGGAAGTCAAACTCAAGAACTACATTTCCTAGAGGTCTCTGTGGACGATCCTCTTACCATCATCTACAAGCTATTGTAGACAGTGATAAGTTGTATTTCTACCCCCAATTCCATAACTATTTCACTACTATATTTGACGTGTTCGACGCGCGGTCAAATTTTGGCGCCGTTGCCGGGGATCTCTAACGGTATTTGTAGTTTTTGTTTTATTTTGTTTTTGATAGTTGATGACCAGGTCCTCTTGCAGAGAAGAAGATTTGCTACCATATCATCTGAATCTCACTAAGACCGAAGCACAACTCAGAAAGATAGCTAGAAAGAGGAAAACTCCAGAAGAAAGTGAATCGGAAACCTCTAGTTCCGAAACAGATTTTAGTCTAGACCACAGTCTTGGCCTAGACTCCGGCCAAGACATGGAAGAAAATCGACAAGAACCGACGATGAGGGAGCTAAACAAGACAGCGGAGCAGGAAACCTTCTCCTGTATCGCTTTGCCAACAGTGGCAAATGACTGGTCTATAAAGACCAATATGGTGGCCAACCTTCCTAAGTTCTTTGGCCATTCGAATGAAAACCCATTCAAGCATCTGAGGAACCTACACGTTCAATGTGACATGATGAAACCAGCTGCTGTGAATATGGAAAGAGCAAAGTTGAAAGCTTTTCCATGCTCTCTTGAGGGGGCTGCCCAGAATTGGTTCTACAGCCTACCTCACAACACGGTCAACACTTGGGCCGAGATGTCCACTTTGTTCCTCAACAAGTACTGGAATGCAACAAAAGCAGGGGTAGCTAGAAAGAACATGGCTGCCATCCAGCAAAGGGACGATGAGGGTCTAAGTGAATATCATCAACGGTTCAGGGAGTTACAAGAAGTATGCCCTACACACGGAGTTGCGGATCAGACAATGATCCAGTACTTTTATGACGGGATGCTTCCAGCCACCAAAGAAAAAGTTGATTCAGCCGCTGGTGGAGCGTTGCAAGATTTGACTGTCACAAGAGCCAAGATGCTACTTCAAACTATGGCGGACAATTGCCAAAATAATATTTCTTCTGACCGAAACTCTATTCCTTCAAATATTTGTGTTGTTAATGTTGAACAAAAGTTAACTGAATTAACTGACATGGTCAAAAATCTCTCTATTAACTTTTCAGGTGCAATGCCCACAGGAGTTCAGAATCAAAAGCAGGTAGCTTCAGTGTGTGGGATATGCCAGCAGCAGGATCATCAAACCAACAATTGTTATATGGTGCAACACTCTCCGGATGATATGACTCAGGTTAACGCAGCATACGCACATAACCAAGGGAGCATGCAGAACTACCCTCAGGGGAGTAACGAGTACTCATGGAGAGGCCACCCAAACTTCAGATGGAGCGATCCAGTCCCTCCACAACAGAATCTAGGCCGAGCTCCTGGCCAAGCCCCAATACCTCAGCTGCCACCAGCACCTCAACCTTTGCAGATTACAGGTCCATCTATAGAAGACACTCTTAAAAGTTTTATGCAAACAACCCAAACTGGTTTGGTAGAGATGCAGAAAAATTTTATGCAGTCACAGATAGAGATGCAGAAGAGTTTTATGCAATCACAGGCGGAGATGCAGAAGCAAATCAATCAGATGGCTAACCAAGGCAGATTACCTCCCACCACGGTAAACAATCCAGCGCACAATGTTAATGTTAGTGCCATGAGTTTAAGGAGTGGAAGTGTTTTACCAGAGAGGCAAGGTGCGAAAACAGACAAGGAATTGGAGAAAATTCAATCGCAAGAGTTGGATGAAAATGAGGCAGAAGCTGTCTTGGCCAAACCTCAGACCAAACCTGCTGTTCCCAGGGAAACAGAAAAAACAGAACCTGTCTTGGCCAAGACTCGGGCCAAGACTGACCAGAAAGAGGAAGTGATCGAAATTCCTCCACCGTTTCCTCCTAGATCCTCAAAAGAGAAGAAACAAGATGAAGCAAGGGACTTTATGAATTTTTTTGGAAAGATAGCTGTTAATATGCCTATGTTAGACTTAATTGCCAAAATTCCCTCTTATGCTAAACTTCTTAAAGAATTTTGCACTAACAAAAAGAAAGTTGCAGGTGTAGAGAGGGTGAATTTAGTTCATACAGTGCAGCAACTTCCAGAGAAGTGCAAGGATCAAGGAACTTTCACCATTCCATGCCGAATAGGAAACAAAACGATAGAGAAAGCCCTTTGTGATTTAGGAGCCGGCATCAACGTCATGTCATTAAGAGAATTCGAGACCTTGAAGCTAGGTACGATGAAGGAGACTGATCTGGTGATTCAGCTGGCTGACAGATCGTTTATCCGACCCAAGGGAATTGTGACAGATGTCTTGGTAATGGTAAATGATTTTATATATCCAGTGGACTTTTACATTGTTGAAATGAATATTCAATTGCCTTCTTGCACCACTGACATTTTATTAGGAAGACCATTTCTAAGGACATCGAAGGCTAAGATTGACTGCTTTGAAGGGAGCATAATTTTAGAATTCTTTGGAAGTACTATAAAATTCAGCATCACAGAAGCATCACAGCATCCTAATGATCCACATTGCGTGAATTTTCTTGATATTTTAGATCCAATAGCAGGATTGGAGGACAGAGCAGGAGATCAGAAGGAACTCCCAGAAGTTTTGGCCAGTTTGGCCGATCCAGAAAAAACAGACTCAGTCTTGGCCTCGAGCTTGGCCAAGACGCAGGCCAAGACTGCCAAACCGAAGAAAAAAACTGTAAGTTGCCAATTCGTGCAGTCTACGGTTCCTAAATTCCTACCTTCTGTTGTGCAGACACCACAACTGGAGTTGAAGGCTTTGCAAGACCCACCCATTACAGATCCAGCAGCAGCAGCTGATCTAGGCCAAGACACAGGCCAAGACTGCGGCCAAAATCCCTTATCTAGTCTCCACCTGAAAACGGACTTCAGCAGCACTCCACTCGCTCAACAACAACAGTCCATCCTGGAACATCCTGGACAACCGCCAGGCCAAGAACCTCCTGCTTCAAGAGCTCCGAAACCAAAAGACCCTCCTGCCCCTGATCTAGGCCAAGCTTCTGGCCAAGATCCCCAGACCCCAGCAACCTGAGTTGCTTCTGCCCCCAGGTTATATCTTTCCTTTCTTTTATTTTTATGTTTTGTCTTTTATTTTTGTCTCTCCACACAATGAGGACATTGTGTCTTTTAAGTGTGGGGAGGGTGTTAAATATGTCTTGTGTTTTTGTGAATATTGAATGTTTGATTGTGTGTTTTGCGTCTGTTTCTGTGAGTCAAATTAGTGTGTTTTAATTTTTTATTTTTATATCAGTATGTCCAGTATAGAGTCAGTCATTTGCATGATTTTTATTGGTATTTTTATGCATGTTTTGAGTTTGTTTTGTTGTGAACATCCGAATCCCTGTTTTCTTGCTTAGATTGTTTAGTCTTTTGGTGGGATTGCATGTAGACACTTTTCTGGGGAATACAATGCTTTAGTAACAGGGATGCGAATGAGCGTAAATGATCAATGCCTAAGGGGCATTTAATCTGATGTTTCCCGAACGTTAGCCATCCATATGGTCGTAAGGACACCTAGCTAGGACCTTAATTCTTATTAGGATGATGAGGTTTGCTGCCCGGATTTGAGTGTGTCGTTCTATCTGTTGTAGTGTGAGACAAATAAAGGTGTTGGAATGTCATAGGACAGACATAGCAAAGGTGGAAGTCCCCGCTGAAAAGGACAAGCTCTGTCTATGTGCCGTGTCTATAAAAGAAAAAATTTATCATAGAAAAGACACTTGAATTGTCAGAAGAAAAAAAAAATTTGCTAAAGACATAAAAGAAAATAAAAGAAGAAAAATCTCTGTCAAAGTGATTTAAATGGCACCAGTCTTTAGGCACTTTTTGATAGACGACACTTGGTGGGACTCAAATCCTTGGTGAACCTTGTTGCCCTATACTTTATCATCTAATCTAGTAGGGTGTCTTGATACCATGTGGAAGGTGTATGTTTGGGGTATTGATCATTCCTTGTTAGTCTTGCATTGGGTACTCTAGTGAAGTGTCTTGGCAGATCCAGTGGACGGGTAAGCAATTTGAAAATGAGAAAGTCCAAGGGGTCAGGATGTCTGTTTTGTTTTGATGTGTTTTTAATTTTTGTTGAGTCTTTGAGTCTGTATGCTTGGGGGCAAGCATTGTTTAAGTGTGGGGAGTTTGATTGCATTGCATTTCATCATGTTTTATTGTCCATTTTCTAGTTATTTTGGACAGTAATTCTATTGATATTCCCTTTAATTTCCCACATTTGATCAGGTCTGGTTTGGAGGCTGAATGAGAAGAATTCACGAAGTTTGGAGCCGAAGCTGTTTACTCGAGTCTAGGCCTGGGTCTTGGCCTAGACATATTCGCATCTGACGCAGTGCGCTTACCAGAATCGTCTTGGCCTAGACTCCGGCCAAGACTCCTTTGCGATCAGACTGCAGCTTGGAGCGATTGAAGTATTTTTGGAGTTGGACTCTCACAGCTGGCACGTAGCAGCTGTCCAGCAATTTTAGAGGGATAGGAAGACAATCTTATGTAGAATCCCGCATGGGATCTCCCTCTTTAATTAATTGCGATTTAGTTTCCATATTTAGAACAATTAATTGTAATAATCTTTTAGGAGATTATTTAGGAGATTATTTAGGAGATTGAGTTGGAGAAGGACAGAGGAGTTTTAGCTTTCTTATAGCTGATCTCGTCCTCCCATTTTCCTCACTCTCTCGCAGACGCTCTTTCTTCTTCTTTCGCCATTGTTAAAATACTTTGCTCCGAATTTATTTCGGATTTATTTATATTTATGCAAGTTAATTTCTTTATCTTTTATCCATGAGTATGAGTAACTAAAAACCCATTCTTGGTAAGGGTGATGAGCTGAAGTTCTTAATGCAATCGTGAGACACAATCCGTCCTTCACAATCTCTTTCTTTGTATTTATTTATTCTTGAACTTAATCCATCGCTTACTCACTAGAGCCAAGGTTTGATCATCCTTGTTCTCTAGGAGAGAAGAGTTGTTACCAGTCTAGAAGGAGAGGGAGTACCCGCCGGCTAGACGGAGTAGGTGACTAGTCTCGAGCAGACTAGAAGAATAGGTAAAATAGGTAGAGACCAGATTGACAACCTAGGAACTTAGCCTAGGTACTGTCTTCCCCTGCACCATTGAAGAGGTGAGCAACCATTCAAGACAGCAGTCAAACGGATAAACCCTTTAACCAGCAAGGTGTCCCTTGGCTAGGATTATCAGGAGAGGGAGTACCCGCCAGATAGTTTGAAGAGGAGGGAAGATAGGAGGGAAAAGGAGTTCCTCCCCTCTATAGCAGTACTATGAAGAAGAGATGAACATACTTCAGTCCATGATCGATGCATAAGAACGCAAGCTCACCCATCGCCCTTACCTGGAATTCCGTATCACAAGACTTTTTCCCAATCTAGCCCGCAGTCTTGGCCTAGACTTCGGCCAATACTATTTTATATTTTAAACTGTTTTCATTATTTTCTGTTTTGTCTTTAGTTTCAGATAACACCCAACCAAAACTCAGTGACGAGGAAGTCAAACTCAAGAACTACATTTCCTAGAGGTCTCTGTGGACGATCCTCTTACCATCATCTACAAGCTATTGTAGACAGTGATAAGTTGTATTTCTACCCCCAATTCCATAACTATTTCACTACTATATTTGACGTGTTCGACGCGCGGTCATGTGGTCTGTGTGAACCTTGGGCACTGTCATGTGCATGACCATGATTTATGTTGAGAGCAATTGCTGCAATTGTACATGGTTTTTTTTGCCTGCTCTATATGTGACTTGCTTAACGAAATTCCGTTTGTCCCATATTGATTGCATTGCATTTCATCATGTTTTATTGTCCATTTACTTGTAGTTTTGGACAGTAAATCTACTGATGTATCCCTTAATTTCCCATATCTTATCAGGTCTGGTTTGGAGGCAGTACTTGAGGAATTTGGGCAGTAGAGAGTTGGAGCTGACTACTCGAGTCTAGGCCTGGGTCTTGGCCTAGACATGTTCGTATCTGACGCAGTGCGCATACCAGAATCGTCTTGGCCTAGACTTCGGCCAAGACTCCTCCGCGATCAGACAGTAGTTTGGAGCGTTTGAACCACTTTCAGAGTTGGACTCTTACAGCTGGCACGTAGCAGCTGTCCAGCAATTTTAGAGGGATAGGAAGACTATCTTATGAAGAATCCCGAAGGGGATCTCCCTCTTTATTTAATTATGATTTAGTTTCCATTTTAAGAACAATTAATTGTAATAATCTTTTAGGAGATTATTTAGGAGATTGAGTTGGAGAAGGACAGAGGAGTTTTAGCTTTCTTATAGCTGATCTCGTCCTCCCCTTCTCTCTCTCTCTCTCTACGCTCTCTTCTTCTTCCCCAATTCGACACTTTTATTGCTCCGGATTCAATTCTTTGAATCTCGGATTTAATTTATTTATGCAATCAAGTATTCTTATTATTCATTCATGAGTATGAGTAGCTAAACACTTGTTCTTGGTAAGGGTTGATGAGCTTAAGTTCTTAATGCAATCGTGAGACACAATCCGTTCTTCACAATCTCTTTCTTTGTATTTATTTATTCTTGAACTTAATCCATCGCTTACTCACTAGAGCCAAGGTTTGATCATCCTTGTTCTCTAGGAGAGAAGAGTTGTAACCAGTCTAGAAGGAGAGGGAGTACCCGCCGGCTAGACGGAGTAGGTGACTAGTCTCGAGCAGACTAGAAGAATAGGTAAAATAGGTAGAGACCAGATTGACAACCTAGGAACTTAGCCTAGGTACTGTCTTCCCCTGTGCCATTGAAGAGGTGAGCAACCATTCAAGACAGCAGTCAAACGGATAAACCCTTTAACCAGCAAGGTGTCCCTTGGCTAGGATTATCAGGAGAGGGAGTACCCGCCAGGTAGTTTGAAGAGGAGGGAAGATAGGAGGGAAAAGGAGTTCCTCCCCTCTATAGCAGTACTATGAAGAAGAGATGAACATACTTCAGTCAATGATCGATGCATAAGAACACAAGCTCACCCATCGCCCTTACCTGGAATTCCGTATCACAAGACTTTTTCCCAATCTAGCCCGCAGTCTTGGCCTAGACTTCGGCCAATACTATTTTATATTTTAAACTGTTTTCATTATTTTCTGTTTTGTCTTTAGTTTCAGATAACACCCAACCAAAACTCAGTGACGAGGAAGTCAAACTCAAGAACTACATTTCCTAGAGGTCTCTGTGGACGATCCTCTTACCATCATCTACAAATCCTTGTAGACAGTGATAAGTTGTATTTCTACCCCCATTTCCATACTTATTTCACTCTTATATTTGACGTGTTCGACGCGCGGTCACATATATATCTTGTAATTGATTCATTTTTCTTGAAATGAAAGATTTCTCTATGCTAACGGCCATCTCGCTTGCTTGTGAACTTGATTTGTCTAATTACTGTTTCATTGTGAAAAGTCTGACTTTTCTACTGTGCTTTGATTGGCAGGTTATGATGAATACATGTCATTTCTTTGCAGCATTAATGGATCTAGTCCCCTGGTCATGAATTACACTGGTGAGAATTGCTGGAGTTATAACTCAACCATCACTGGTGCTGACCTGAACCTGCCTTCTATCACAATTGCTAAACTAGAGCAGTCTAGGACTGTCCAAAGAACAGTGTTGAACATTGCCAAAGTGACTCCAACTCACTTCTGTATTGCCCAGTGGTGAAAGGCAGGTGTTGAGCGTGTTCTTCGAATCAAGAAGAGGAGAAATTAATTAGCAAATTAAACATAAACTTGAAATTTAAAAAAGAATATTAATAAGAAATCAAGAAACGGAAACCCTAATTAAAAGAAAAATTAAGAAGCAGCAGCAGCAGAAGACACAACTGGTTTCCTCAACACGATGACATACATTGGAGTAAAAATCCCAGTCTCTCCTCCTCTAGTCAAATCATGCGCCACATGATACAGCATCTCGTGCGCATCCACCACCGCTTTCGGCGCAATCCTCAGCGGCGCCAGCACAGTAACCGTCCAATGATACCTCCAGTACGCAATTCTCCCCATCTTCTGCCACCACGGTCCCCGCGGCGGCTTCGAGAAATCCTCCTCCTTCACCACCTCAAACCCCACTCTCCTCACCACCTCAGTCACATCTTTATAACTCCTCAACCCAGGCAGCGCGTTCCCCCTCTCGATCCGTCTGATGATTTCCACGTGCCCTTCATTCTCCGGATCGTACAAATCTGTCTTAACCCACTCTGATGAGAAGTATCTGCCTCCGGGTTTCAAAACCCTAAACACCTCCTTGTACACCTCCTCCAGTTTCGGAGCGTGACACGTGGCCTCGATCGAGTAGGCTTCGTCGAAACTCGAATCATCGAACGACATATTCAAGAAGTTCCCCTAGACCACCTCGCACTGTTTGTCGAGGCCTGATTTCGTGTTGTGGGACCGGGCGCTCTGCACCTGGTACTCGTTGATGGTGATCCCGACGATGTTGGCTCCGGAATGGACCGCGATTGCCCTCATGGGCCCGCCCACTCCGCAGCCCACGTCGACGATCCTGTCTCCGGGGCGTGACTGGCCCCAACACCACTCGTAGATGTCGGTGACGAGGTTGTAGAAAGTGTAGACGAAGAGGGGGGCCTGGTCGCCGGATCCTTCGAAGAGGGTGGTTGTTGATTGCCCTGAATTAACCTTAAAGACCATCTTTGATCGGAGATCGGAGATAATGAAACCTATTTTTTTTTTGTTTTTCCGGGAAGGAAATACTAGGAGTGAACGCGAAATGCAATAGAACAAAGGGTCATTTTATAGGTTTTTTTAGATGGTACTCCCTCGGTCCTTTTTTAATGGACGCGAGGGAGCCATTCTCTTGGATTAAGGCAGCTGACTATTGTCAGCTTGTTTGTGTGACTTTTGTCAGCTGCGTCTGTGGGTCTGTGGGTTCCACAACTATGTCTTTGTGACTTTTGTCAGCTGCGTCTGTGGGTTCCTCTCGGCAATGACCATCTTGTCCATGTCTTGGTCAGGCAACAGAGAAGTGAGTGGAGGGCGAGGGAGTAATTTTACTAACATCAAGTCCAAAGGCGTCTGTTAAATTTGAACAACCTTTTTTCCCTAAAACGTCCAATATAACTGGACAGAGGGAGTACTACTGTAGGAAGGGCGGGCCCAGGTTTTGGTCGGGTAATAAATATCTTATCTATTTTTCTGGTTTTGGACCATGTGACAGTCGCCTTCCACGCGTTATAAGTACGTTATACAATACCTGACGGCCGTTCCGCCATTTCTTCAAGTCATCGAAAAAGAAAATCTTATACTCCCTCCGTCCCCAAAAAAATGTCTTCCTCGCATCCCAATATTCAGTAGGAAACGCATATCGAGGAGGCCGGATGAGGTACTATTTGACCCTAAAAAATTCCGTACTTTTTTTCGAACGTACGTTAATCCTTAACGTACTTCCGAGAAAAAATTCAGGGCAAAATTGTCTCAAATAGTGACTGTTCCGGCCGTCTTAAGATATGTTCCGAAACAGTAAAAACAAATGCTAAAACGACATCCTTTTGGGGACGGAGGGAGTAATATCTTTTGATGATTACCTAATATATTCCCGTTTTTCCTATAATAGGAAACAAATTTGATTACATATTTTATAGTTTGTATAAATAAATTTTAATAAATTTATATATGTTTACTATTCGAATCTGAAATTTTTTATTAAATTAAAACACCTATCTACTTGTGCACAAAAAAAAAAATACCCTCCTTTCAAATTAACTCTGGGTTTTTTCTAATTTTCACTTCCATATTCGGCATCTAAACCTTAGGTGGTTGTTGATTGCCCTGAACTAACCTTAAAGACCATCTTTGGTTGAGAGATTTGGTATTGGTGGTGATTGGAGATCGGAGGGAGTTTTTTTTTTCTAAATTAAAAAACGTTTTATTAATTTTTTTTGTAATTTTTGTTTAATTTTATTACCTTATTTACGGCTATTGAGAAATAAATTTTTAGTGACAATAATAAAGTATGATTAGTTGCAACAAAATAAAAAGAATATTAATATTAAATATAAATTTTAAAAAATAAGAAAAATGATTATCTTGAACTGTTTATTTTCTCCTAAATTTTTTTTTTTTTTTAAAGGCAGGAAGTAGTTTGCTGCCGGTTTCTAAATATCTCCCACTCAATAGTTTCTGTTATAAAAAAGAGAGGAATAAAGGTACGACTAAAACACAACGTGGGGCAAGCCAATCTAATTATAAAAAAATGTCAGCGGTTTACCATCCTTATTACTTAAGGAGTCAACCCAATAAAAATAAAAAATGACAATTTTAATTTTTGAATATGAAAAAATTACATACTAAAAATACTTTATCTTTTAAAGAATTAACTTGAATAAAATTAATAATTTGAGAATAAATGATGCGTATATATACAAGAATAAATTAATAATTACATGCTCTCTTTTTTTGGCAAAAAAAACCCTTGACCAAAATCGAATATAACTTGAAAAGGAAAAACCTTTTTTTTAACTTGAAAAGTTGTCCTTGACCAAATTCTCACCTGCCACTCTATAGGCCACTCTCTAATTATTTAATTAATTACATTATTTATGCACTTAATTAAAGCATTAATTACTTTTTGAGGGATAAGTAGTCTACTTTTGTAATTTTGTAATCGAATGATGGGTAAACTAGATATTGTTTACTAAAATATGGACAAAATTATAGTGGTGCCTAAGCAAGTTATTACTAATTTGGATTTCGACGACGAGGAGGAGACTACCAATTGGGTTGGGTTGGTTTACAGTCACTTGGATTTCGACGACGAGGAGGAGATTAATCGATTCGTGATTCCTTCTCTCTCTTTTTTTCCGGATTAAGAAAACTAGGAAACGTCGATGAAACTTCCCGCCTATCAGACTATTTTTATTTCTGAAATAAAAAAGCAATTATTTCAAATTTTCTCTTTTATAATTTTGTCCTTTACAAGTGGTAATGTTTTTAGTTTCATCCTTTAACTTTCATTTTGTGCTATAAGTATTAACTTTTGATAGTTAAGCTTAAATTTAGGTTATTAAAATAGATAAGCTACCCAAAAAAATCCAATTTTTTCCCGGATAAATGTTGAATTATTTCTTTTATTATTTAGAAAGAAACTATAACAAAATGTTAAACTCTAACACGATAAGAATGGAAAACATCTATTATGTCACCATTTAAAAGATGCGAGATATTAATAGGTACATCAGCACAAAAATGCACGGATCCATTCCAAAAATCCATGGATCCACACCCAAAAAATGGACCAATTATGAGTTCACATGATTTTTTTGAATAAGCTGAAGATTTATTAAGAGTCATGAAAATCATGACTGAAGAAGGGAGGAAGGATGTACAAGCAAGAAAGAAAAGGATTATAGGGCTATGTAGCCCTCGCTAAAGCCTAAGAATCACATGATAAACAGTTTCTACAAATCTTTAACTAAAGAAGTCACTATTTCTACAATTCACTATAGAAGCTCTTCTTGCTTTATTACTTTGCTGATCTATGTTGAACTATGTGATCTATTACAAGTCACTATTTCTACAAGTCACTATAGTTCAACATAGATCAGCAAAGTAGGATCATCTTCTTCTGCTTCTTCTCTCCAATTATTGTTTAAAAAACCGGTTTAATTTTTTTTTAAAATGTTAGTACTTGTTTGGAAAAAATAAATTATGGGAGGTCAAATAGTGAAAACGTAAATCAGTGGAGATTTTTTATTTTTGATTTTCGTGAATAGTTTAAGATAAAAAATTATATCTTCTCATAATAATAGAAAAATATATAAAGAAAATCTGTATTTTTCGTAGAAAGAAGAATAACTAGAGGGCATAAACACGGTTGGGTTGGAAAAGGGTACTTTGTGAAGTATCACCACAAGGGTTGGAAAAGGAAAGAGAGCGTGTCGGGAGTGTAGAAAGAAAGAAAGAATTGTATAATAGATATAATAGATATATCTAATTTAATTTGAATTTTGCAGGAAAGATCTGGGAAACAGCGGTGGTTTGATTCTCCGGTTAAGGATCAAATTATCATTTCGACTACCGGAACAATTACAAATAGATACTAATAGATTACGTACCAACCAAGTCTAATTCAAATTGAGAATTTTTCAATGCTACCGGAACAATTACAAATTGCAATTTTGGGGCATTTCTGCGTCTCTTATCTTTTGTTATTATTAAACTTTTTTTTCAATTTAATTCAATTTACCTATATTTCAAGAAATCTATGGTAAATGTTATTATGGTAAACGTTTACCATAACGTGGTAAATGTTATTATGGTAACGTGGATTTCTTGTAAAAAATTACCATAATACCATAATAACATTTACCATAACGTGGTAACGTGGTAAACATTTACCATATTATGTTTACCACATGATACAAGAAATCCACGTTATGGTAAACATTTACCATAACGTGGATTTCTTGTAAAAAATTAAAACAAAGGAGAAAAGATGCACAAAATATGAAGAAGTGGATTTCTTGTATCACAAGTCTGGCGCATCACAAGTGTGGACCAATCACATGGTAAATGTTAATGGACGGTTGCTCAAAGTGATTGTACATCACATTTCTCATAAAATAAATATTAAAAATATTTATTATTTTCTTACAATTACAAAATATAAATATTAGTTCCATTAGAACATACTTATCCCACTGTTTCCTTTCTTTATTATTATTATTAAGAAAAACAACTAGTTTACACACGAACCTAACAAAATTTCTTACTCTCTTCTAATTTAACTAGTACTCATCTAATTATGAGTTCACGTGATAAACAGTTTCTATAGTGATTTGTAGAAATAGCGGCGGTTCACTATAGAAACTGTTTCTACAAATCTTTAACTAAAGAAGTCACTATTTCTACAAGTCACTATAGAAGCTCTTCTTGCTCTATTACTTTGCTGATCTATGTTGAACTATGTGATCTATTACAAGTCACTGTAGTTCAACATAGATCAGCAAAGTAGGATCATCTTCTTCTGCTTCTTCTCTCCAATTATTGTTTAAAAAACCGGTTAATTTTTTTTTTAAAATGTTAGTACTTGTTTGGAAAAAATAAATTATGGGAGATCAAATAGTGAAAACGTAAATCAGTGGAGATTTTTTATTTTTGATTTTCGTGAATAGTTTAAGATAAAAAATTATATCTTCTTATAATAATAGAAAAGTATATAAAGAAAATTTGTATTTTTCGTAGAAAGAAGAATAATTAGAGGACATAAACACGGTTGGGTCGGAAAAGGAAGGGTTGGAAAAGGGTACTTTGTGAAGCATCACCACTAGGGTTGGTGACCATGTGGCCAAAATTTATCTTATCGAAGATTTATCTTAGAAGCTATACATTTTTTAGGAAAGAAAGCGTGTCGGAAGTTTCAGTTTGAGTTTGACTTTGAGTTTGATAAGGTTGGTGGACAGTATATCTTGGTCTCATATAATTCCATTATTTAGTCATATCTTGGTCTCAATATTAAAAGACGATATTTTCACCCCGGCCCCACAAATCATCAAGGTTAGTCCAATCTTCTAACTATTCGGGAAGAAGAGGGCCACCATTCGATAGGGGACACACCATCAAGGTTAGTCCAATCTTCTAACTATTGCATTTTCGATTCATGCTCTGTCCTTAATTCAACAAATTATGCAGTTAATTAATCAATTAATCAGGAGTTCCCTTCTAAAGAAAGAAGTGATTTTAGAGTGTTGATTTTCCAGCTTTCTTGATTTCTTTTTAATTTTGGTATTTTTTTAAATGATCAGGATCCATTTTAAAGCCTTTTAAAGCCTTTTTCCCTTCTTCTCTTCAATTAAAGCCTTACACTAACCTTAAAGACAATTAGGTGGGTAATTGTAAGGCTTAGCTTTCTTAACCAATTGCATTAAAGTGTATAAGATGAAGAGAAGTTAGGCAGATGGGCATGCAATGAATCATCACAGGATATATACTTAATCAGCACGAAACTTCCTTTGTTTTTGGGCATAACAACATGTCATTTTGGTCTTATTTAATGTTTGCATTCATACTATGCTATCTTTATTGTCAAAAGACCAGTCACCACTATATAACTCCACTCTTCCAACCCCAAAAACCCAACACAACAAACACAATCTCTCCTCTCTCTCTTATAAAAATAAAAAAACCTCTCTTCAAGAAAAAATAGATAAATATGTGCAACCTACAAGAACCGACGGAATATTCCTCCCACCAGTAACACCTTTGATGCCCGAGAACCCAACATCAAAATCATCCTTACACCATTATTATGGTGGTCATGCGTTGTACCTGATTACCACTCACAGTCCTCTACACATCAAAACAGAAGCCAGTTGCATGTATATGCACCTGTACATCAAGAACATGCGTCTCTGAAACATAAAAGAGAGAGGAGAGGATTGTGTGCCGGCTTCCAAGTCTGAGATCAAGAAAGCTTATTACGTCAAGGTACTCTTCTATTCTCTTCTCCATTCATCTCTTGCTTTATTCTTAGGTTTTTCAATTATAGAGCTATAGGTGACTACACTGGGTTCAAAGCCATCTTCCAACATTTTGGAGAATACCAGCATCGCATCATCCATTTTTCCCTCTCTACAAAAAACATCAGTCAATAAGGTATAGGTAATGGCACTGGGTCTAAGCTGTTTGCTTGTCATCTGCCCAAAAAGCTGAACAACAACATCTGACCATTTAAAAGTATTGTAACAGCTAATCATTGTGTTTTATGTAATGATTCTTGGTGGATGCCTATTCTGTTTTTTTCAAATCTTTGCCTCATCAACAAAGAATCGTCGCAGAACTGTTTTCTCAAATAATACTCATACTCCTTTTCCGCTGTGTCTGATTTAGATCTTGCTCACCTCATCAAATCCTTCTCTGCTCTAAGGTACGTTTGTGCCTTTGAGCAAAGCATAACAGTAGAAAGGAACTTGGTTGATTAGGATGCTTGAGTTTAAACAAGTCATGAATCCAACTTGAACACTTTCATGATCAGAAACCACAATCAGTACAAGAATTTACAATTACAGGATCCATGGAAGACATTTCCATCTCGTCCAAGAAAAATGGCCGAATTCGTTCATATAGGACCCGGATCCGTTCATCACGACCCGGATCCGGATCCATTCTTGACAATTGGACAGCATGATTAAATGATTGATTACATTGTATCCGAATCTCATGCTCCTTTCGAATTTTCGAATTTCTATAATTATCTGGCTAAAAAAATTATTTGTAATAAATTGCAATTGTGAAACGATATCTTCTACGCCGATCAAAGCTTTAAATGTTGGAGAAGATTTTGTTACTTTTATGCTCGAAAACTAACTAATTGATTAATTAATAAATAGCGATTTTATTAAAATATTATTTGATAATATTTTATATGTATTAATTAGGAAATTTCTCTTCATTGATGATTTTTCTTTTGGGTATGTTCATGTTGACTCTCGTTTATAAATCAAAATATTTTTTCTCACGTGTTTTTTTCTATTCTCCTTTCCATAAAAAAAGAAGGAAAGAACCAATCAGAGCAAGCTACGCGTTTTTTTACTCATTTTTTAAATGTCTTTTTTTATAAAAATTACTTAACATAATTTTTAAAAAAATATACCATTATTTTTCAATTTTTGAGATCTATAAATAGAGACTAGGTTTGTATTATTTGGAAACTAAAAAAAATCAGAGTTTTTTACATTTTTTTTCATTTTCTTCTTTTTTAAATATTTTTTTCATAATAATTACTCAAAATAATTTTATAAAAAATATACCATTATTTTTAATTTTTTGAGATCTATAAATTGAGACTAGGTTTGTATTATTTGGACAAAAAAAATCAGATTTTTTTACATTTTTTTTCCATTTTTTTATTTTTTAAATGCATTTTTTAATACTCTCTCTGTCCTTTAATAACTGTCGCTTTGAAACAGTAACAAAAAGTAGCTCAAATACTAAAAAGTCAAATAATGTGTACAGTAACAAAAAGCAAAACGTCCATTATTTATGGACGGAGGGAGTAATAATTACTTAAAATAATTTTAAAAACTATACCATTGATTATATATTTTATTATGAAATTTAATTAATTTATATTAAAAATATATTATTTATTAAAACGTCAGAAGCCAAATATATAATGAAGGGAGAGAAGGAAGGAGAGGGGAAGGGAAGGATTTGGTTGAACTTAATTCAAGTTTTGGTAGTCGCGGTCACTATTCTTCAACTTTTCTTTCTTTTTGTTTCACCCACGTTTACCATCTTGTTTTTATTTTTTGGGGGCCAAGTTAAAAAAATTAATAAAATAAACCGGAAGGAATTGGGATGGTACCATAATGGTTAAACCGATTTAACTATATAATAATCATATAAAAATTGATGATTAGTTTATTTAATGAGTCAAAAGTAACTGGTAAATTTAAGTGAGGTTAAAATTGTCCACGGACCCAAATGCAGATGACCTGACTGTCCTTGTACCTAAAGTTTAATGAGTCAAAACTAGTTTTGTACTCCCTCCGTCCCATAATAATTGACACTTCTCATTGTTCATGCACGCGTTTGAGGAGACCGGATGACGCACGCACTATTTGACCTCAAAAACTTCCGAATTTTTTCTCGAACGTATGTTAAAGATTAACGTACGTTCGAAAAAAAGTACGAATTTTTTTGGAATCAAATAATGAGTCATTCGGCTTCTTCGAAATACGTGCATGAACAGTAAAGTAACAGTTAATATGGGACGGAGGAAGTAGTATTTATTAGGAGGAATGGAAATATTACAATACAAAACTAATAATTGCACGATATACTGGGCTTAAGTGGGTTGTTCAAGCCCGCAAGGCTATTTTGGGCTAGAACTCACTTAAGCTACTTTAAATCCTTCAAAAATAAGTAGCTTAAGCCCGATATACAAATCAACCATACTGACATTGAGAGCACTGCAGTTAGCTGGGTCTGGGCAGCGTCGTTCCATTAAACCTAGGTTTTCGAATAAACGAGAGAATTTCATAATTTCTGAGGAAACTTCGATAATTGATTTGATAATTGGTGACGACGACCCTTCTTTAGCTTTTAAAAGATGGTTGAATTTCTGTTAACTTAGTGCTTACTGGATTTGTTATTGAGCTTGTTTGCACTTGTTAATGCTCTATTCTGCCATAGTATTGCTTAAAATCATTCCCTGTTATTGAGCTAACAATCGCTCCTTTATTTATTTTCAACTGCCAATTTTTCTTTCTTTCTACTGTAATGAAAAGATTTAATTGATTTTTTCATAATCTATTCTAGATTTCTCTGCCGTTGGTGGCTTCTTTTAAAGGAAAAAAAAGGCCCAATAAATATTTTGTTTTTAAAATATATTTTGTGACAAAATATTTAATATTTTGTGATTGGTGGCCCAAAAAACAGGAACTCATAATTGGCCCATTTTTTTTGGTGTGGATCCAGAAGAAGAAGACAAGTTCGTAGACTAACACTTGTAAGTTAAGTTCTTTTTTGCCCTTTGGTGTGAATTTCAACATAATCACCAAACTATAAACTCACATAATCTCTAAATTATTTTTATTGTTTATTTTCTATACAAAGTTCATATTACTACATAAATAATTTCAACCACAATTTCTAATATATAGAATAGGTATGAGCCCAAACTTTAAAGATTTGTTAGATTTTAAGAGAGAATTAAATTGAATTTCCAAAAATGTTAACTACCCTATAATATTTGTAAAGAACTATTGAATTATAATGAAAAATTGAAAACATTATTAGTTAGTATCAACTGTTTCTCTTTTTATTAATTCAAGTAATTTACTCCCTTAATTTCTTAACTTCTCCTTGCTAATTCAGCAACAATGGTTTGGAAAAGATCAGCACCAATCAACAAAACCAAATCTCCTCGCCCTTCTGCTGCTGTCGCCGACAATCAGCCTGTTGTTGTAGCTTCGTCGCTTAACTCCAACACGGAAGGTAATGCGAAGGTTATGGGGATGGAGCAAGGAAATGTGAGTATGAACAAGGAAATGGAGCACAGGGGTAAGCAAGAGAAAATTCAAAGGAGACGTGGGTTTTCCTTGTGCTGCTGGTGTTCAATGGAAGAGTGATGAAGGTGGTGCTGGTATTTATGGTGGTGCCTATTCCAGAAAAAACCTATGATTCCAATATCAAGTAAAACTGTAGACTCAATAGTACACTAATCTACATTTTCTTTCCTTTGCAGTACATGTGAAGCATTTTGGTTTCCATAAGTCATAGTCTCATGCTGAGCAATAAGTATATCATACTCAGTTTTCTTGAAACTTGGCCTGGTTTCAATTCAAGTCATTTCGGTCCCGCCACCACCGCCCTTGGAGAGTTCTTTGCAGAATTCCCTCCCAATCTTGACATTTCTATTGCCTTTTGTTGTGGTTTTCGTGATTATGGCTCGAAGAATCGTAGCAGTCTTTACTATGGGTTTGTTATGGATTGGCTTGTGAAGAAGGGTGAGCTTGAAATAGGTTGCAATTTTCACAAACAAATGATTGAGTTTGGTTTTGGTCCTACTGTTGTTTCTTGTAATAAATTTTTTAAGACTCTTTGCATGCGTAATGACACTGGTGCGGCCAATTGTTATTTTAATGCATTACTAATGGTTGGTCCCAAGCCAAATGTAGCTACATTTAGCACTTTGATTAATGCGTACTGCAAAGAGAAGAATTTGGATCGAGCATTTGAGGTTTATCATGTTATGGCAGAGTGTGATGTGTCGCCTGACTTAATTGTGTATAGTGTAATTATTGATGGTCTTTGAAGGGCTGGGAAGCTGGAGGAGGGAAATAGATTTTTTTCCGTGAGGCATTGGACTGAAGGGGTATGAAGTTGGATGTTGTCGCTTTTAGTTCAATAATTAATGCTTATGTGAGAATTGGGGATTTGGGGATGATGATTGATGTCTATAGGAGATTGCTGACTGAAGGGGTATGGCCAAATGTAGTTACTTACAGCATTCTTATAAATGGGTTGTGCCAATATGGTAGGATCCTGGAGGCCTGCGGGGTGTTTGCTCAGATTGTGAAATGTGGTTCTGAGCCATCGGTTTTGACTCATTCTGCTCTTGTTGATGGGTTATGCAAATCAGGAAGATTGATGGATGGTTTTTATTTATACGAAGATATGCTTAAGAATGGGCATGAACCAGACATTGTCATTTATGGCGTGTTCATTAATGGACTGTGCAAACAAGGGCTGTTAGCTGATGCTCTTAGATTGTTCTTTCATGCTATGAAGATGGGTGCCAAGCCTAATGTTTTCATTTTGAACACCTTAGTTGATGGCTAGTGTAGATTGGACTGCATAAGAAATGAAGTGAAATCATATAGTCTCATGGGATTGCTAAATATAAATGCAGATGTAATCACTTATACTGCACTTATTAAAGGGATTGCTAAAATAGGCAGGTTGGATAAGTCACTGTTATTGTTTTTCCAGATGCTGAAGAAGGGGTTTAAACCAGATGTTATCACATACTGCATCCTCATTGATGGATTGTGCAAGCTTAATAATTCAAGTGCTGGATTACGAATTTTTGATCTCATGTGTAGGAATGGTGTGGTTCCAGATATTGCAATCTATAACACTCTCATCAATGTGCATGTTAAACAACGCCGTTTGGAGGCTGCGCTGGAACTCTTTGCCCATGTTCTTGAGGGAGGGCCTGAACCTGATGTCATTACATACAACACAATGATTAGCTGTTACAGTACTTTTAAAAGGTCAGATGATGCTGTTCAGCTTTTTGGGCAGATGACAAGCAAACAGCTTAGACCCAGTGCCATTACCTATACCATATTGACTGATGCTTTTTGTAGAGAGGGGAAAATGGATGATGCGATGCTGGTATTCTCCAAAATGTTGGAATATGGCTTTGAACCTAGTGTAGTCACCTATAGCTCTATAATTGATGGATATTTCAAATCTCAAAATACAGAAAGTGCATTTGAACTTTATGTAGAAATGCTTGAAAACAATGTCTCACCAAACATTGTTAGCTATAGCATCCTTATTGATGGCCTTTGTAGAAGGGGTTTAATGGATGAAGCATCGCACACCTTTCTTTGTGCACTAGATAAAAAGCTGTTGCCTGATGTTATAGCATATACAATTTTGATTCGTGGATATTGCGGAGTTGAGAAATTAAGTGAGGCCAGGATCTTGTATGACGATATGCTTTTAAATGGTATCACACCAGATCATTTTCTGCTGAGAACATGTGAGGAGTATCAACTCCAAAGCTGTTCAGTGTAGGATGTTTGTGTTCAATGAAACATGCAAGGTAGAGATCTCTCCTGCAACGCCTTTTGACATGGGCAGTAGCTTTGTAAATGGGACTGGAGCCCTAGATCCGGGTCTGATTTTCGATGCCAGTAAGTAGTTCCGCCTATATAGCACAAGTCTTTTTTCTTTTTAATGGTGTCTTAGTTATATGGTTCAGGAAGATGTGGAAATTGTTGCACTGATTATTAGCACTGCCTGTATTTTCTACTGAGAATCAACCTTTGTAAAATAAGATTCATTTTCCAAAGGGATACTGATTGAAAACTCTTGGTAAAGGTTAAGTAAAATTCTTTTTATAGAAAAGAAACTGATCCCATACTTGTGGTAACTTAAAAAGTTCATAATATGTAATGTTATAAACAAATTTACTCACTTCTAGAACAAACATAATTAGTGAAGGGGTCTGCCACTTTCACACTATGCATGAGGAGGAGGTTGTAACCTTGTTTTTGGTCCAATCAATTTCTGGTTTGTAACCTGCAGCGATTATCAGGGTCTGTACCTCTCAGACCCTGGTAATGATAGTCAGGGTCTGTACCTCTCAGAGTCGGGGTTTGGAAATACAGAGCATAACTCTGTCAACGATAGTCAGGGTTTGTAACCTGCGACGATTATCATTGCTAACATGATTATATACATATTTACTGTGTATATCTCTGCCAATGATAGTCAGGGTCTGTACCCCCTCAGAGTTGGGGTTTGGGAATACAGAGCAGAACTGTTAAATTTAGTCTTTAGTTGTTCAAACTTAGCATGACTAGAAAAGCTGTCTGGTCTTCTATGGCCTTCAAATTGGTTATTTCCTAATGTTGGATACTGTATGAAGATAGATTAGGTTGGTGCATATAACGGGTGTTGTAGAACATTTTTCCACGAATATTCAAGAGGTGTGGTCTGTGTGAACCTTGGGCACTGTCATGTGCATGACCATGATTTATGTTGAGAGCAATTGCTGCAATTGTACAGGTTTTTTTTTGCCTGCTCTATATGTGACTTGCTCAACGAAATTCCGTTTGTCCCATCTATATCTTGTAATTGATTCATTTTTCTTGAAATGAAAGATTTCTCTAAGTTGTTATTTTTAATTGATACTAAAAGTATATATACTATGAGTAGTAGTAACAGATAATCATCTCTTCAAAAAACCAAATCTTGTTACTGTAAATTTATGAAAAATACCATTCCCATTATTGTTTATTTTCAATATATACACAAGGTTGAGATTCTCTTTTTTTCAGAAATAAGAAAAAAGTTCGGAAATATATGCGGAGAAAAAGCACATAGCTAAAAGATTAGTATTAGATTTTGACCAAGTTGTTACTATTCTCTTATGATCTGTAAACTCGAGATCCTAGTGGTACTTTACCACCAGTAGACAATCAATCACTTATAACGTATGATCTCTTTCGGGAATAAAAAATTATAATTTCACTTTATTAATATGCATATTCATCTCAAAGTTTTATGAAGTTGGCAGCAATCATTGTAGAGACTACTTGTAGCACTTAGCTCAAGCAACCTTCTATGTAATTTTAGAGAAACGAACCATGGCCTAAAAATAATTCAAACCATCTCACACGTGTCCAACTTATTCTAACCACAAATTCTGCTTAAACTTATTGTCTTACAAATGTCGAATTTGCGCAGCATCCAAACCAACAAAGGTACAAAACAAAATAATACTAATTGCCACTTATGCTATAAAACCAGTGATGTGAATTACCACAAGTGATGTCAGTCACGGAAGGAAAGCAAATCCTAAGATGTTTGCCATCATTACTATTGGGATATAGGATAGTCAGGGCCTTTCCAGGGCATGCCTATTTTGAAGTGTTTAGGTTTGATTCCTATGGTTAGAGGAATTGGGGTTGGTTCTAGAGATTGGCCCAGTAGCTGATAGAGGAATTGGGGTTGGTTATAGAGATTGACCCAGTAGACAAGCAATGTTGATGAGGTGGTGAATCCATAAAGAGTACACACATTTAAGATAACAATTAAAAACAAAGTCATGAGGTAAAGAATGAAAATGATGGGAAAATGCATAGAAAAAATAGTTTTGTGCAAGTCTAAGGAACGATGGAACAAGTGCAGATTCTAAACCACCGAGACCTTTGATCAAATCACATTTTTACAGTCGAAAAGGATTGGTAACATAATTGAAATATAGGATGTTTGAGATACCATATCTAAAACAAGTTTGTAGCTTTCAGTTTTCTGTTTTTGTTTTTTAAAAATCTCTAATTTTAGAAAACATTAGAAAACTAAATATGGTGTTTATTTTGTACTAATTGTAAAAAAAATCAGTATTAAAAAACTCAAAATCGTGTTCACCTAACAATTTTTTTTTTAAAAAAAAAACGAAAGTTACTAATTTTGTTCAATCAATTTGATTTTAATTAAAAAATCATATTATCATTTATTTCTTTTTAGAAGATTAATAAACTAAATGGTAGCCCATTTTAATTTTATTAAAAATCAAATATAAATATGTTAATTCTATTTATGTTAAAGATCAACTATAAATATAATAATTTTGTTCATGAAAATAAAATACATATAAAATATTCTTGAATTATTTGTTCATCATGTGAATACTACAAATATGGACATTAAAAATATACTTAATTTAACTTGTTATTTCTTCATATTCTAACATATTATAATTAGCCTATAATTGATCTGCAAAATTTTCCGCATTCATTTGTTGTTGTTGGGACATATCCACTTAGATACCTTCTTACATCACATTAGTTTCGTCCTCGCTAAAATTTTACAAACCTTCTGTACCATATTCTATGAATAGTTAATCAACTATATTTTCTATTCGAATAAAGTTGTGTAGTGCACAATAAGCTAAAGGTATTTACCTTTGACGACGAAAAGGATAATTTGGAATAGACTTTAAGATTGAAAATCTAGCCTTCAGGGCTCCAAAAGCCCTTTTAATTAACATTTCTCAATGACAAAAATCGATAGTTAAACAATGCATATTTTCTTGTTATCCTTCCCCGTCCATGAAAATCATTTAAATGATATCGTTCACCACGATAAAGAGCCAAAAATCCAGGAATATTTGGGTAATCAGCATCAAGTGTATAATAGTAACCTGCAAAAGATAAATATAATCAGACATTTAAAAAATCATTAATGTAACAATTAATAAATATTGTTATGAATTACAAGAATAATATTTTACCAGCTAGAAGCATAGGAAAATATAATATACAAAATTAAAATGAGATATTTTTTTTTTAAAGGTTTAAAAATTAAAATGAGATACTTACTAAAGAATTAAATTGATAAATGAAATTATAAAACATACAAAAAATGGTATAAACTAAAATTGATTTAGGGAGTATTTCTATATTTATTTTACACTGAAATTAATTTAGGGTTCACTAAAAAAAGAAATTTGAAAATTTGAAAATAAATTGTAAATAACATTTAATCAAATTTTTGTATTGTCTAAGCTATAGTATAATTTTTTAATCCAAATTTTATAACTTTTTGCAATTTTTACTATTCAATTTGATTTTTTAAAACTATTTTAAAGATTAAAATTACAACATTAGAAAATCACAATAAAAGGAACTATAGACGAGGGCTAGAGTTTGTTAAATGACGGCTTGATGATGGCGCGGCGATGATGACAAGCTGGTTGGTAGATGAGGTGTGTCGATTTGTTTTGTTGGCAGAATAAGATGAGATTGAGGTGAAATAGTGTTTTTTACAAATTGACAATTTGTACTTAATTAAAAATAAAATAGAAAATTGGTTTTGGAAATTTTGAAAAACTCAATTTTGACGTTTCTAATTTTCAGTGTTAATTTAGAAAATTTGAAAAACTGGAGAATTTTTTGAGAATTTTCCATTTTAAAAAAAGCAGTTACGTTTCCTGCACAGCGCTGAGTTAGGAAGAATGAAGTAGGAAGAAACGAGGTAAATTTTTTTTCCCTTTCCTATTTCTATTTGTTCTCAAGGATGAGAAGCTCCTGATATTTTGATGATAAGTGTAATCTTTGTTTCATTAAAATAATATGATTGGGTGGGGTTACTACTAGTACTGGCACTTTTCATTCTTTACTTG
This sequence comes from Viola odorata, assembly GCA_963691705.1. Classification (NCBI taxonomy): domain Eukaryota; kingdom Viridiplantae; phylum Streptophyta; class Magnoliopsida; order Malpighiales; family Violaceae; genus Viola; species Viola odorata. The sequence continues at coordinate 64,460,484 of OY829542.1, forward strand.
TTATCCTTCGTCAAATAATTCCTGTGCACGTAAAAGAATTGGTAGGAGATAGGAAGGGGGATAGAAGAACTGGGGCAATTTATTAATTTTATTTTTTGAAGCCATACACGTCTCTTTCACTTAGGAAAGCTCAATACTAACATCCAATCTATCCATGGGCTTCTGATCTTTTGCTCTATCAAAACGTAGAGGAGGAGTTGGTCTTGGTTTCCATTCCTATCTTTTGTCCACCAATAAAGGAATATCTAAGTGACCCACATGCATGCATGCATGAATGGACACCCAAATGATTCTTGCTCACATAACTAACCTGCTGAATTCACTCCATATTCTGACGGATAATGTAATTTTATACTTTTCTGCCTTCCGCGATTTTGCAGAAAACTAGAAAACAAAAAATAAATAAAATTTCCATTTGCTAAACAAGTTATCTCACAATTCTCTATGAAAGTGTTCTATCATCTAAACAATGATATTCATAAATGCTTTTAAATGATGGTTCATACTTTCTAATAATTATTTACATAATTAAGTAAATGTTGGTTTTAAATTTTAATTAAATATTTAAAATTGTCATTTTTTTAATTTTAGTCTAGTATGTGAACTTTTATCCTAAGGATTTATTTTATGTATTCCTTATTAAGAAACCACCATATTAAAAATCAGACTTCTAAACGAGGTATAAAAAAATATTATTTATCTAAATTTCCACTTACAAAACTAGTAGCAAATACAAGGATGATTACAAAATAGGTATTGCAAACCCAAACTAGGGCAGCACATAATTTAGAGAACTACTACAATTTAAGCTTAATTAATAAGAATCAAACAACCTGCAAGAGGGAACAAATGGCTTGTACGATGGTAAGAAGGAGGAGCAAAGTAGCTCCAATGAGAGAGATGACTAGCCATGGATTCTGGAAATGATTCTGTATTAAGCTTGCACGCCACCTGTTCCTCCTTTTTCTGCAGTATCGATTGAGATTATTAACAAGATCAGTGAAGTAAAAGTTCTTAGTATTAAAATCATTTTCTTTAGCAAGATTGTGGAGAAGATGAGCCACTTGTTCGTTATCCAGAAGCAAATTCTCTATGATCCTTTCTTTGGTTAAGATTTCCACATCCTCTCCATTTGTGACGAGCAAACCGATCATAATAATATAGTCGTTGAAGTATCTTTCATCATTATAAAGATGACTCTGCTCAAATGCCTGAACATTTCTGAATAAAATTTCCGTAGGGTCTTCTATTGTTAATGGTGGGATTTCCAAAGTCCCCTTATGGAACTTGATGTCCACTAATCTTAGATTTGAACCACGCTCGAACTTGACTCCAGCTCGATGGAGCTTTACCGCACTTGGGAAGTTCATAAAATTCAATTCCTTTGCCTGCTTATGCTTGTTCTTCTCCAATGGCTGCTGTCGAATTCTTAGGAAGTTCATAAAATTCAATTCCTTTGCCTGCTTATGCTTGTTCTTCTCCAATGGCCGCTGTCGAATTCTTAGGAAGTCAACCAGATGTTTAGATTCAGAGAAATCTAACTCTTCAGAAGGGAATGGCTGCTTGTTCTTCTCCTTTGCCATCCATGAAGTGAATTCAGAATCAAGAAAATCATAAGAAAGCTTAATCATAGAAATTTTTTTAGATACAAGATTGGAGAGGTCAAAGATAAGTTTAAGAATAAAGAAGGGAAGCTGATTTTCGAGCAAGATCATGTCTTTTCGAATATCCAATAACATCCTTGGTTTATTGAATAACAGTTCGTCTTCATTACAAAACTGGAAGAGAGGACTTGATAGATTACAAAACTGGAAGAGAGGACTTGATAGCGTCTCATCCTCACGAGACTCGAGGGCACTCCTCAACATGACCATGATGACAAAGGCGGCATCAACTAACATCAACCTCACAAATATTTCGCTACTAAGATCAATTCTTTCTTGATAACAGTTCCGCAATTTTGTTTCATTTTTCCTGACACACAAAACTAATTCGTTGAGGCTGCTGAATTCAAGAAAATATTGGAGATACATTATTTTGTGTTCTTCCATTGCCATCAGCTCGTCTTTGCCATGGTGATACGGACCGATGGACACACATCGAGGTGTGTAAGCCTTTTCATTTAGGTCTTTTAGTCGCTTTTGAACTCTGTAGATGCAACGCTCTCTAGAGATAGGATGCAACTGTTTGAACTCCTTTTTCAAAGACAATGTTAATGGATCAACATTAATGTCCCCTTGGCGGCTATTCTGGCTATTCTCCATTTCCTGCCATTGCATGACAAAAGAAACCAAACTAGATGAGACCTGTCAGCCTGACAATCAAAACCAATACAATCATGTGTAATGGAAACCCATGAAAAATAATGATCGACATGAATTGGTTTGACCAAGAAATTTTTATTTTTATTTTTATGAAAACAGAAAAAAAGAGGCAATCTTTGCATAACATGCATGGTATATATATCCCAAATATTCTAATTAATTTTACCGAAATCACATTTAAAACGATCAGTAAAATATATAGAAAATAAAATTAACCAATCACCTCGAGAATCAGATCGGGCTTTGTTAATGGATTAACATCATCCGAAACTTGATCATTAGTGTTCCCTTGGGGGCTATTCTGCTGCGCGGTCGAGCTGGAAGCCTTCATTTCGTGCCAGTACTACAATTTAATTACAATAAAATTAACCAAACACCTTGAGCAAAAACTTGAACTATGACAGAGAGCATACAATGTGTAAGATGGGTAAAGTGGGTGGAGATGGAGATCATTATATAAAACAGCTGCAAATTGATGGTGATAATATAGAAGGCAAGAAGCCTTTTCCTCTTCGTGGTGGTTTCCAGTCGACGACGCAAAGTCTTCCTCAACTATCCTTTCACGGTTTCACCAATGTCTTTTTCACCTTCTCTCTCAAAGAAAATAAGCCACAAAACTTGTTTTGTCCCGGTTAGCTAGAGCTCATTTATTCAAATTACAAAACGGTAACATATAGACACCTAATATTTTAAAATTGGGACCACATAAATACTCAAATTGTGTGGACTTACACTTTAGAATAGAGAATATATAGAGCTTTTGGATATATAATTATGTTAAAATTTGTGCGGAAAAATTTTACCATTTTTTGAAAATCTTATCCGACTTGAATTTGGAGTAATCAATATTCAATGTGATAATTAGATTATCGGATGATACCGAGTGTACCTGTACTAATTAATTTGGGTACGGTAACGATTAGTAGAACATTGACAAGTGACAGAGCTAGATTCCTAAACGTCCTCAAAGTGCAATTCCTGATAAGCCAGTTAGAATCGTCTGATCGATATGAAAAAATCAAAACATAAAAAATAAATGTTAAATGTTAACAATTTCTTTTTTGGTGAAATAAATGTAAACAATTATGGTAGAAAAATAAATAAATTTAATAGTATTCTTGTAAACAACAATGGGTCATTGCAAACATAGAATTCACGTCACACAAATTTATTGCATTGAAGTGAATACATATAGAACATTATTTGGAGTTTGGAGTTTGGTGTTTAGAGTTTTACGCACAAACTTATGGTACAAATACGAGAAAATGAGACTTTGGAAACCAAAATAGAATCAAATGTAGTACTACTAATTAGATCTCACTGCAACAACACCCATGGATTCATTGGCTCATTAACACCGCTATCCCTTGAACTATCATCGTCTAGCAAAAAGATCCTTTAATAATTTTTTGTTGAATTCAACTTTCCTAACTATTTTTTCATTATTAAAAAACCCCTCTGTTAGTTTTTCCATTCCAAAACTCTAACATATTTTACTTTTACCTTTTTTTTAATCCCTAACAAAAATTACACTCCAAAATAAAATTAAAAATTTATTTTTAACTTACGAACATAATTATTTTTCTTAAAAATAAAAATAGAAAATAACAAAAAAAATCATAAAAATAAAAAAATATATTTATACAATTTTCTAAAGAATTAATATAAGATGAATTTAAATTATAAAAAGCAGCAACTTTTGTTGAAAAAAAAGGAAAAAATAAAAACATCACTGCTAATTTAATATTTTTGAATGTTTTTTATACATTTTTAAAATATTTATCACTTTTAAAATGTAATTTTTTTTCTGATTTTTTCAATTTTAAAAAATAATTTTCCTATTTTTTTCATTAAAAAAAATAAGAGAATAAAAAAATGTGAAATTTTAACATCATAACCCCTCTAGTCGTAGGACGCTTCGCCAATGCAACCAGAGCTGATATGATAGAAAATTGTTGTTCATCCCCTCAACGCAAATTTCACCTTTCATAAAACAAACTTAATAATTTATAACCATTAATTAATATTTTATAATTATTTATTTAATATAACACAAGAATTACGCAGCCATTAGATATATATCTAATTTATTGATTGATTGACAGTTAATAATAAACCATATTAACTGATTATGACGAAAAAACATCCCAGCCAATGAAGCGGAAGTACAGACAATTTTTCACTTGTGGTCCATAAATTTGGTCTTTCAAACTCACAATTTATTATATAATCTATAAAAATATAAAAAAATATTCGATTGTTGAAATTATGATTCCCATAGACCCGGTCAACGTAACTTGACAAAAGTTGACGAGTTGACGCGAGGTCAATGCATGCACATTCTCAACAAGTGTACCAATAACAGCTAACAAGCGTGCCAACGTGGCAGTACCATGCAAAGTGCAAACGATTCATTCTTTTCTCGCTTTCTAATTTCTAGTCAGCAACACAAGAAGCGGGGAGACAAGGGCATTGATCATTAAATTTGATTTGAGATATTTCAGGGGGAAGATGTACGCAATTAAAAGAAATCTGAAGTATAGAATAATATTTTTCTACCAAATTGGAGAGGACAAGGAAATGATCAACATAAAAAGAAAAGTTGATTTTTCAGCGAGATCATGTCGAATAGAATATGATGAAATGAAATGAAATTTAGAACCTCTTTCATACATCTTAATCTCCCTTGAATCAAATGAAATTTAGAATGAAAAATTGCCGGAGGGCAATTGGTGACCATTTGATAGATTTTTTCCAATATGACTTCCTTTTTTATTTTCTTCACCATATTACAGTAAGGTGAGAGGAAAGGAAAGGAAAGGGAGAGGAAAGAGAGGTTCAAAATTTCATTTTGATCTCCCTTGAATCAAATGAAATTTTGGAAAATGAAAAGTTGTCATTGTCCTTTCTATGGAAATTCTCACCCGACACTCTATAGGCCACCCTCTAATTATTTTATTAATTACATTATTTATGCACTTAATTAAAGCATTAGTTGAAAGAGATCTTATTTACGAAATTATGATAGCAATTTGAAAAGTCACTTTTTAAATGTGAAAATTTTTTATTTTAAAAAACTCGAAATTATATTCACCTAATAACTATTTTTTTTTTATTTTGAAAAATAAAAATTATTAATTTTATTTAATCAATTTAATTAAAATTAAAAATTTATGCTATTATTTATTTTTAAAAAAAATTAATAAATTAAACAGTGGGCTATCTTAATTAGTTTATGAAGACTTTAATTATTAACCACAAAAATTAAGTTATTAGAAGAGGGTTAATGATTACGTACTTGATTATATATAAATGTGGACAGTGGACCGATATCTATATATCTAGGGAAATTCCAACGAAATTAATCCCGTAGTCAACTAGTCATTTAACCTCAACCCCAACCCAACCCTCGGCCATTGTATTCGAATTTTAAAAATAAATAAATTTAATTAGAATTAATAATATACTTAGAAAAATCAAACCAACCAAAAGGATCACCGCATGGTTAACTTGAGTACCCATGCATTTTGGAGGGCAGTATGCATTAGAGAGTGCGTTCCAAAACAACTTCTCCACCTAATTTCTCTGGTTTTCGTTTTCGTTTCAATTTTATTGGAGAGAAGATTAGAAAAGAAGAGGGGATCAATCTAACAATACATGACTGTACATTAAGGGTATTCCTAACATTTCATAAAACCGGTAATCTAGAGGCAAGGTGTATGTTACGTGGACTAGTTCAACAGGATCACAGAAGTTCTGGGTTTAGCAGCAGTGACGGGTGTCGAATCCGCGATCATAAATAAAAAGATTACAACTTATCACTAAGCAGCAAAAAGGGATTTGTGCATAGCGGCAAGAGGATCGATCCACAGGGACTATCGACCTAATGCTCATTCTCCTGCAAACAACCAAACCAAACTGATCAAAACGAAGGGGAGGTAAAAACAGTGCAAGAAAATAAATGACAAGAAAATAAAATAAAGCAGGAGACATGGCAGCTTCATCTCAAGGCCCTGAGATGAGTCTGCCATGCTCTAAATAAAAACAGTAAATAAAACACGAAAAAAGAGTAAAGAAAAAGAGAGTGAAATGATGAGAGAAAATATTATTCCCAGCAGAGATCTCTTGAGGTAACAATTCCATGTTGTTCATTGACACTTAAAACATTTTCAAAACAATTTTCATAGAGAAGTTATAGAGATAAATCCAGGGGCAATCTCCAAGCCTCCTCCTACTCAAGCCGCATGAAGAGAAGCTAATCGTGCGACCCTAACTCCCTTAACAATTCTATGTTGTACCTGTCCGCCACTCTACTGGAATTCCCCGCTGTCACCCAAGAAACTCAGTAAAGGAACAAGCACGCTCATAAAATTCCTAGGTTGTTGATATGATTAGGAAGGCCCTTCTCAAGACCTTGAGATGGACGTTACTGCAGTCCAGAATTCTCAAAACTTACCCTTTTCTCCTTCCAGTTTTAGGAGTTACCCTATCACTAGTTGTCTACTCGGGTTCCCTCTAACACAGAAACGCGGCATTAGAGTGATTCTACTGTAATTAACCATGCTGAAATCTAAGTTGATCAAACTCAAACACAACACAATTAAATTGTCATTAAATCAAGCAAGAAAAGAGATATGAAAAACGTTTTTATTGAAGAACAACAAGTCTCACAACATACTGGAATTGTTAACCTCTCAATCCCCACCAGGAATCGGAGGAATTAATTACAACTCCAATAAAAACAGCAAGCTTGAATGAAATCCGAAAATACAAGAAAATAGAAAATAAATACAAAAAATGAGTGAAAAATCTCTCTTCCGATCCCCTCTCTTCTCCTTCTGGTCTGGTCTGGACGTCCTCTGCTCAAGCCTCTTCAATTAAATGGCAGCCAAGGTCAGTCAACCCAAAGAATAAAATATTCCCAAGTTGGCAAATCCAAAAATGAGCATGCTAAACATTCTCCTCTAAATTCGTTTCCTTGAGACATGTGAGAGAGAATATAGCATGCTGGGAACACCTTGTCTCCATTTACCAAGTCCCAAGCAGACAAGAAAAGCACTCAAGAATAAAATAATTGTAGCATGGAAAAATATGGTGAGTGCTGTCAAAACTGGAATCTGCCAGGTCGCTTCATCTCAAGGCCTTGAGATAGGCCGGAAATGCGCCCAGAAAATCTGCTCAACACCAATTGATCATTTATGCTCTAATCTTCGGCCTTTTCGTTCCTTTTCCTCCATCAACATATATTAAACCTATAAAACCACAAAGGAAGGAAACAAGCTCAAAGTAGCATATTAATCATCTCAATTAATAATAAAAGAGACAATAAATCATTGTAAATAAACAATCAATCAAAACCCCCACACTTAAACCATGCTTGCCCTCAAGCATGAACACAAAACACACAAAAAACAGAACACCCTTTATACAGAAAATCAACCATTGGACTGATCTCAAATGAAAACTTCAAAAATCAACTCTTTCAAGCTATGCTCAAACACACCAAACATCACAAATGTGCAAATATTCAAATAGTGGTATGATAGCATGCTGTTCAACCAGGAAATAAAGCCCTAGAACTACTGACTTCTCTTCCCAAGACTCAATCCAAACGCAGCTGCTACACAAGCAAAAATACACAAGCAGTCATGCAACAATAATAAAAATACAAGCAACAAAATTAAAGAACACCACCAAGCTTTCCTTCTTTCCCTTCTGCACATTTTCTTTCTTTTATTTAGGCCTTCGGCCTCTTATACCTCCTTTATTCTTTTTTTTCTTTTTCTTTTTTTTTTCTTTTTTTTTTTCTCATTTTTTTTTCTTTTTTTTTTTTTTTCAATAGGCCTTCGGCCTCTTATACCCCCTTTCTGTCACGATCCCAAAACATACAAACACACACAATCATGCAAAGAATAAAAAGACACTAACGCAAAGCAAAAATTAAAAACTTGCTGCAACATAATGGACGGGATCTTCATCCCAAGGTCTTGAGATGAGAAGACAGTACAATCCTAGCAAAATATTTCCTAGGACAGCAATACTCATTATACAACCACGTGAATAAATGAACAAATTATAAGGTCAGAAGTGTTTAGCATTGGAAGACAGAGTTGATTGATCAAGTATTCACATAAGTCGAGTTTTTAGGATTTCATTTTATACAAGAGGTGAAAAACACAAAAAGAAAAACACAAAAACAACAAAAATATGCCCAAAAATACAATAAAAACACGAAAGTGACTCCCCCACACTTATTGGACACAATGTCCTCAATATGAACGAGCACAAACAAGGGCAAAAAGACAGTAACAAAGAAAAATAAAACCTGGGGGCGAAGTTGATGGAGTAGGTGAAGGGGTAGCTGGTGCAACACATCCGTCTCATCTCAAGGTCCTGAGATGAGACAGCCTGGGAAATCCGCAATAGCACAGAAAAGGAGGGGAAAACAAAAACAGAAACAACAAAAAAAAAACCGTAAGTTGATCTAGTCATAAACATAGAAAAATAAACATTAGTTCAACAAATAATCCCCGGCAACGGCGCCAATTTATGACGGGTGTCGAATCCGCGATCATAAATAAAAAGATTACAACTTATCACTAAGCAGCAAAAAGGGATTTGTGCATAGCGGCAAGAGGATCGATCCACAGGGACTATCGGCCTAATGCTCATTCTCCTGCAAACAACCAAACCAAACTGATCAAAACGAAGGGGAGGTAAAAACAGTGCAAGAAAATAAATGACAAGAAAATAAAATAAAGCAGGAGACATGACAGCTTCATCTCAAGGCCCTGAGATGAGTCTGCCATGCTCTAAATAAAAACAGTAAATAAAATACGAAAAAAGAGTAAAGAAAAAGAGAGTGAAATGATGAGAGAAAATATTATTCCCAGCAGAGATCTCTTGAGGTAACAATTCCATGTTGTTCATTGACACTTAAAACATTTTCAAAACAATTTTCATAGAGAAGTTATAGAGATAAATCCAGGGGCAATCTCCAAGCCTCCTCCTACTCAAGCCGCATGAAGAGAAGCTAATCGTGCGACCCTAACTCCCTTAACAATTCTATGTTGTACTTGTCCGCCACTCTACTGGAATTCCCCGCTGTCACCCAAGAAACTCAGTAAAGGAACAAGCACGCTCATAAAATTCCTAGGTTGTTGATATGATTAGGAAGACCCTTCTCAAGACCTTGAGATGGACGTTACTGCAGTCCAGAATTCTCAAAACTTACCCTTTTCTCCTTCCAGTTTTAGGAGTTACCCTATCACTAGTTGTCTACTCGGGTTCCCTCTAACACAGAAACGCGGCATTAGAGTGATTCTACTGTAATTAACCATGCTGAAATCTAAGTTGATCAAACTCAAACACAACACAATTAAATTGTCATTAAATCAAGCAAGAAAAGAGATATGAAAAACGTTTTTATTGAAGAACAACAAGTCTCACAACATACTGGAATTGTTAACCTCTCAATCCCCACCAGGAATCGGAGGAATTAATTACAACTCCAATCAAAACAGCAAGCTTGAATGAAATCCGAAAATACAAGAAAATAGAAAATAAATACAAAAGATGAGAGAAAAATCTCTCTTCCGATCTCCTCTCTTCTCCTTCTGGTCTGGTCTGGACGTACTCTGCTCAAGCCTCTTCAATTAAATGGCAGCTAAGGTCAGTCAACCCAAAGAATAAAATATTCCCAAGTTGGCAAATCCAAAAATGAGCATGCTAAACATTCTCCTCTAAATTCGTTTCCTTGAGACATGTGAGAGAGAATATAGCATGCTGGAAACACCTTGTCTCCATTTACCAAGTCCCAAGCAGACAAGAAAAGCACTCAAGAATAAAATAATTGTAGCATGGAAAAATATGGTGAGTGCTGTCAAAACTGGAATCTGCCAGGTCGCTTCATCTCAAGGCCTTGAGATAGGCCGGAAATGCGCCCAGAAAATCTGCTCAACACCAATTGATCATTTATGCTCTAATCTTCGGCCTTTTCGTTCCTTTTCCTCCTTCAACATATATTAAACCTATAAAACCACAAAGGAAGGAAACAAGCTCAAAGTAGCATATTAATCATCTCAATTAATAATAAAAGAGACAATAAATCATTATAAATAAACAATCAATCAGCAGCCTAGGGCTGCTGTTCTTTTGTATATTCTGCTCCTTTTTCTCTGCCATTTTCTTATGGCTTAATAAAATATTCTTCAGCTTATTAAAAAAAAAACAAGATCACAGTATCTTTAGGATATATGTTATCTCCCACCCAGAGAGATCGTAACGATCTGAGAAGGTTACCGGGCATGCACTCTCCTGGCATGACGATTAAGGAGTTACCGGTAACTACAGGCGGTGCCAATAACCGTAGTTCCTAGTTGATCATACAATCAAGGTACCTCAAGGGTATTCTCGACCTTTCATCATTGACGAGGGGTCCCGGTATATGTACCTCCACTAGTAGCGCAAGTCTACACACACCGGCTCTACCAGGTAAGTATACTACCTGAATGACATACCAGGGAAATTATCGGGTAAAATGACATGTATCGATAATGCGCAAATCGAGGGCAATCATTACGGCCTGCACTGCATTTAATGTGCCGCCTTGGCGACACGTGTCCATGGTGACCCACTGGGCGAGGCAATAAATATCCCCGTCACCACTGGACACAAAAAAACATACATACATGCACGTGCGTACCAAAACTCTGCCCACACACCTACCTCCTCCCGATAGTTCTCCCTTCCTATCTATTTTATCATGCTTATTGACTTGATCGTCGGAACTTCTATTCAGAAAACCCCTTCCGGCGTATTGCAGGTGGCGTAGGAACAGCAAGACGTCTCTATCAACAAGCCTGATTATAAAATAATCCTCACTTCAGATCCAAGACTATCACAATCGATTTGTTTCAATCTCTCTCAGGTAAGCACTCGACATGCATTCATTTTCTATGTATACTTTCCATTTACATACACAAAAAGTAGCAACACAAAACCTGTTCCTACACAGACTCCAAGAACAACCCACAACTTTAAACCAAAAACTGATGTTGGCTGTGATAAATGGTCACTTAGCAGACCTGTAGTGCTCTGTCCTGTTGGGGTTAATTCCAATCGATAATCAATTTTGCGCAGCAAACAATCTTATCCCAAGAATCAATAACCCCTACCAATCAAAAACAATCAAGAAAAGAACACAGAGATTTTAACGTGGAAAACCTCAACAGGTAAAAAACCACGGGACCAAGCCAGTCAATCCACTATATGATGATCAATGTGTACAACCAAGCAAAATCCCTATCTCAACTATAGGAATTATCTGACATATACCACTATCACTAATAGTCCCAATCAAACAATCTAATCAGAAAAACAAGAGATATGAGAATAGAGAACCAAAACTAGATTTTCACTGCTTCAATAGGGACAGTATTTCTACCACCTCGAACAACTTCTCACTGATCCAACCGTTCATATTGAATAACCAGAAGTTGTACACCTGCTGTCCAAATTTTACCCCGATCCAACGGTGAACGAAGTCGTTGCGACGATTCTCCCGCAGCTGCACAGAGTTTGGCGAAAATCTATTTTCTCTCCTCTCTCACAGGATGCTCAACAGCAACCCTCTCACAATCTCTCTCAGGATGTTCAACAACAACCCTTTTTACAATCTCATCTCTCTCTTTTCTCACAACCTAAGCCACCATATATATATATATTAGTGGACAACCTAATTAATTAGGTTACACAATCCTACTTCAAGTCATACTCCAATCTTTCCTCTTTTTTTTAATCAAACTAAAACAAACAGTCTCAATTGGGCTAGGCCCACAATAAATCTCTCCTTCAGCCAATATGATCTGTACTCCAACAATCTCCCCCTCCAGCTCATATCATGGGGGAATCACCAATCTTCATGCAATCTGAGTAGGAGTCAAGTTCGCTTTCTCAGCGGTCAACACCGCAAAGCTAACTCTTCTCCTAGGTAACTCTACCTGGCCATCACCATCATTCAATCTTTTGTAAGTACCTTGTACTTTACTCTTAACCGCAGTTCCAATCAATCGGTAAACATTGTTGGAAGCAAGCTCCCCCTTCATGATTACAGCTGCTCCTTTGCTTACCCTCATCAATCTGTCTCTCGCTGTGTATCTATACCTGCGAGAATCCAATCTTCCAATAGAGATTAAATTTCTTTTCAACTTCGGCACATATCTCACATTGCCAAGAGTTCTTACCAATCCATCATGCATCTTGATCTTCACATTGCCAATACCTTCAACCTCCAGTTTTTCGTTATTGGCCAATGCGACAGATTTATCATCACAATCACCAAATGTACTAAACAATTCTTTGTTAGCACAAATATGAAAAGAACATGCAGAATCTAAAATCCAGGAATCTCTTACCTGCTCCTCACTTTTCTGCACTACCAACAGTTCAGCATCATCATCCTGAATAGTTGCAGCATCACCAATCTTTTCTTTACTCTTCTGCAGTTCTTTCAAATCAGTCATCAACTTCTGACAGTATGCTTTGATGTGACCCTTCTGGTGGTAATAGTAACACTCTTTCTCACTGTAGTCTGCCCTTGGTCTTGAACTGGATCTGTTTCTTCCATAGTTGGAAGAAGCACCTCTTCCTCTGTTTCTACCACGATGATCCTGTCCACTCAATGACCAATCTGAAATCATTAGTCTCTCACTACTATTCTTGTTCTCCACTCCTAACAGCTTCTCATTATCTATCAGGAAAGTCGTCACATCCTCCTTCTTCAAACTTGTCTTCCCTGCTGTAAGGGACTGCACCAGTGACTTGTATGACACAGGCAATGAAGAAAGAAGAAGTATCGCTTGCTCCTCATCTTCTACTTTCTCCCCTGTATTGAGCACTTTCGTCAACACCCGATTAAAATCCGATAAGTGCTTATGGATGCTCATACCTTCATCCATCTTCAACGAATACAAGTCCAACTTCAGACTAAGTTTGTTTGTCACAGACTTGGAAGCATAAATACTTTCCAGCTTCTCCCACATTCCTTTTGGTGTCTGCTCCCCCATCACAGCATACTTTATTGATGGAGCTAATGCTAGCCTGATTTGACTGGTCGCCTTTTTCAGGGCAGTTGCCCAATCACCATCTTTCATTCCTTCTGGCTTCTTATCACCAAGACCGACATCGAGATCCTTCATAGTCAACAAATCCATCACACTTGTCTGCCACACTGCGAAATCATTCTGTCCATCAAAAAGCTCAATCTTTGCGTTGTCAGCCATCTTTCAAACCTTAAGCTCCGCTACCAGTTGTCGGGGTTAATTCCAATCGATAATCAATTTTGCGCAGCAAACAATCTTATCCCAAGAATCAATAACCCCTACCAATAAAAAACAATCAAGAAAAGAACACAGAGATTTTAACGTGGAAAACCTCAACAGGTAAAAAACCACGGGACCAAGCCAGTCAATCCACTATATGATGATCAATGTGTACAACTAAGCAAAATCCCTATCTCAACTATAGGAATTATCTAACATATACCACTATCACCAATAGTACCAATCAAACAATCTAATCAGAAAAACAAGAGATATGAGAATAGAGAACCAAAACTAGATTTTCACTGCTTCAATCGGGACAGTATTTCTACTACCTCGGATAACTTCTCACCGATCCAACCGTTCAGATTTAAGAACCAGAAGTTGTGCACCTTCTGTACAAATTTCACCCCGATCCAACGGTGAATGAAGTCGCTACGACGATTCTCCCGCAGCTGCATAGAGTTTGGCGAAAATCTATTTTCTCTCCTCTCTCTCATAGGATGCTCAACAGCAACCCTCTCACAATCTCTCTCAGGATGTTCAACAACAACCCTTTTTACAATCTCTTGTCTCTCTCTTTTCTCACAACCTAAGCCACCATATATATATTAGTGGACAACCTAATTAATTAGGTTACACAATCTTACTTCAAGTCATACTCCAATCTTCTTCTTTTTTTTAATCAAACTAAAACAAACAGTCCCAATTGGGCTAGACCCACAATAAATCTCTCCTTCAACTAATATGAGCTGGACTCCAACATGTCCTGACGACATTGAAGCACCGAATAGTGACTACTTTTAAGAAAAAAACCAGTGAGAAAAAGAGAGGATTTGCTGCATTTCTAGGTTATGGGTCTTGGTTCTAAATACAATGGGAAAGAGAGACGGAGAACAACAGATAGTGGAAAGTGAAGCAGTGATGACAAGAACAGGAAGTAGCTGGCAGGTGGGACTAATGGAAGAATTCTTAGGCAGAAAAAAAATAAAAAGTTTATTTTTTTTTCTATAACTAATATTTAATAGTCCTAGTTGCAATTACAATTGTTTTTCAGTTTTTACTTTGATTTTTTCTATTGAAAATGTTTGTGCACGAATATTTCTTTACGCAAAATATTAGATTATATTATTATTTCTATTTAAATAAATAATTACTAATAATAATGTCTGTCTACACGTGGGTCTTTCTAATGCTCTTGTTTTAAATTTGAAGTGTAGTAAGAGTGGCTTATGTTGGTTCTACTACCGTTTGAGAGGGAAAACGGGCCTATAACACTTTATCATGTTTTTCTTTCTCTTTCTTTCTTTTTAATGTCTTTTGGCTGAGGTTGTGATTTCAGTACGTATATCTTCGGGTAGTTTGTTGCGATGTAATACGCGTTGTTAGCGTGACCGATGGGTCATTAGTGATTAGTGATTAGTGATCTGTATCTCCCAGGACAGATTCGAGGGGAGTGACGAGTGTGTTCGTTGTCTGCTGTCGATTTAGCCAGCTTGTTTGGCCCGTGTCTCTTGTATTTGGCTTTTTGGTTCGTGTTCTCTATGGCCATATTTCATGACCCTTTTAATAATATCTCTGCTTATTAAAAAAAATTACGTATATTTTGTTAGATCGTCATTGAAAAGGGACATGTCCATTTACTTTTTTTGTTTTTTTCTGTTAAAGTCTTGGAAGTACATGGTTTCTGATCATCGGGTATGCACACTGGTAGATACATATGATGATATGAATATGACTTCTATTAGGAGAAGGGTGCTGTGGTACTTCCCTTGGAATTTAAAAAGGAAAAAGTAGTTGCTTTTCTATATTGATGTGTTTTCTATGCATTGTTGCGTGATTCTATTATTATTTACTTATTTAGGAAGTAGTGACTTGGAATTTTTAGATTCTAATTTTCTTTTCTACTAGCCTTCTTTCGTGTTATTGAAGTTGTACCATTTTGATCCATATTGATGCATGCATTTTTTCCCCTTCTTGCAACTGCAGCGAGGCTCTTGGCGTCAATGATTTGTACCATAGCGGACCTTTCTATGAGCCTCACTCTAACTGCCGACCTTGCATCTATTATTGATGTCTCTGTTGAGAAGACGTTTGGTGTGCTCAAAAGATCGATCTTAATTTTGAGTTCATAAGGAGTATGCTGGATCTTCAATCACAAATCACATCACATTGTAACTAGCTTTTTTTCTGAAACTCATTCTCATTATTAATTAGTGGAAAGAATGTGTTCTGTGCCAGGAGTTTGTTACTGTGGGGCAAAGCTAATGAAAGACTTGATTGTGTGTTAGGCCTATGCTAAATTGTTTGCATGAAATGTACCTTGTGACTTTATTTAAGTTAGAGGTGAGCATTCGGACACTGAAAAAATAGCACAAACCAATCACAGAAAATATTAATGGACACTGAAAAAACTTAAAAACTAAAAAAAAAATCATCGCTTTTGGGCCAGGCTTGCCTTGTCATCTTCGTCTTTGGGCCTTTGATCGTCATCATCGTCTCTTCCACCTCCACAGCTAGCGGTCGAGTCGGGGTCCGGCTGGCAGCCTGATTGAGTGCTAATATGCTTAATTTATCGTCATCTTTTCTTGCTATTTTGGATGCCAATTACATTGATATTATGCACTTTTCACCCTTTTTGCAGAGAGTAGGTTACAAAGCCTAAATATTAAAAAGATGCTGAAATTGGTACAAAGCTTGAAGTTCTGTGAAAGATCAACTGAGAATTTTGACCATGCTGAATAACTGTTGCAGTCTAATTAATTCACACATCAAGAGAAGGAACAATGGGCTTGGGCCCATGAGGAGAAGAAAAGGACGCGTACAGGAAAATCAAAGAACAATATTTTGTAAATATTTTAAACATAATAATTAGTTTAATAATTATTTAAATTCCTACTTTCTAGGAATTTTAGTGGAAATAGGTTTTGTTAAATACCTAGTAGGAAACAAAGACAAGGACATCTTCTCTTCCTGGATTGAATTCGGCTACTGGTTCTATATTTTCTATCTATTTTATTTCTTCTTCATTCCCTGATTTTAATTAATTCATGCATCTTAATTGTTTGAATTAATTATGTCTGGTTCTAGCTAAGTTATCTATTCTTGGTAAAGGCTCTAGGGTTATGATTCATATGTTGTGAGATCTAATTAAGCTTCATAAAATCCAAATTTGTATTTCTATTCTTTTTATTTGAATGTCAATTTGTTCTTATTCAATCTAAGTTTGATCACCTTAGAATTTAATTCGAACAATTACATCTTTTCTTAGAAACGTTGGATTCTACATCGTTGATAGGAATCTGTAGGTAACTAATTAGTGTAAGAGCTAATTAGAAAAGGGTAGAATCCGATTTATAGGAGTAGAAGAAATTCTCTTCTAGATCGGGAAAGGTCTCTCCCCGTGTTTAATCAACCCTTTAATTAAACTTTATTAGGAGTACCGCCTTAAAGTTATTGAACGGTTAGGGATCCTAGTAGGAGTACCGCCTTAGGAATCTTGAGTAGGAGGAGAGCAGGAGACTCAGAGTACCGCTGGTCTCTATAGCTTTTCTATTAAATTTGGTTTTGAAAACACTTGCATCAATGATCGACATCTATGAATCGTGACCCGAAAAGAGTCTTTACCGGGAATCTGTAATCATCTGAGTTCATCTAATCATCGTTTATTTACTGTTTTTATTCTCTCTGTTTATTAATTTAATTGCAACACACAAAATCCCACTCATTGGTTTTTACCACTATTACAATTTTGGTCTTTTAACAGAAATTATTATCGTCCAGAAATCCCTGTGGTTCGATCCTTTTACCACTTGCTACAGTTTTAATTAATTGTGCATGGTGAATTGTATGATTTATTTTTGTTGGTTTCGGCACCCATCAAATTTTGGCGCCGTTGCCGGGGATTTCGGTACTAATTTTAATTTCCTTGTTTTATGACCAGGTCCTCCCGACTGCCATTACTTCCCTACAACCCAGAGTTGACAAAAACAGAAGCTCAGTACAGGAAGCAGCGAGCAGAAAGGAAGAGGACAGAATTTGAAGAAACTGTTTCTGAAAACAGTTTTTCGCAGTCAGCAGACTTTTCCACAGGCCTGGGGGAAAGTTCGTCTGCAGCAGTAAGAGAAAACCCTCTCTTCGAACAAGAAATGGACCAGCCACCACCACCACCTCCTCCTATAGAGCAGACCTTTAGGCAGCGGAACAGTGAGGGACCACCTCCGGACACACACTTTTGTGTCCAATATCCACCCGTAGAGCATGACTGGAACTTAAAACCAAATATGATCCATAACCTCAAGAAGTTCTACGCTTTGCCTAGTGAGAACCCCTTCAAGCATCTGCAGTATCTCCATTGGGAATGTGACACTCATAAACCCCCTCGAGTTGACATCAACCGAGCCAAACTCCGTGCCTTTCCATGGACCCTGGAGGATAAAGCTAGGAATTGGTTCCTAAGCTTACCGCACAACTCCATTAACACATGGCAACAGATGTTGAGCACCTTTCTCAACAAATTTTGGTCCTCTAGTAAGGCTGGAAATGCCAGGAAGAATATAGTGTCCATCAAGCAGTCTCCTACAGAGAGTTTTGGGGAGTATTATCAACGCTTCAGGAACCTATTAGAAATCTTCCCAAACCATGGAGTTTCTGATTGGAACCAGGTACAATACTTCTATGATGGTTTATGTGTTAGAGACAAGTTGGTTGTAGATGGAGCTGCTGGAGGAGCGTTACAAGATTGCACCCTCACGAAGGCAAATCAATTGCTTCAGATCTTGGCTGAAAATAGCGAGTTAAATGAGTCAAGCGAAAGAGAAAATCCTACAGGTAATGTTTCTGTACTTGAAACTAAAATGGATGAACTTTCTGATCGCTTGGATAAGTTTTGTGTAGGACAATCACAGGTACAGCAGGTACAGCAGACCATGGTATGTGGTATGTGCGGGCAACAAGGACACCATACAGATGAATGCATCTTGAACAAAGGAACACCCGAAGAGGTTAATTCGGTATTGCAGTATCAGCAGCAGTATGGTAGGTATCCACCCCACAAGCCTGAATACAACCAAACTCAGTATAATAACAATCCTGGTTGGAGAGAAAACACAAGCTCCAACACCACGGTTCAATTCCCAAATAATCAATACCATGCCCAGCAACAACCACCACCTATGAACCTACAAAACTTCGTCCCTAGACCGAATACACCACAACTCCCAGCCCCACAACAACCCCTACTGATTACTGGACCCTCAATGGAGGATATGCTTAAGCAGTTTATGCAAGCTACTCAAGCCAGCATTACAAATCTCGCTCAATCAACCCAAGCCAGTATTGCTACCTTACAAAGGGAGTTAGGGGAGATGAAACTCAGTAAACAAGAGCAGGGAGGACGGTTACCATCAACTACTGTGGACAACCCAATACATAATGTCAGTTCCATGACATTAAGGAGTGGAATAAAAATTCCATACATAGCGGACTCGTCCACAGGCCTGGGGAAGAGTCGACCAGAGGCAGTTCCACCTCCACCAGAATTCGAACCAGAAATGAAGGTAATTCCAGAATAATCAGTTCCAGAGACGTTGTCAAGAAAGGAAAATCAGGTAATCCCTCTTCCTTTTCCCAAAAGGGCTGAAAAGTCCAAGAAGGCGAAGGAAGAGAAGGCTATTTTAGATATATTTCGAAAAGTAGCCATAAATATTCCTTTACTTGATATGATAGCGCAAGTGCCCAAATATGCCAAGTTTCTTAAAGATTTATGCACTAATAAAAAGAAGCTTTCAGGTATAGAAAGGGTCAACTTGAATGAGAATGTGTCTGCTGTTTTTCAAAAGAAATTGCCCAATAAATGCAAGGATGGAGGAACCTTCGTCATACCTTGCAAGATTGGAGATCAGACCATAGACAAGGCGCTTTGTGATCTTGGCGCTGGGATTAATGTTATGTCATTAACTGTTTTTAAGACTCTGAACATCGGTGAATTGAAAGAGACAATGGTTGTAATTCAATTAGCTGATAGATCAATTATATACCCTGTAGGAGTCATTGAGGATGTGCTAGTTCAAGTGAATGATTTTGTTTTTCCAGCTGACTTCTATGTTGTAGATATGGATAATGAGCATTCAACAAAATCTACAGAGATATTGCTGGGTAGACCATTCTTGAGGACAGCAAGGGCAATGATTGATGTGGCTGGAGGGAGTTTGACATTGGAATTTTGTGGTGAACTTATTAAATTTAATATGTATGATGCCATAAGATTTCCAGATGACATGCATAGTGTTAATTGCATAGATATTATTGATCCTGATGCTGATAATATTCATGAATTAATTGCTACTGACCCCTTGGAGTGTGTTGTTAGCAGAAATATTGACAAGCAAAAAATGCTTGAGATGGAGAAAGGTTTGGATATGAACGAGGAAAATAAAAAAGCTATGACTGAGAAAAATGCTTTTAAACCTTGTACTGATGCTCCTAAGATTTTAGAACCACCAAAGACTCACAATAAACTTCTACCTCCAATTTTGCAGGCCCCTAACTTGGAGCTGAAAAATTTATCAGACCACCCGAAGTACTCTTTCCCAGGCCTGGGAAAGAGTCTGCCAGTGACAAAAATCAGCAAGTTGACAAAAATGGAAGAAGAAGAGTGTGTGAGAATAAGGAAGGAGTACAAGGAGGCCATTGAATGGAGGATAGCTAACATCAGCGATGCAATCCACAACTTACCTGCTGGAGACTGATCGAGAATATGTCTAGTCCGAGACTATAAACCAGGACGCTTCATGGGAGACAACCCATGTCTTTTTAAAAAAAAATTCAATTTTTAATTAATTAATTAATTTTATTATTATATTATTATATTATTATTATTTTCATCTTCTTCCCTGTCAATGGAATAATCGTAGAGCTGATGTTTTAAATTTTGTGTGTTTTTGCAGGAGAATGAGGGCTGAACGAATTAATTTGAAGGCTGGGTTGGGAATTTTAAATCCATGGTGGTGAAGGAATTCTAACCCAAATAGCTTAATGGGCTTGTGTCACTTAAGCCCATTTTACCCACACCAAGTCATTGCCGTTCTCTCACCCTCCTTTGCCAAAAATAACAATCAATTTCAATCATCTTCTTCTACATCACAAAACCCTAGCCGCCGTCCCTCCTCAAGCCCAAACACCAAATCCGAGTCCAGCAGCAGAAGCTGAACCAGACCGTTCCAGCCATGAGGGAGACCAGATTACTTTGTCCAGGCTGATGAGGAAGATGGACGAGCAATCCAGCCTCTACAAGGAGCTGTTCGACAAGCAAGAAAAGAAGCTGAATGAACTCCTGGAGGAACAAAAACACACCAACGATCTCAATCAGAAGCTGATAGAGGTGCTGTACGCACGAGCACCTCCCCCACCGCAGCCATGATCACCCCCGGGTTCTTTCTTTCCCTTTATATTCCTGTATATTATTTTTCCGTCGATTCTTTTCCTCTCACACTTTGAGGACAAAGTGTCGACTAGGGAGGGGAAGGTATTTTAGTGCTGATCGTGAGTGTTTAGGATCTGTTTGCGTTGTTTTTTTTTGCGTTGGTTGTTTTGAAACTGTTTTGACATGACTGTTATGGATATTTTTGCGTTGGCTGTCATGAGCTTTTCTTATTATGTATATTTTCGGTGGATGGATTGGTATGTGGATTGATTGGTATGTGGATTTATTGGAATTTTTAAAACCACACTGCCCATGTTTTTGAAAACCCTCCTTATTTGAATGATGGTTTAGGCACTTTGAACAGGAAGCACTCATCTCACATCACATATTCACGCGCACAATCACACTACTTGTTAGCTCCTATATCCATGCCTGGTTGTAGTCGCTTGTAGTCATTTGTTTACTCATGTGAGCTCTTTGAACTATCATGCCGAATTTTATTCTGAGTGGATGCATGACTTTTGTGCTGATTGGATTTGCATGAGACCCCTGGGTATAGGCACCATTAGACGGGAGAAAGCGATGAAATGATTAAAAACTTTGCATTTTTCTTCTTATCTTTTTTCTTGCTTTTATCTTTCCCCTGCCACTCATATCACCTTCTTTTTATCACCCTTCTAACTGTTCGAGACTTTTCTTTCTATTCTTAGCATGCGAGAGTTCTCTGGCAGTGAGCAAGGTGAGGCAAAGAGAAGCAACAACATTAGAGTGGGGGTATTAAGATGCAAGATCAAGATGCGAGGCAGTTTGCAAAGCCACAGCGGAACAAAAGACGCAGAATTTCAGAAATGAACAACAAAGAAGAGGTTCAATGAAATCAAAGAGAAAAATGGAAATGAAGGCATAAGACCGAAGCACTTAAGGCAACCACATGGTTGAGCCTGATCATTCGGCAGAGATTTTTCTGGTCCTCTTTTGCTCAAAGAAAAAAAAAGAAAAAAAGAAAAGAAACAGAAAAACAGAAAAAGAAAAAAAAAAGAATGAATAAATATTCGAGCAAAAGAGGAGAAAAAAAATTCAGAACGGAGCAGAGAGTGAAGAAATTCAGAAGAATGAGAGAACTACAAAGAAGAATATCCCCACTATCAAATCCGACGCTCTTTGCCTTGCTTCGCTGCTGCCAAACAGGAGATACTCTCGCCACCTCGTTTTTTCCAGCTAAGAAGCCTTCTACCCTTCCTTCTCTCTCTTTTGAACCCTCTTCTCTTACACGATTGCTTGCTTTACCATGGCAAAGTTTTTATGATTGTATGATTGCTTGCGCGTGTGTTCTCCGTACTCGGGTCGCTATTACAAATCTGATTTAGTGCATCGTTATTAGCATTGTTGAGTGTAAACACCTTGCCTTTATCCTTGCTGAGTTTGAGTGCAAATACTTTCATCTGTGTGAGGATTGCTTGCGACTATGCTAGGTATGGGAAAGTTTCTCCCTTGGTTTCGTTATTCCTTGGGTTTGATGCGGAAGCTATCTAGGTAGGAGGTTGTGTCGAATGATGTGATTTTGTGCTGAGTGTGCTTTTTCCTGTATTGCCATGTGGGAAACCATCTGTTCTGATTAGGGGGCTGTTTTGAGTGAAATACTCGAGGGCGAGCATTGGGTTAGTGTGGGGGATTTGATTGAGTGCTAATATGCTTAATTTATCGCCATCTTTTCTTGCTGTTTTGGATGCCAATTACATTGATATTATGCACTTTTCACCCTTTTTGCAGAGAGTAGGTTACAAAGCCTAAATATTAAAAAGATGCTGAAATTGGTACAAAGCTTGAAGTTCTGTGAAAGATCAACTGAGAATTTTATATTTTCTATCTATTTTATTTCTTCTTCATTCCCTGATTTTAATTAATTCATGCATCTTAATTGTTTGAATTAATTATGTCTGGTTCTAGCTAAGTTATCTATTCTTGGTAAAGGCTCTAGGGTTATGATTCATATGTTGTGAGATCTAATTAAGCTTCATAAAATCCAAATTTGTATTTCTATTCTTTTTATTTGAATGTCAATTTGTTCTTATTCAATCTAAGTTTGATCACCTTAGAATTTAATTCGAACAATTACATCTTTTCTTAGAAACGTTGGATTCTACATCGTTGATAGGAATCTGTAGGTAACTAATTAGTGTAAGAGCTAATTAGAAAAGGGTAGAATCCGATTTATAGGAGTAGAAGAAATTCTCTTCTAGATCGGGAAAGGTCTCTCCCCGTGTTTAATCAACCCTTTAATTAAACTTTATTAGGAGTACCGCCTTAAAGTTATTGAACGGTTAGGGATCCTACTAGGAGTACCGCCTTAGGAGTTGGAATGGAGGGAGAGCAAGATGGGTGGGATGTGCAAGATGGGTGGGATGTGATGGGATTGTAAGTTCTGCAAAGAATGGAAATACGAGTCGGAGAAAGAAAAGTGGGCGAGTTTGTTGGAGAAAGAAAAGTGGGATTAAAAGTAGAGTTTTATCATTTGACTGATTTCGAGTGAGGAATGTTGAGTTCTGCTATTTGGAAATACGAGTCGAGAAAGAAAAGTGGGATTAAAGTTGGAGGCCGAGTTTGTTGGAAAAGTTTCATGAGACCCATTTCATGAGACGCATCCATCACTATCATACTAAAAACTGACAAATGAGGCGCATCCATCACTATCATACTAACACTAAACATTCCAAGAGCCGACATCAACATTCCAAAGAGAGAATTAAATTGAATTTCCAAAAAATTCATGAATTTTCCTAATGTTATTCTCTTTTTATTAATTCAGCAACAATGGAAAAGATGGACGGGCGCTGCTGTACTAATCTACATTTTCTTTCATGTGAAGCATTTTTGGTTTCCATATATCATACTCAGTTTTTTTTTTAATTTTGCATTCTTGTTTTGTTAGTGTTGAACTGTTGATTGTAATTTGTATTTGTTACTAATATTGTTTTATTGTCATCACTGTTAATCGGGGAGGGTAATGATGTTTTGAGGTTAATGCACTTGGGACGACCAAAATTTATTAATTAAAAGAGTTATTAATTAATCGATAAATTAATAACCTTTCAAGCTTCCACTTACTGTAATTATTGTATACAATGCATGTACTGTACGAAGCTATTAAAGCGGCAATCACATTGAACAATTTCTTGTTGAGCTATGAGAAAACAACACCAGAAGTTCTTACCATGCTAAGGAAAATTAGAGACGACATTCAAGGGGAAATTGATTTCAACAAAAAACAAAAGACAATTGAGTCATTTTTCAAGAAACCTTCATAAATCATTCATGTAATATGCTATATATAAGGAATTATTAATTTATATATTATCAAAAATGTATTATCTTATAATTTTAGCGAATTATTAATTTAGCACCCTATCCCCGAGTCGGGACCGGCCAAAAATATTATCTTAGAGAGTTTATTAAATAATCGAGTATTAATTTATCGAGTTTCTACTGTATTGTATTGATTTTGTGCAGTTGATTCAGCTGGTTTACTTACTTTTTGTTTTCCCTCTTATCTTGATATATACAGTACAGATAATTTTTTTTTTTATATGTATATTTTGTAGTAAAAATAGAAATATTTGTGGTTTTCACCTTGAGGTTCACGAAGGGCAAGTTTCAAGAAAACTGAGTATGATATATTGCTCAGCATTAGACCATGACTTATGGAAACCAGAATGCTCACATGTACTGCAAAGGAAAGAAAATGTAGATTAGTGTACAATTGAGTCTACAGTAATGCTCACATGTACTGCAAAGGAAAGAAAATGTAGATTAGTGTACAATTGAGTCTACAGTTTTACCTGATATTGGCATCATAGGTTTTTTCTGGAATTGGCACGGAATTAATTGGTTTCAAGTAGAAACAAAGGTTTATCCCTTCTTTGTTTAGTATGTAGGACAAATTTTACTCCTATTGTTCGTTCCTCAGACTTGCACAAAACTATTTTTTCTATGCATTTTCCCATCATTGTTTTTAATTGTTATCTTAAATGTGTGTACTCTTTATGGATTCACCACCCTTGATGCAATGCTGTAGGGTCCAAGCTTGTGCTTATTCACGCGTAAAAAGATGTTGAATAAATCTTATTTTGTTTAAGCTTGTGCTTATTCACGCGTAAAAAGATGTTGAATAAATCTTAAGTGCCTATATCATTTAGTTTTTTGTTTATTGATCAACTGGCTTTATTTGCAAGTCACCCCTGCTGATTCTTCTGACTCATCATGGTGAAGTTTGAAGTGCCGAAGTCTATTGGTGTGCTAAAGCTGTAATGACATGCACTACTACTTTCGCAAGCAGGGTTTTCCATTGCGGGACTTGATTGTTTTTTCACTAGGCAAACATGTTGTTGTCAATGATTGCTGCCACCTTCATAAAACTGAGATGAATATGCATATTAATAAAGTGAAATTTACTCACTAATTATGTTTGTTCTAGAAGTGAGTAAATTTGTTTATAACACTACATATTATGAACTTTTTAAGTTACCACAAGTATGGGATCAGTTTTTTTCAATAAAAAGAATTTTACTTAACCTTTAAGGCCCTTTAAGGCCCGAGAGTTTTCAGGCAGTGCTAATAATCAGTGCAACAATTTCCACATGAAAAAAGACTTGTGCTATATAGGCGGAACTACTTTTACTGGCATCAAAAATGGGCTCCAGTCCCATTTACAAAGCCACTGCCCATGTCAAAAGGCGTTGCAGGAGAGATCTCTACCTTGCATGTTTCATTGAACACAAACATCTGATACCATTTAAAAGCATATCGTCATACATAAGCTGTTTGCTTGTCATCTGCCCAAAAAGCTGAACAACATCATCTGACCTTTTAAAAGTACTGTAACAGCTAATCATTGTGTTGTATGTAATGACATCAGGTTCAGGCCCTCCCTCAAGAACATGGGCAAAGAGTTCCAGCGCAGCCTCCAAACGGCGTTCTTTAACATGCACATTGATGAGAGTGTTATAGATTGCAATATCTGGAACCACACCATTCCTACACATGAGCACTTGAATTATTAAGCTTGCACAATCCATCAATGAGGTTGCAGTATGTATATGTAATAACATCTGGTTTAGCAAGCACTAAATGACAATGTCTGGTTCATGCCCATTCTTAAGCATATCTTCGTATAAATAAAAACCATCCATCAATCTTCCTGATTTGTATAACCCATCAATAAGAGCAGAATAAGTCAAAACAGATGGCTCCCCAAAACCCTTAAACCCCTACAATCCCATCACATCCCACCCTCATCCTCTCCCGCACCCTCCTTCTGTGCTCTCCTCCACGTCTTGCTTCTCAACCATCTGTTCGGTCCCGCCACCGCGCTTGGTGAGTTCTTTGCAGAATTCCCTCCCAATCTTGACATTTCTATTGCCTTTTGTTGTGGTTTTCGTGATTACGGCTCGAAGAATCGTAGCAGTCTTTACGATGGGTTTGTTATGGTGCTGCCAATTGTTATTTTAATGTATTACTAATGGTTGGTCCCAAGCCAAATGTAGCTACATTTAGCACTTTGATTAATGCGTACATTGGACAGATGGTTGTCGCTTTTAGTTCAATAATTAATGCTTATGTGAGAATTGGGGATTTGGGGATGATGATTGATGTCTATAGGGGTTCAATAATTAATGCTTATGTGAGAATTGGGGATTTGGGGATGATGATTGATGTCTATAGGGGATTGCTGACTGAAGGGGTATGGCCAAATGTAGTTACTTACAGCATTCTTATAAATGGCTTGTGCCAACCAAAATTTCCTAATTTACAACTAATTCATATAGGTCAGGACTTGGGAGCAGGCACGCTGAAAATATTTGTGCACGGCTCATCCGTGGGATCGGATAGGATCAATCTCTTCCTTCTTCCTAGCTTTTATCATCATTTTTTAGAATAGTCCTAAAACTAAAAGGATGGATGAGCAAAAGAATGGTTGGACCTAAAACTGCAGTTTTATTCATCTAATCGCCTAATTTTGCTTCTGGACTTCTTCCATGACTGTTGCAAATGCCACTCTACATTAAGTGTAATACTCTTTGCAGCAAATTTAACTCTTGGGGATTTGCTTTCTTGAGTAATCCTCGCACTACGTGCTGCACATCTTCTCCATCAACTAAGAGATCTCCTCTGGGAGCATCCTTTGTACCCTGATCAGTCACCATATTAATGCCACGAGGTTGCAAGTCGATGCAGATGGGGATTGCTTATGCTTCCAGTACCACACACACTCATGATTGGGATCCAGAGCCTCAACAGCCTGAGAGCAATAATTTACACACAAATTTCCAAATTCAGAAAAGCAGAAAGCGATACAAAACTTATTGGCTCAACATGTCATGACAAATTCAAGTAGCTAGACGTCCATCAATATCTCCATGCCCATTTATGTTGTCATAAAAAATTCAAGTAGCTTTACCTGAACAATGTGTGGAGAGAGAAATCCAAACATTTCAAGCCCGTTAATGCTTTGCAAAGGCTGCAAAGGAGGCAGTCCTCTTTCTCTGAGTTCATTTCGGCGCTGGATTTCTACATTTACTCTTCGTACCACCATGTCCCAGCACTTCTGCGCTGAAGCATCTACAAATTTCTCAGTTGGGCATTCTTCTAAAGAGACCTGAAAGTTGGAGAGTCGCTTTGGAAGTCAGATAATCACATTACAATTATAACCATATAAAGTAAAATGAGGATTTTCAATAATGCACCAACTTTAGCATTTACTCTGACCAAAGGCAAACAAAATTTGATGTGAATCTTTTAAGAATACTGCCAAGTTTGTACCTTAACTGAAAACACTCATTTTGTCCTTAAAAGCAAGTTCGAGACTACACAGTAGTAACCTTAACATATCAACTAACACAAGACTGTGTATATTTGCATTGCTTTGGCATTTATTCATGTATTGTGCACCTTAAGAGAGCACGGGTTCCCTTTCTCATTTGTTATTACTTACCAAAAATTATCTAGGGCATTTCATAAGCTGGCCTATCATGCAGGAATTCCAAATGCCAAGTAACAAGCGGAAAAAGAAAAATATGAGCCATACACTTGCTAGTAGTGCAAAATAAATGAGTTCTAACTCAGATCTGACCTTGAGCTCAATTAAAGTTCCAGTATAAACATTAAAAACTCACAGTTGTAACAAATGTCATCCTCAGTAGCTGAGGTACTTGGGTCTAAAAAGGACGGTTACCTTAAAACGAGGATACAGGGAATTATTATCTAGTACTTCTGAAGTATATGTGGAAATTTTTCTTGGATCAAGCACATTATAAAACTTAACCCGGCTTTGAAATCCTGCGAAAGTAAACCCAAAATAAAAAGTCATTATAGCTGAATCCGCTGACAAATGAAAGCTGAAACTAGATAAGCAGAAATGAGAACAAAAATCACGAGGAAACATCACACAACAGCATACCTCTGGGGAATATGGTCTGTGTGCAGCACCAAAGCCTTTGAAACACAGGAGATCCAAAATTTATTGGCTCAACAAAAGAATCCAACTTAACAGGATTGCAGTGTTCAGTTAATTGGTTTACATCTGAGCTGTCAACCATTTCAGTTTTTAAGAGATCAAATCCAAACAACTTCATTCCAGAAGCGCAAGCCTCCCCAGAAAATGTTTGATTTGAAGCATGGCATGGAATTGAGGATTCAGGCATTGCAGATACGCTACAGGCTCGAGCCACATCTGATTCTTTACCTGCTGCATCAGAACTCCTATTTCTCTCTGACTCGTATACAGCTTTGCTATCGCAGCCACCAGATACAGGGAGAAACTCACTTTCATGAAAAATAGACGCATCAAGATTCAAATCGAAGGGGCCATCTTGCTCCACCATAGCTTCATGCTTAAAAAATGCAGCTTGTTCATAGACGCTATGACTTGCTGACTGGCATTCTCCTGAAGAAACATTACTACTTGAACAGCATGACACATTGGAGTCCAACATTTCTTTTCTTGGGGAAGGAGATGAACTTTCTTGCTGCTTAAAGAGATCCGCTTGGAATGCCTCACTCCTATTATTGAGTTTAGGTGTAGAAGTATCGTTGTTACTGACAGAGGTCAATCCAAGTTCTTCAAATGCCCAGGCTTTCACAGCATCTAACTTTCCCTCCAATGCTTCAACAAGGGTATTTAGTTCATCAATAGTGTACCGAAGGAGAACATATCTATGCTCCATGTCACATGAGCAAAACTGTTTTGCATGACTGAGACATGCAAATCGCTCGGGGGAGCACTTACAGCTTGAAGCAGATAAGTGCAAGTCATAGAAGCACGAGAAACATTCTATATCATCTTTCAATTCAAGTTTTTCACCGACTTTGTGCAACTTCACATGAGTAGGAAGATTCTGTATTCTTTCGCCCTCCATCCATACCCTCGTCTGTCAACAGTAGTCACATTTGAAAAATTAGCTCTATATGGTTGTTCAGTGAACTTTGGACCTAGAAAACTGTAAGTACATGTGATATATGAATGCTGGCGTGTGTGCGAGCGTGCAAGGGGACAGACAAAATTTTACCTTAACTGCCTTGGTTAGCAACCCATCCTTTCCACAGACACTTCTCCAATTCACATTTTCAGGAGTTTCCTTCCCAAGAGCTAATAGTTCCCAGAGGACCTGGACTGCTTGCTGAGCAGCTCCCAGTAATAGCTTGTCATGAGAAATAGACGTCTTACGACACTGTTCGCTGTAGAGCTCGACTGCATGTTGACCATGCGCTAACCAATCAACAGGAGCTACGTTAACAGCTTCTGCGCAGTTGAAGCCACAATTAAAGCCAGAGTGATATGCCCTAGGGAAGGTAAGAACAAACTCTCCCGAGTGCTGAGCAACGCGATATACTGGTACTCCCTCAGTCTTAAGAACTGAAGGTGAAAGTTGGGTTACCTGTAAAACACCGAGGTAGAGAGTTCAGATTGTAAATAGTGAGCCTGATATTCAATTCAATAGAATAAAATAAAAGGCAACTACCCTCTTACCAATTCATGAAGTAAATGAGGTTGTTCTTCAAACAGATCAGGTAAATGCTTTCTCATGGCGGCCTCCAAAGTGGAAGCATGGGTCCCAGGTACTCCATACCAGATTTTCGGATCACCAAAATGTAGATAGTTTAATGAATATAGGTGGTGGTCCTCAACATGCTGTCCAAAATCAATTTTTTAAAACCAAAAAGGAAAATAGGAGTGAATCAGTAAATTATTGCATACTATGGAAATGAGCATCTAACATCACAGGTAGTTTCAGGCATCATCAACTGTCTGCAAGGAACACCTTGTCTACTCTGAACACTTCTTGGCACATGAAACATTATTTTCTCAAAATAGCACTTGATTGATATGTAAAAACCTTACTTTCGCCTATGAAACAGAAGAAAAAAAGTCCATCCCTGCCCTCTTTTCTGAGTACTTTAGAAAAGATCAAAAGAATTATTCAATCTCCATGTGCAGAAATATGATCTCTATTCTCTTTTAAAGTAAATGACTTTTAAGACTTAACATACAAAGAAAGTACTACAGAAATCGCGGAATGTTAACTAGAAAGCTCATGTTACAGAGAAGCCATGGGTATAGTCAAGTTAACAACAACCGAATGCAAGGCGGTTAACCAATCATGTATACCTTTGTAAAGTGGTTAACAAAATCTAAGACTTAACATATCATTTTATTTTTAGAGCATAGGAATAGTAACTCCTTACCCAACAAAATGATGACAAGCACATTCCAACGTACAACCATGGAACCAGAACTCCTGAGATATCGCTCTCCTCAAAACATAATACTGAACCTGGCAGGCGGGGGAGGTTGTTTAGATTCCAACCAGACAATACATACTGCTCTGAATCGCTGTCAGTTAGCATGGTTGAAGCCTTAGAAAACCCACTTCCAAATTTTCCTGTTTCCAAATCAGCTCCATAGTATACCTGCAGTGGATAAAATAAATGCATGTATTAAGGTAAATATGTCCATGAATGTATAAAGACCCTCACATATTCAAGAAGATGTAGATACAACAAGAAAAAACCATATTTCCCTACCTCAACCTCATCAGTTGGTTGTTCAATGATGCGCCAGTATTCACCTTCAATATCCTCCAGAGAAGGCTCCAAGTTATTATTGCATTCACTCCCACCAGGCTTTACACCCTCAATTGGATCCTTCATTCCAAAGTAACATTCTTTGAAATGGTCGGCGTATTTCTGAAATTCTTCAAGAGTGAAATCTGACCCTGTCTGGAACCCAAACTTCTCTTCAGATTCTGAAGCTGTTGCTTCAGAACAAGAATTTGAACGTCTCCTCGAGGTCCCCGTCTTTGAGCGTCTCCTTCTCTTTCGTTTCCGCTTCTTTCTCATGGGTTCCCTATTTTGAAGCAAGTCAACTTGCTGAATTCGCGTAGAAAATGTAGCGTGTCCCCATATATCTTTCCTTTTAAGGAGACAAGGTGGACGCCATGTAGGTGGAGGGACAATCCGACAAATACCATATGCCTCTGCTTTTGTACGTATTTTTGATATGTAACCAAGTGTATCTTCAAATTCCTAGATTAATGAATAGAACATCACACACAAGAGATAATAAGTAAGGTAAATCCAACATCAAATAGACCTAATGATGTAACATCTCCAATTTAAAAAAAAAGAAGTACCTCAACAGTTGGATAAAAGACTGGGGCTTCATCAATGACGGGCCTGCAAGCTTCATCTGGATCCCACCTGATTGTTACCTGGACCAGAGTATTTTTATCCTAATTATACGAGTATCAAGAGTAAAAAGGGGAATGCAAATGACAGGTTTGGACCTCACAAAGCCACTGTCCTGATTAGGTTATCATACAAAACATACATATGCATCATGTATAATAAGATGTTTTAGATGTTTGGGTTATACTTCAAAAACGATGATTAAAAGTGCCTACTCGTCAGCCTAAACAATTACTTAAATTTGGGGGTAAAGCTGTAATTAATTGCAGAAAATGCTCGCAACGATAGAAATCGTATTAATTGTGTACCTTTCGATTTCGGGGACAACCTGGACCCTCTTGGACATTTTCACTTTTGGGAGAGTTCTTCATACGATGATCCTGAAGAACACCCATTATTAGATGCATCGAAAACAACAAAAAATAAGAAATAGAAATGCCCAAATCATGTGTAAACAGATGCACCTAAATCAACAATCTCCACGACAAAACGCCTTTCAACTTATCTTAAACCTAAAATCATGTTACACATTCTCAAAAGTTTGTTCCTCTCCTACACCATCAACAGTCAATGCTCAATTCTAAATTTAATAATTTCCCACAATGGTTTAACAGCAATCAGATGGTTCTTTGGGTACGATGCGAACAAATCAATAATGAACCATATTTATTGAAGATTTAGATAATCATCAATGGTATTACCCTAAATTGGCTTTTGTCATCATAACCCAGATCGACTAAAAACCAGATTGCAGTCACGATTCAATCAGTGGCATTATATAATGAAAAAAAAACAGAGGAGATGGGCAAGAACAGACACTAACCTGATCCTGCTTCATAGCAGATTCTGACCTCAACTGTTCCATTCAATGACAAAAAAGATAACATGAAAAAAACACAGAAAAATATGAAAGATTTATCAACCACATACCCTTTTGACCAAAAAAATCATATCACGGAAGCGATCCTTGAAGAAAATTATGGAAAAGAAAACAATGAGAAGAAAAAGGAGTGATTCTCTTAAATCCCACGTAACCTAATTTTGTTGGAATAAAGAGTTTGTTTCCTTCTAAAACTCTATTTTACTTTTTATAAAATAAATAGAAACAAAAAAAGAAAAAGTTCTAGAAAGAGAAAAAAAACTGAATATTCATTCTGAGGAAAGAAATCGAAATCCAGAAATCTGTTTTCAATTACCATAACAGCATAAAATAAACTCAAAGGTCAAAAGAAAAGATTTTTTACCCAAATTTGATTGTAACAAAAGTATATATATATATATATATATATATATATATATATATATATATATATATATATATATATATATATATATATATATATATATATATATATATATATATATATATATATATATATATATATATACAATAAATAGGGGGTGTCCGGTGAAAGAAAAGAAAGGGAGTGGTATACACATTTTTACTAATGGTTATACAATTTCTAGCTATTGTGATACTCCCATTTAGACTGCATATAAAATTTAATCCTAATAAGAAATCATTACTCTTTGTATTTTCTGGTGCTATGTTAATTTGTGGTATTTCGTACTTTATGCTATAATTCTTTGCAAAATCTATAAACTGTATTCCTTGAGCTTCTACCTGATGTGTGATTATCATATTTCTTTGTTCAGCTGTTTTGGTGACTATCTTGTATTTTAACTGTTTATGGTATTTCTTAGGTATTAAATTATACCCTATCATACTTTTGGAGCTTGCTGTGTCTAAAATAGCATTTAATTCTACGAATGTATTGGTATCTAGCCATAATCTACATTTTAGTGTGATTAGGCTTGCTATGCACTTGTTAATAGTGAAGGATGATTCTTCTTGCACTTGTTCTGTCATATAACTAACTTCTGTTTCAACTACTTCTTTTCTTTTTTCAGCTTTTGCTTCAAGTTCTAGAACTCTATATTTTAATAATTCTATTTCTACATCGTGCCTTTTGATTTGTTCTCTAAGTGTTTCGTCTAATACTCCCTTCTGAGTATTATTTTCTGTATTTTTCCCTGTTATATCTGTTTCTATTTGGAATAATTTCTTAATGCACATAAAGCATATTTCCTTAAAGCAATTGTTACACTGATATCGTCTATCTATTGCAGGGTATAACCTACAGTTAAAACAACTCATGTGGTTATTTCCTCTGTTCCTAATCCATTCATGTAAACATTCTATACTTTGTTCCTGTTCTTCTGTATTCATATAAGTGTATGTAATTCTGGTGCTACTTTCGGGTTCTTCTTCTGATACTATACTATATACCGATTCATTTTCTGAATCTGTTTTTATATTTTCTATCTCGTATTCTCCTAATTGTTCTATTAAATTTGTCCTTTCTATATTTTTATTTTTGTTTGGACATCTATTAGCTAAATGATCTGGATCTCCACAAATAAAACATGTACAACTTCTGTTTCTAGGTTTTTTAACATATTTATCCTTGTCTTTCCAAGATTTATCTTTTTTATAAGTTTTACTTTTTCTAAGGAACTTCTTTTTTCTATCGTAATATCCATAGGCTTGTGGTGTGTAAATGGCTGTTTTACAAAATGCCCATGCTTGTCTTTTCATCTGTTCTTGCATAGTGGCTTCTTTACATTTATCTTCTAACTTCTTAAAGACATATGTGATTCTAGGTCCTATTCCTAGTTCTGTGATATGACCACAATCTTTGGTCCATTCTTCATGCATTAATCTTCCTAAATCGCCTGGAAGTTTGATGAAATACTTATTACATAAGTCATCTTCCATAGCTTTTCCTGTTTGTGCTAGTAGTCTAGCAAAATCTGAGCTGAATTCTTTTATATATTTAAAGTCTGTTATACTTAATTGTTCTAAGTTTCTTACTGCTGTGTCTTGTATAAAAGTGTTTTCTTTGGCTGGATCTACTCCTAATAATAATATTCTAATTTGACTAGTAAAATTATACGGATTATCTCCTAATGCTTTTATGGTATTTATTCCTTCTGGGTCTTTCAGTTTTTTGCTCTGCCAAATTCCTAATGCTGTTGGTCCTAATGTTGTTTCTAGGTATGAAAACATATCTATATCTTCTCTTTTATTGGTTTCCCAACTTCTAACGACTGTTTGTTCCCAGATTAATATCTCGTCTGGCCATAACTGAGGACTTTGTTGTTCTATTAATAACATATGTGAACTGTAAAGTTTTCCTATAGGCATTCTTGCTCCTCTTCCTCTAAGATTTGATTCACCTTGGTATGCTGCTGTAGCAGGTACCCATGGTTCTCTACCTAACATTTCTATTCCTGAGGCTCCAGGTGTTACGAATTCTGGTTTTGGTCTCTTAATTCCTCTAGGATCTATGTTCTGGTCCATAAAGCTAACTTCTGATTTGAAAAAATCACTCATTACTGTTTTTCCATTTACTATGTCTGTTACTAATGGTAGGTTAAAAACTTCATTTAGCCTGTTATAAGCTTCCTCATATTCTAATCCTAACTCTGTCATACATTCTATCAGCATGTCATCAACTTGTTCTTGTATATTAATTTCTGTAAATTTCTTGTTAATTATTTGGTCAAATGTTTTATGAACTTCTTCTGTTTTGAAACCAGCTATTTCTTCCATTTCATTTAATTCTTCTGTTTCTTCATACATTTCTTCATATAATCCATACCCTATGCATTCTTCTATATTTTCATTTTCTGTGTCATATATTGGGTTTTCTTCATTTTCTGTATCATATATTGGTTCTCCTAATTCTGCATTCATCATATTATTTTCTTGATCACTGTCATCTTCTTTTGTTGGTTCTTTCTCTATATAGTTATTAAATCTCATGCTATAATTTCCATCTTTATCTTCATAAATGACACTCTTTTCTGGTACTAGTATTGTTTCAATAGTATCTGTGAATTTCTTTAGTGACCATTCTCGTCCTGCTAATTCTTCAGGATCTATCTTTACTGGATCTATCATTTTTATTCCACGACTTGCTAGGTTTTCTACTATTCCTTCTATATTAACATTGTAATTCATACCAGATCTGTTACTAGCTTTTCCTAAGATCGCTATACTGATTACTAAATTATTTCCTTTGTAATCTTCATATCCTTTGGTATCTAGACCTATTTTTAGATTTTTTAAATCTTTTATATCTTTTAATATTGCAGGTGCACAGTAAAAGAGCGCACTATTCTGACTAAGATCTACTTCCATACCTGCTATGGTTGCCTTTTTAACATCTGTTTTCCATGATTTATCTAAAATTAGAACAGACTTTCTTCCCTATTACTCCTAATTAATGTTGTATTCATGTTTAGGGGTCCTACTTTGTATAGGGTTCTGGGGTTCATTGCATCTAACTGTTCGTTATTATATATTTCTAAGTTTTTGTCTACATCTATTTCTTCTTCTAATTGGACTACAGTCTGTGAGCTATTACTTCCTGATCCTTTACTAAATACTTTATTTAGAAAGGTGTTTCCACTGATTTCTTCTCTAGAAGATGTACTTCTTCGAGGCTGTTCCTGTATGGTTCTACTACTTCCACTAAAAGGTCTAAAGTTACTCATTTTCTGGGTGACCAGTGATTATATTTTATTGGTTTATTAATAATCTTAATAGTTTTTTCTAGGTTTAGCTTTTCTAAAGCTTTGGTTAAACTAGAGATTTCTGGTGAATCTTCTGTTGGTTTTATGCTTTTATCTCTTTTATTTTCTGTGAGGATATATTCGTTCTGATGTTTAATAAAATCTAGATTTTCTACTATAAGACTTTTAAAACGATTGTTGTCTGTTATTAATTCTTTAATACTTTCTATCTGTTTATGAATATTGTCTCTTTCTATGTCTAGACGAGTTGCTAAACTTATAATAAGGTCTGTTAGACTGTTTAAATGAGCGTTTGAACTGTGGAGTCTGTGCTCTGAATTTTTATCTACTCTGCAAGTAATTTCACTTACTTCTGTGGGTACTTTATACTTATCCTTCAAAATTTCGAGGTCTAAGTATTCGATTCTTTTTAACTTGTGATTCGCAATGGTGAGAGAGTGTTTTTTGGGAGATATAGAAAAAGATTTATTAATTTATGAAAATGTTTCCAGTTTTAATAGTATTAGTTCCCTTTAAAAGATAAGCCCGATTATAAGCAATAAAATGCAATAAAAATAAAATTCTTTAAACATAAACAAGGTGTTGATAATAAAGCAAGATTATAACTTAAAGATCTAACTCACCCTGGCGGGTTCGTGGTTATAGCAGGCTTTACTCCTTCTGTGGATACCCTTGCCACGCCTGTCCAAGTCTTTTGTCAGATTTTCCAAGAACGTCTTGCTCCGCTACCAATAAATAGGGGGTGTCCGGTGAAAGAAAAGAAAGGGAGTGGTATACACGCAGCGGTTGGTTGATTTTGAGAGAGGGAGAGAAAAGTTTTCTCCGACGAGGGTGATGTACAGTCGCCGGTTCGACTCTTTTTTTTTTTTTTTTTTTTTTATATATATGGGCTACTGTTTAGGTACGGGGAACTAAGGAACTATTTGGGAACTGGAAACTAGAGAGAGTTTAGAGAGACATATGTTGAATGAAAGCTCTCGTTGTATTAATTTTTGTTTTTTCTCTTTCGTCGTACTTACAAATGAAGGGGAGAGCCCCTTATATAGAGAAACTCAAAGCTAAAGGCCAAAAGACAAGTGGCCTAAAAAGCTAATCTAAAACGGATATTTCTTTACAAAAGATGGTCGGCTAAAATAGGTGGCCGACAAAAGTAAAGTAAAAGTAAAGATTATTACATCCTGCCAAAAGACAGTTGTCAGTCTGTCTTTCTATTTTTAACAGCTGTCTTCTGTGATCGTCATTGCTTACGTTTCTTTTCTATAGACGTCATTGCTTACGTCTTTCTTCTAGATGTCTCTGTGTGTATCTGGAATAGTGGGAATAGTGTCATCACTATCGTTTCCAGCTTCTGTCATCTCTCTGTCTTGTAGATCTTCTATGAGATTGATGATATTGTCTTCTTCAAGAAGTCTTCCATCTCCAGAATGTGGAAGGAACATCTTCCATTCTTTGGTGCTGTAGATCTGGATAAAGTATCCTTCTCCTAAGAGATGGTAACTCATCCAAGTTTCTGGTGTGTAGAGGGCTCTAGGACTCTGTGCTGCTTTGTATATTTCTGGATTTTCTAATTCTGAAAAATCATATGGATCCAAAGCAATCATTTTGATGTCCTCTATATGATCTCTGTCTGTGTCTACTGTAAGAACAAAAATTCTCTTCTTTGCAGGGACTATTTCGAATCCCATTGCTGCTGGGAGAGTAGAATCTATGATGCATCTTAGTTTCTTTCTAACAGCCATGTTTCCTATAATCAGGAAGAATTTCTCTCCAAATTCTTCTAGATATTGTTCAATTTTGCCTTCTTCTTCTAATCTGAAAGTTATCTGTTCTAACATTCCCATATGAAAGAATGACAGGATCTTTTGAAAAGGAAGGTCTGTGATATTTAAATCTACTTGGAGTTTGAATAGTCCGGCTGTTTCTGTATCTTTTAGATATTTGGAGAATGGTCCTCTGTTTAAGGCAAAGGGTTTTTGGATGACTTTTACTCCTCTAAATTTCCATCCTGGTTCTCCAAAATGCATCTTTACTATCTCTTTCTGTGCATTAAGTAGTCCTTCAAAATGACTACTTTCTGTTTTCTGTTTGATTATTTCTTCTCCTTCAGGCCATTCTTCAAATAATGGCTGGAGGACTCTACTAGCAGGCATGTCTAGAAGTCTGGCTTTAAGCTGTGTATTGCTTCTGTTTACTGGGGCTTTTTCCTTTTTAAGGAATTTGTCTAGCTGTTGGACCTTGCTGTTTAGACTTTTCATTATATTTTCTCTTTGTGAAGCCAATGTTTCTATGGATTTTGTCTGTTTTTCTGCTTTTTCTCTCTTTTGTTCTAGGAAAGCAATCTGTGTAGCTGTCTGTTGTTGGAGTTGGGCCAACTGCTCCTCTAACTTTCTGTTTTTATCTTCTAACCTTGCTATGAGCTGGCTAGTATCTTCTCTAGCTACTTCTGAGTAAGGCCTGACTGTTTCAGGTTCTATGTAGAAGTTTGGGCCTAATTGGGCCCTTGCTTCTTCTAAGGCCTCAGAGAAACTGTGATATCCCACGTATATGGGATTTTGACACATGATGAAATTCTTAACTGTATTGAAACTGTTGAAAACTCCTGTTTTTAAACCTCTGTATATCACATAATGTGAAAAAGACTTTCTGTGAATCTTAGGGTTTTTGTCTGAGAAATACATGCTTAAGGCATTTAAGCATTGTACTTTGAACTGTGTTGCTGCAGGAAGGGTCTGTATGTGCCAGATATTATCTAGCAAACATTGCTGTTCTCTATCTATATTTAGTCCTTCAAAGGGTTTGAATTTTTTGTTACCTCCTTCTGTAAATTCTGTAAGGTACATTGTACCAAATCTAAGATCTCTGTTTGCTCCTCTAACTGGAGAGGCTCTCTGTGTGGATGGAACCATTTTCTGTATATTAGAGGATGATGATCCTCTTTCTGTAATTGTGACTGGCATAGCCAGATTGTTTCTGTACATGATGGTTCTGTCTGATACTGATTCTTGAGTGTCTGGCTCCTGTCTGTTTTCTGTCTGTTCCTTGAACATCTGTTCTTTGGGTTTAATCACCCTTTTCTTCATTCTTACCTGTATCATTTAAATAGTTTTTCAATATTTCTAGACAGTAAATCTGCCAAACTGTTATTCTTTCCTTTTATATGTTCGAAACAGATTTTATATCCATTTCCCTGTATTAAATTCTGTAAATTTACCCATCTTGTTCTATTTATCTTTTTACTATTTTCGTTTTTCAAAAACTTTACTATAGCTTCACAATCTGTTCTGACTGTAAATTCATTCTGTAGGTGAATCTTAAATTTGTCTAGAGCATTTATTAATGCTTGAATTTCAAAATCTAGGCTTGTCCAATTTTGTCCTGTTTTAAAATTACCACTGGCATAAGCGGCAATTTTTTCTGTTTCTTTTTCTGAATATTTGTTGGGTTTACAGATCATAACTGCTCCCCATCCTTCTTTACTACCATCACATTCAATGATGATATAGTCTGTTGTTAAGGGTAACTCTAATGGCTTAATTCTTTTGACCTGATCTTTAATTCTTTTTACTAGTTCTATATCTTCTTTATTAAAATTTCTCTGTCCATTTTTTGCTGTTTTACTATAAAGGGGTCCTACCAATTTGCTTAAATTGGGAATAAACTTTCTAGCATAGTTTAGTATGCCTAAGAATGCTTGTATCTGTTTTAAACCTTCTAATTTTTCTGGAAATTTTAGAATGGTTTCTGCTATGTGAGGCTGTAATTCTATTTTTCCATTTCCTATTTCTAATCCTAAGAAGGATATTTTCCTTTTATATAATTCCATTTTTCTTTTACTTACTACTATGTTGTGTTTTTCTATTTTCTGAAAAACTTGTCTTAGATGATTTTCATGCTCTTTTATATTATTACTAGCTACTAAAATATCGTCTATATATACTAGGCAAAAATCGAACTCTAAGAATATAGAATCCATAAATCTTTGAAATACTGCTGGTGCATTCTTTAGTCCGAACGAAAGAACATTCCATTCGAAATGTCCTTCTGAACATGTAAACGCTGTCCATTGTTTAAACCATTCTTCTAACTTTAGTTGATTGTATCCTGATTTTAAATCAAATTTGCTAAAAATCTTTTTCTGTTGTATTAATCCTATTAGGCTGTCTTTGTTTGGGATGTTGTAAGCATCATCTATTGTGTTATCATTTAATCTTTTATAATTATAGACTATTCTGGCTTTTCCTCTTTTGATCTCACTATGATTTCTAACTATAAAGGCTGCTGTTCTATGAGGACTATCTGATCTTCTGATTAATCCTTGGTTTAACATTTCAGGAATTTGTTTTCTAAATTCTTCTCTATCTAATGGACTGTAATCTATATTTGCTGTTACAATTCTTATATCAGGATTTTTAATTTGCATTTTGACTTTATATTCTACTTTATTTTTGGTAATGTCTTCACCTATTAATCCTATTTTTTCTAATCTCTGTATTATTGGGTAGTTTTTTCTACTTTTAATATCTGGTCCTTTTTCTAAATCTAAGGCCAATTCTCTTCCTATCATAGTGTATGTTTCGTTTTCTATGTAATTTGTTCTTTTTGTTTCTGGTTTTAAGAATTCTAAGGTAGGTTGTCCACCACGCTTTCGTGCGAACTCCGCTGTCTGTATGTATTTATTTGTTGGAAATGTATAATTCCTGAAATGTTAAACCAAGGATTAATCAGAAGATCAGATAGTCCTCATAGAACAGCAGCCTTTATAGTTAGAAATCATAGTGAGATCAAAAGAGGAAATAACCACATGAGTTGTTTTAACTGTAGGTTATACCCTGCAATAGATAGACGATATCAGTGTAACAATTGCTTTAAGGAAATATGCTTTATGTGCATTAAGAAATTATTCCAAATAGAAACAGATATAACAGGGAAAAATACAGAAAATAATACTCAGAAGGGAGTATTAGACGAAACACTTAGAGAACAAATCAAAAGGCACGATGTAGAAATAGAATTATTAAAATATAGAGTTCTAGAACTTGAAGCAAAAGCTGAAAAAAGAAAAGAAGTAGTTGAAACAGAAGTTAGTTATATGACAGAACAAGTGCAAGAAGAATCATCCTTCACTATTAACAAGTGCATAGCAAGCCTAATCACACTAAAATGTAGATTATGGCTAGATACCAATACATTCGTAGAATTAAATGCTATTTTAGACACAGCAAGCTCCAAAAGTATGATAGGGTATAATTTAATACCTAAGAAATACCATAAACAGTTAAAATACAAGATAGTCACCAAAACAGCTGAACAAAGAAATATGATAATCACACATCAGGTAGAAGCTCAAGGAATACAGTTTATAGATTTTGCAAAGAATTATAGCATAAAGTACGAAATACCACAAATTAACATAGCACCAGAAAATACAAAGAGTAATGATTTCTTATTAGGATTAAATTTTATATGCAGTCTAAATGGGAGTATCACAATAGCTAGAAATTGTATAACCATTAGTAAAAATGTGTATACATTTCCAACAAATAAATACATACAGACAGCGGAGTTCGCACGAAAGCGTGGTGGACAACCTACCTTAGAATTCTTAAAACCAGAAACAAAAAGAACAAATTACATAGAAAACGAAACATACACTATGATAGGAAGAGAATTGGCCTTAGATTTAGAAAAAGGACCAGATATTAAAAGTAGAAAAAACTACCCAATAATACAGAGATTAGAAAAAATAGGATTAATAGGTGAAGACATTACCAAAAATAAAGTAGAATATAAAGTCAAAATGCAAATTAAAAATCCTGATATAAGAATTGTAACAGCAAATATAGATTACAGTCCATTAGATAGAGAAGAATTTAGAAAACAAATTCCTGAAATGTTAAACCAAGGATTAATCAGAAGATCAGATAGTCCTCATAGAACAGCAGCCTTTATAGTTAGAAATCATAGTGAGATCAAAAGAGGAAAAGCCAGAATAGTCTATAATTATAAAAGATTAAATGATAACACAATAGATGATGCTTACAACATCCCAAACAAAGACAGCCTAATAGGATTAATACAACAGAAAAAGATTTTTAGCAAATTTGATTTAAAATCAGGATACAATCAACTAAAGTTAGAAGAATGGTTTAAACAATGGACAGCGTTTACATGTTCAGAAGGACATTTCGAATGGAATGTTCTTTCGTTCGGACTAAAGAATGCACCAGCAGTATTTCAAAGATTTATGGATTCTATATTCTTAGAGTTCGATTTTTGCCTAGTATATATAGACGATATTTTAGTAGCTAGTAATAATATAAAAGAGCATGAAAATCATCTAAGACAAGTTTTTCAGAAAATAGAAAAACACAACATAGTAGTAAGTAAAAGAAAAATGGAATTATATAAAAGGAAAATATCCTTCTTAGGATTAGAAATAGGAAATGGAAAAATAGAATTACAGCCTCACATAGCAGAAACCATTCTAAAATTTCCAGAAAAATTAGAAGGTTTAAAACAGATACAAGCATTCTTAGGCATACTAAACTATGCTAGAAAGTTTATTCCCAATTTAAGCAAATTGGTAGGACCCCTTTATAGTAAAACAGCAAAAAATGGACAGAGAAATTTTAATAAAGAAGATATAGAACTAGTAAAAAGAATTAAAGATCAGGTCAAAAGAATTAAGCCATTAGAGT
This sequence comes from Viola odorata, assembly GCA_963691705.1. Lineage (NCBI taxonomy): Eukaryota > Viridiplantae > Streptophyta > Magnoliopsida > Malpighiales > Violaceae > Viola > Viola odorata. The sequence continues at coordinate 64,503,592 of OY829542.1, forward strand.
TACCCTTAACAACAGACTATATCATCATTGAATGTGATGGTAGTAAAGAAGGATGGGGAGCAGTTATGATCTGTAAACCCAACAAATATTCAGAAAAAGAAACAGAAAAAATTGCCGCTTATGCCAGTGGTAATTTTAAAACAGGACAAAATTGGACAAGCCTAGATTTTGAAATTCAAGCATTAATAAATGCTCTAGACAAATTTAAGATTCACCTACAGAATGAATTTACAGTCAGAACAGATTGTGAAGCTATAGTAAAGTTTTTGAAAAACGAAAATAGTAAAAAGATAAATAGAACAAGATGGGTAAATTTACAGAATTTAATACAGGGAAATGGATATAAAATCTGTTTCGAACATATAAAAGGAAAGAATAACAGTTTGGCAGATTTACTGTCTAGAAATATTGAAAAACTATTTAAATGATACAGGTAAGAATGAAGAAAAGGGTGATTAAACCCAAAGAACAGATGTTCAAGGAACAGACAGAAAACAGACAGGAGCCAGACACTCAAGAATCAGTATCAGACAGAACCATCATGTACAGAAACAATCTGGCTATGCCAGTCACAATTACAGAAAGAGGATCATCATCCTCTAATATACAGAAAATGGTTCCATCCACACAGAGAGCCTCTCCAGTTAGAGGAGCAAACAGAGATCTTAGATTTGGTACAATGTACCTTACAGAATTTACAGAAGGAGGTAACAAAAAATTCAAACCCTTTGAAGGACTAAATATAGATAGAGAACAGCAATGTTTGCTAGATAATATCTGGCACATACAGACCCTTCCTGCAGCAACACAGTTCAAAGTACAATGCTTAAATGCCTTAAGCATGTATTTCTCAGACAAAAACCCTAAGATTCACAGAAAGTCTTTTTCACATTATGTGATATACAGAGGTTTAAAAACAGGAGTTTTCAACAGTTTCAATACAGTTAAGAATTTCATCATGTGTCAAAATCCCATATACGTGGGATATCACAGTTTCTCTGAGGCCTTAGAAGAAGCAAGGGCCCAATTAGGCCCAAACTTCTACATAGAACCTGAAACAGTCAGGCCTTACTCAGAAGTAGCTAGAGAAGATACTAGCCAGCTCATAGCAAGGTTAGAAGATAAAAACAGAAAGTTAGAGGAGCAGTTGGCCCAACTCCAACAACAGACAGCTACACAGATTGCTTTCCTAGAACAAAAGAGAGAAAAAGCAGAAAAACAGACAAAATCCATAGAAACATTGGCTTCACAAAGAGAAAATATAATGAAAAGTCTAAACAGCAAGGTCCAACAGCTAGACAAATTCCTTAAAAAGGAAAAAGCCCCAGTAAACAGAAGCAATACACAGCTTAAAGCCAGACTTCTAGACATGCCTGCTAGTAGAGTCCTCCAGCCATTATTTGAAGAATGGCCTGAAGGAGAAGAAATAATCAAACAGAAAACAGAAAGTAGTCATTTTGAAGGACTACTTAATGCACAGAAAGAGATAGTAAAGATGCATTTTGGAGAACCAGGATGGAAATTTAGAGGAGTAAAAGTCATCCAAAAACCCTTTGCCTTAAACAGAGGACCATTCTCCAAATATCTAAAAGATACAGAAACAGCCGGACTATTCAAACTCCAAGTAGATTTAAATATCACAGACCTTCCTTTTCAAAAGATCCTGTCATTCTTTCATATGGGAATGTTAGAACAGATAACTTTCAGATTAGAAGAAGAAGGCAAAATTGAACAATATCTAGAAGAATTTGGAGAGAAATTCTTCCTGATTATAGGAAACATGGCTGTTAGAAAGAAACTAAGATGCATCATAGATTCTACTCTCCCAGCAGCAATGGGATTCGAAATAGTCCCTGCAAAGAAGAGAATTTTTGTTCTTACAGTAGACACAGACAGAGATCATATAGAGGACATCAAAATGATTGCTTTGGATCCATATGATTTTTCAGAATTAGAAAATCCAGAAATATACAAAGCAGCACAGAGTCCTAGAGCCCTCTACACACCAGAAACTTGGATGAGTTACCATCTCTTAGGAGAAGGATACTTTATCCAGATCTACAGCACCAAAGAATGGAAGATGTTCCTTCCACATTCTGGAGATGGAAGACTTCTTGAAGAAGACAATATCATCAATCTCATAGAAGATCTACAAGACAGAGAGATGACAGAAGCTGGAAACGATAGTGATGACACTATTCCCACTATTCCAGATACACACAGAGACATCTAGAAGAAAGACGTAAGCAATGACGTCTATAGAAAAGAAACGTAAGCAATGACGATCACAGAAGACAGCTGTTAAAAATAGAAAGACAGACTGACAACTGTCTTTTGGCAGGATGTAATAATCTTTACTTTTACTTTACTTTTGTCGGCCACCTATTTTAGCCGACCATCTTTTGTAAAGAAATATCCGTTTTAGATTAGCTTTTTAGGCCACTTGTCTTTTGGCCTTTAGCTTTGAGTTTCTCTATATAAGGGGCTCTCCCCTTCATTTGTAAGTACGACGAAAGAGAAAAAACAAAAATTAATACAACGAGAGCTTTCATTCAACATATGTCTCTCTAAACTCTCTCTAGTTTCCAGTTCCCAAATAGTTCCTTAGTTCCCCGTACCTAAACAGTAGCCCATATATATAAAAAAAAAAAAAAAAAAAAAAAAAAAAAAAAAAAGAGTCGAACCGGCGACTGTACATCACCCTCGTCGGAGAAAACTTTTCTCTCCCTCTCTCAAAATCAACCAACCGCTGCGTGTATACCACTCCCTTTCTTTTCTTTCACCGGACACCCCCTATTTATTGGTAGCGGAGCAAGACGTTCTTGGAAAATCTGACAAAAGACTTGGACAGGCGTGGCAAGGGTATCCACAGAAGGAGTAAAGCCTGCTATAACCACGAACCCGCCAGGGTGAGTTAGATCTTTAAGTTATAATCTTGCTTTATTATCAACACCTTGTTTATGTTTAAAGAATTTTATTTTTATTGCATTTTATTGCTTATAATCGGGCTTATCTTTTAAAGGGAACTAATACTATTAAAACTGGAAACATTTTCATAAATTAATAAATCTTTTTCTATATCTCCCAAAAAACACTCTCTCACCATTGCGAATCACAAGTTAAAAAGAATCGAATACTTAGACCTCGAAATTTTGAAGGATAAGTATAAAGTACCCACAGAAGTAAGTGAAATTACTTGCAGAGTAGATAAAAATTCAGAGCACAGACTCCACAGTTCAAACGCTCATTTAAACAGTCTAACAGACCTTATTATAAGTTTAGCAACTCGTCTAGACATAGAAAGAGACAATATTCATAAACAGATAGAAAGTATTAAAGAATTAATAACAGACAACAATCGTTTTAAAAGTCTTATAGTAGAAAATCTAGATTTTATTAAACATCAGAACGAATATATCCTCACAGAAAATAAAAGAGATAAAAGCATAAAACCAACAGAAGATTCACCAGAAATCTCTAGTTTAACCAAAGCTTTAGAAAAGCTAAACCTAGAAAAAACTATTAAGATTATTAATAAACCAATAAAATATAATCACTGGTCACCCAGAAAATGAGTAACTTTAGACCTTTTAGTGGAAGTAGTAGAACCATACAGGAACAGCCTCGAAGAAGTACATCTTCTAGAGAAGAAATCAGTGGAAACACCTTTCTAAATAAAGTATTTAGTAAAGGATCAGGAAGTAATAGCTCACAGACTGTAGTCCAATTAGAAGAAGAAATAGATGTAGACAAAAACTTAGAAATATATAATAACGAACAGTTAGATGCAATGAACCCCAGAACCCTATACAAAGTAGGACCCCTAAACATGAATACAACATTAATTAGGAGTAATAGGGAAGAAAGTCTGTTCTAATTTTAGATAAATCATGGAAAACAGATGTTAAAAAGGCAACCATAGCAGGTATGGAAGTAGATCTTAGTCAGAATAGTGCGCTCTTTTACTGTGCACCTGCAATATTAAAAGATATAAAAGATTTAAAAAATCTAAAAATAGGTCTAGATACCAAAGGATATGAAGATTACAAAGGAAATAATTTAGTAATCAGTATAGCGATCTTAGGAAAAGCTAGTAACAGATCTGGTATGAATTACAATGTTAATATAGAAGGAATAGTAGAAAACCTAGCAAGTCGTGGAATAAAAATGATAGATCCAGTAAAGATAGATCCTGAAGAATTAGCAGGACGAGAATGGTCACTAAAGAAATTCACAGATACTATTGAAACAATACTAGTACCAGAAAAGAGTGTCATTTATGAAGATAAAGATGGAAATTATAGCATGAGATTTAATAACTATATAGAGAAAGAACCAACAAAAGAAGATGACAGTGATCAAGAAAATAATATGATGAATGCAGAATTAGGAGAACCAATATATGATACAGAAAATGAAGAAAACCCAATATATGACACAGAAAATGAAAATATAGAAGAATGCATAGGGTATGGATTATATGAAGAAATGTATGAAGAAACAGAAGAATTAAATGAAATGGAAGAAATAGCTGGTTTCAAAACAGAAGAAGTTCATAAAACATTTGACCAAATAATTAACAAGAAATTTACATAAATTAATATACAAGAACAAGTTGATGACATGCTGATAGAATGTATGACAGAGTTAGGATTAGAATATGAGGAAGCTTATAACAGGCTAAATGAAGTTTTTAACCTACCATTAGTAACAGACATAGTAAATGGAAAAACAGTAATGAGTGATTTTTTCAAATCAGAAGTTAGCTTTATGGACCAGAACATAGATCCTAGAGGAATTAAGAGACCAAAACCAGAATTCGTAACACCTGGAGCCTCAGGAATAGAAATGTTAGGTAGAGAACCATGGGTACCTGCTACAGCAGCATACCAAGGTGAATCAAATCTTAGAGGAAGAGGAGCAAGAATGCCTATAGGAAAACTTTACAGTTCACATATGTTATTAATAGAACAACAAAGTCCCGAATTCGTAACACCTGGAGCCTCAGGAATAGAAATGTTAGGTAGAGAACCATGGGTACCTGCTACAGCAGCATACCCAGGTGAATCAAATCTTAGAGGAAGAGGAGCAAGAATGCCTATAGGAAAACTTTACAGTTCACATATGTTATTAATAGAACAACAAAGTCCTCAGTTATGGCCAGACGAGATATTAATCTGGGAACAAACAGTCGTTAGAAGTTGGGAAACCAATAAAAGAGAAGATATAGATATGTTTTCATACCTAGAAACAACATTAGGACCAACAGCATTAGGAATTTGGCAGAGCAAAAAACTGAAAGACCCAGAAGGAATAAATACCATAAAAGCATTAGGAGATAATCCGTATAATTTTACTAGTCAAATTAGAATATTATTATTAGGAGTAGATCCAGCCAAAGAAAACACTTTTATACAAGACACAGCAGTAAGAAACTTAGAACAATTAAGTATAACAGACTTTAAATATATAAAAGAATTCAGCTCAGATTTTGCTAGACTACTAGCACAAACAGGAAAAGCTATGGAAGATGACTTATGTAATAAGTATTTCATCAAACTTCCAGGCGATTTAGGAAGATTAATGCATGAAGAATGGACCAAAGATTGTGGTCATATCACAGAACTAGGAATAGGACCTAGAATCACATATGTCTTTAAGAAGTTAGAAGATAAATGTAAAGAAGCCACTATGCAAGAACAGATGAAAAGACAAGCATGGGCATTTTGTAAAACAGCCATTTACACACCACAAGCCTATGGATATTACGATAGAAAAAAGAAGTTCCTTAGAAAAAGTAAAACTTATAAAAAAGATAAATCTTGGAAAGACAAGGATAAATATGTTAAAAAACCTAGAAACAGAAGTTGTACATGTTTTATTTGTGGAGATCCAGATCATTTAGCTAATAGATGTCCAAACAAAAATAAAAATATAGAAAGGACAAATTTAATAGAACAATTAGGAGAATACGAGATAGAAAATATAAAAACAGATTCAGAAAATGAATCGGTATATAGTATAGTATCAGAAGAAGAACCCGAAAGTAGCACCAGAATTACATACACTTATATGAATACAGAAGAACAGGAACAAAGTATAGAATGTTTACATGAATGGATTAGGAACAGAGGAAATAACAACTCATATATATATATATATATATATATATATATATATATATATATATATATCCTGACTTGGTGGATTGATTGGCAAGAGCGTAATAAATTAGTAATACTAATAAAGTAGGATAATACTCCCTCTGTACCGGATTAACTGACGTCCTGGTACAGTAGGGAGTAATAAGGGTATGAATTTTTGACCATATTTTAATGGGTGAAGTTTACCTTTATACTATCATTTTCCTTTTAATTACCATAATGCCACCTTCCTTTCCTCCTCAACAGCTCTGAACCACCAAATCACCATCCTCATCCCCGATTGCAATCCAACAACCCAAATTAAAATGCAATCTTTTCTCTCCCAGACCAAAATGCACCCATCTCATGAAATTTCAAACAAAATCACCAAACTTTAATTAAATCCTTAAATCAATTTCCTCTGCTACTCAACAAATTCTTGCGGTGGTTGAAGTGAAAGGTCACCAGATCTGGGCTTCGGTGGGGGAGGTTGTTGTACAGATGCGCTTCAGTGGTGGTGGTGGTGGGCTCCAGTGGGGTGGGCTAGGCGGCGGCGGTTGAGCTCCGGTGTGGATTTGTGATGGCTCCGGTGATGAAGGTTTGATTTTAATTTTAATTTTGATTGAATTCCATTGTGGCTGGTCTGCGATGATGAGGGTGGATTTAGCGAGTGAGAAGCGGCAGTGGCGGTGGTGGATTTGATGAAGGTGAGGCAGAGGAATCCATGGAGGAGGGAAGAGGGGAAAGAAGAGGAGAGAGAGACTGGATTTGGAGAGGAAAGAGGAGAGGGCTTTTTCGTAATTGACTTTTCTCATGTGCTGATGTGGTACAAAAATGACAATTAATTTGGTCCAAAGAATCCGTAGGAAAGTGTCAATTAATATGGGACGGAGGGAGTAGAAGAGAAGAAATTACCATAAAATAACGGCTGAGATTACGAGTTGAAAGAGGAGAGGTAGAGGAGGAGGAGGAGGACGAGGAGGAGAGAGAAGAAAAGTCGTTAAATACTTGACTGACATGTAAAGAATCAATAAAGGATTTCTTGTGGAAAAAAGAAACCTCACGCGCGCGCACACAGCTTTTCAACTGAAACCCTCCAAAACTAACAAACCAACCAACCGCAACCGCTTCACTCTCTCTCTCTTTCTTCTCTCTCTCTTGTTTGCATTATGTGGGTCCATTACGTTTACTCCTATTCATATTTACCTTCTCACCCTTTTTTTACATTTATAATTACAAAATTATCCTTATTTTAAAAATGGTTAGTTAATGATATTTTTTTGTAAAAGAAACCGAACCTAATTCAAAAACTTGGGTGAATTGTAATGAATTTGGCTCTTCTAACCTTGATTAAAACATGACGGGTCAATCTCATCCATTCATTATAAATAGATGGTTGAAATTTTACTGAATTTATTTAAAATTTAATAATTGTCAAATAAAATAGATAATTTTTTTTTCACATACATAAAAAATATATATATATATCAATTATATTAAATCTCAATTATCTATTTATAATAAATAGATAAAATTGACTTAACATAATAAATTATATTTTAATCAACAGTAGAAGAATCCGATCTCCTCACGGTGACTCTCACAACTGTGTTTGCTTTGAACACTTTCCAAAATGTTATTAGTTGGGAAATTCTAACTTTGAAAAGTCAGCAGAACCATAGAGTATATACAAATCAACGGAGACCTAGTATGTTGAATAAATACCTCACCCTTACACAACCGTGTATGCTTTGAACATTTTCCAAAAGAGGTAAATGCTCTTTTGGATTTTTCGACTCTATATTCGACTGAAATTGCTCTAATAGACCTCTAATGTAGTAATTAATATAGTACAGAGAGATAATTATTTGACTGTATTTATAACCGAAATTAATAATCTTTTTGGTCTGTGTGATTATAGTTAAAAAGACAACTATTAAAAATCGGAGGGAGTAACATTTTATAATTACCAAGTATGAAATAATTTTTGGACATGTATTTATTTTGAAAATTAATAATATTATTTATTATGTTTGTGGATCACCATCTTATAAATTTTCTTAAAAAATAACTATGTGAACCAAGGGTATGATATTTTCTTTGACAAGTAATTAATAATATGATATTTTTTTATTTTTTACAATTATGATAGTATTTTTCTTTTTCAATTCCCAGCAATGTAATGAAGTTGCTTTTAAAAAAAACTGTTGGTCTAATAATAGATAAAAAAATTAATTTATGTTCGAAATTTTACCTCCGCTTATAAAATAAATAAATAAATAGACGGCGTCGATCCTTCTCCCAGCAATGATTTATTATTGAAAGAATCAATAATGCTATTGAAAGAGTAAAAATGGTTGAATGTTTCAAACATGTTATTGTCTAGCACATCTAATTTGAACCAATTTTTTTAATATACCTTACACTATAATTGTATTTACTCTTTTAATAGCAAGAATCCGCGGACCGATTGATATATAAAAACAGTTCCTGGATATTGATTTTTTATATCATTATATATGCAATTGCTATATTAAGGAATCAACTTGTGACATACTACATGGCTTTTAATTAATAAACATACTTCTAACTTATATATATTTTTCTAATTATTTAAGTATTATTTTAGATTTAACTTCTCTTTTCATAATTGATAAGATTAATTTATTTTATAAATTTTCAAATTTTAAGATGACCAAAAGACATAATAATTTTTAAAAATAAATACATAAAATACGTGTCCTTTTTAACCTTATACTCAGATAAATTGTCCTTTTAGACCCTGTACTCGGCTGAAATTGTTTTTTTAGACCTTCCATCAATTCGTGACAATTAAGTACTGACGTGGCAATGACACATATTTTCGAAAGTGGAAAAATTAAATCCACGCCATATCCACATCAGCACTTAACTGGCACGTATTGACCAATATAGGGTCCAAAAAGAATTTTTTTTTCCGTTAGAGATCCATTAAGGCAATTTCACCGGAGTTCAGTATCCAAAAAATACATTACCCCTTTCCAAAATGTTATTCGGTGGGAAATTCTAACTTTGAAAAGTCAGCAGAATCATAGATTATATACAAATCAACTTTTTTGTTTGATGAGAAGCAACACAGCCAAGCTGCACATTGAAATTTTGAGTTTTCAATCTAAAAAATTATACTTTTGGGTGAAAAACTCAGTTCTTCATCCCATATGACGTCCGATTCCGAACTAGCGCCCAAAATCTTGCTGCTGCTGCAGATTGTGTTCTGTTTTTGCACCTACCCAGCTTTATCAGTAGATAGGATCTTCCAATCCGGTACTTCTCTTGCTTCTTCCAACACCCTTCTTTCCAACAATGCCAACTTCACCTTAGGATTCCAAAGAATTGGCACCGAAGTATCCAACGCCAGCTATTTGGGAATCTGGTATAATGATGGCCCTGCTCGAGACCGCCCCTTTTGGCTAGCCAACCGGAACAATCCTATTCTTGACGATTCAGGTGCTCTCGCCATAGATGCCTCAGGAAACTTTAAACTCTCCTCCTCAACTGGCCATGTCCTCACCCTTTATTCTTCCCAATCCTCCTCCGCCACCAATTTAACAGCTATTCTTCAAGATTCTGGAAATTTAATCTTGAAAGAAGCAGATTCCCCTGATGATAAGTTTCTCTGGCAGAGCTTTGATTTTCCTACTGACTCGTTATTGCCTGGAATGAAGTTGGGGATCAACCATAGAACTGGCCAGACCTGGTCACTCAATTCACGGTTGACCGAGTCAGTCCCCAGTTCCGGGGCCTTCAATCTTGATTGGGATCCTACTGAACACCAATGGGTTATCAAGCGACGGGGAGCTATCTTCTGGACAAGTGGTCCACTAACAATCAATGACAGCTTTGAGACTTTTGCAGAGAGTATGAATCCCTTCCGGTTTAGTTTTATCAATGTTTCCAACGCGGATGAGGATTCCTTTATGTTCACGGTGCCTCCCAACATTGACGCAAATAGAGGATTCCTTTCCATGTGGACGTTGAGGGATGACGGGAGCGTCGATGTAGGTAACAGCGTGGCACTTCGTAGAGGTAGCGTCTGTGATGAGAATGGAGCACAATTAGGGTGTAGGAAATGGGAAGGGCCACAGTGCAGGAATGATGGTGATAAGTTTGTTCAAAGATCAGGTTACTTTGGGGTTTCGGTTCCAAGGCGATCTGATGACAATTCTAGTCTTAGCATCAGTGATTGCAAGGACGTGTGCTGGAAAGATTGTAAATGTGTCGGCGTCACAACAGCGTGGGCAAACAATACTGGGTGCAGCTTTTTTTATGGAGACATCACACTGGATCCTACTGGAGCAGATCCCGCATATTATGTCATTGTACAAGAGTCGCCACCTGGTAGGAATTCTTTCAGGCCATTATATATTCTGCTTTCAATTCTATAATTGTTAAACTGTGAAACTGATTGTATTTTGATTCAGGGAGGATTTGGATATGGATCTTCATTGCAGTGACACTTGTTGTCATTATAGCACTTGGAAGCATTTTGTTCTACCTGAGAAGAAAAAGAATTAGAGGTGGCATATTCTGTAAACAACTAAAAAAAAGTAACATTACAATCCTTTCATATAAGCTTGATTGTCATTTTAATGAACTTTATTATCAATTGTTTAAACAGCTAAATTGCTAAATGACTTACTGGCAACGGATGATACAACAAATGAGCTACAAGAGTTCGAAAATGATGGGAACAATGGCCACAATTTGAAAATGTATAGAGTTGCCGCAATCATGGCTGCAACAAATTCCTTCTCCTTGAAAAACAAACTTGGACAGGGTGGTTTTGGACCTGTTTACAAGGTAATTCAGTCAGATTATGTTAAGGAGAGAACAACTAGAACTTGTAACTTCTGTTGCCAATCCTTCCTTCTTTTCTTTCATGGTTCAGGGTAAATTGCCAGAAGGGCCAGAGATAGCTGTGAAACGACTTTCCAGGAGTTCAGGACAAGGGCTGGTAGAATTCAAGAATGAGCTTATACTCATAGCCAAGTTGCAGCACAGGAACCTTGTCCGTCTCTTAGGTTTCTGCATTCACGGGGAAGAAAAGATGTTAGTATATGAGTATATGCCTAATAAGAGCTTGGATTCATTCATCTTCGGTATGCTGATATTTCTTTCCTTCCTGCCACATCAGTGTCTTTCTCTATAGGTGTATGTAATCTCTTACTTCTTTTCCATTTCGTTTAAATGTTCAGATTCATCAAAGAGTGGACTGATAGACTGGAAGAGAAGATTTGCAATCATAGAAGGGATAGCGCAAGGGATGCTCTACCTTCACAAGTACTCAAGATTAAGAATAATTCATAGAGATTTGAAAGCCAGTAACATACTGCTAGACCAAGACATGAACCCGAAAATTTCTGACTTTGGTATGGCAAGAATTTTCAAGATAAACCAGCTAGAATCAAACACAAACAGAATTGTTGGGACATAGTAAGTGAAATATCTTAGACCATAATTAACTTCTGGGTTCTGCTACTTATAGTCAGATTATTTATTAATATTTGTGTACAAATTGTTGCAGTGGATATATGTCCCCTGAGTATGCGATGGAGGGGATTTTCTCTGTGAAATCTGATGTCTTTAGCTTTGGAGTCTTGCTCCTCGAAATTGTGAGCGGTAGAAAGAACCATGGTTTTCTGCAGATGGATCGCCCACTCAACCTCATTGGATATGTAAGCTCCATTCACACATCTTGTCTAGTAATCATTTCATAACGTTTATAGATTTAAGTATTCTGCTCAAGCCAGTTTGCGTCGAGAAAGACCAAGTCCTTAACCCATTTCGCTTTTGTTTGTAAGGCATGGGAGCTATGGCAAGAAGGTAATCCATTGGAGCTGATGGATCCGACATTAAGAGACTCATTTTATTCGAAAGAAGAAGTTTTAAGATGCATTAAGTTAGGGCTTCTGTGCGTTGAAGATAACCCGACAGATAGACCGACAATGTCAGATGTTGTAACAATGTTAGCAAGTGACGCTTCACAATTACCAGCACCCAAACAGCCTGCATTCTCGAATGCAAGAAGCATCTTGCATGTAAACTCCAGTTTGGAAAACGGAGAAACTAGTTCTATCAACACCTGCTCCATCTCCACTTTGGAAGCAAGATAGAGCACAATCACTCCTATACTGTCAACCTTTGCAGAGAGAGATGGTATATTCAAGTTTCTTGTCTCCAGTTTTTTCTGTTACTTACATTTAATTTTGTAAAAAGAAGAAGAAATATTTAAACAACACTGAGTTCTCACACAAACAAACAAAGAGTCTTATTTACACAAGAACTTGTACATATATATATATTAGCAAAAAGGAATTGCAAGAACATAAAGAGCAGAGGATTTTTATGGTTTTGACTTAAATAGGAGAGTGGTTAGATGCTGGTGATGTTGATGTTGGTCTTGATGATTTAAGGAGGTTGAGGATAGAAATGACACTGATGAGCAACAAGAGAAGAAGGGAAATGAAGGAATGTTGAAAGTGGCAACACCAACCTCAACGTTATCATGCAAAGGCATGTTAGCAAGCAACTGCAGGAGGGCAGGCGTTAATATGCAAGAGGACCAGGCAGGCGTTAATATGCAAAAGGACAAAGTGGTAGCATCAAGCGGCATCTCAAGCGGCATCATCAAGCAGCATCAAGCAGCATCATCAGCGTCAGCGGCAGCGTCATCAATCTCAGCGTTAGCATCAAGCGGCATCACACAGCGGCAGCATCATCAAACTCAGCGTCAGCGTCATCAAAAGTTAACAAAAGTTGCATTTTGACACTTGTAATTTTATGGTGTGGACAGTTGTAAAAATCTAAAATGTTGTACCACGTGTAATAAATAAAAGTGTGTAGAAAAGTAGGTCGGTGGAATGCATATTTATCCACCACATTACAGAAAGGTACCCAAAACAGAGTGTTGGAGAGTGAGAATTGTGCACACTGTGCACCACTCTCGTTGTCTCATTATCAGAAGACTCTCGTTGTCAGATGTCATCAACAAAGAAAAACAAAGCTTGTGTGGGATTCTACCATGATGTAGACAACACAAGAAGAAAGAAGAAACTTGTCTGTGTGCGGTTCTACAAATCAGACTGTAGAACAGAAATTTTCCAGAAAGAAGAAGAATGTTGTGTCTGTAAAATATCATCATTTATAGTAGTTTCATCTTTTCGTTCTTGTGTTCTTGTTAAATCCTTTTTAGCTTTTGATTTTCTAACATGGTAGCGGAGAAATTACAAAATATCAGAATCTTCACCAGCTCCATGGTTGCAAAATGTCCCGAATTTGTCACAAATCTTGTCCCACCTTGCATGAGAATTACCATTCTTCCCTAGCTCTGCCATGAACAATGCACCATTCACTGGGGCGGAGCCTTGTTAGGGCCGGGGGGCTGCAGTCCCCCCAAACTTTTCAAATTTTTTTAAATATATACATTGTTGGTTCGGTTCGAGTCGATAATACGAATAATTTTACCTAAAAACGAATAAAAATTTGAACCAAAATTGCTAAAATGTGGAATAAAATAAAGCAAAATAATTAGTACACAGTAAGGGACGAAAAGTCCGCTCTATAGTTCGATAAAATTCACTCGTAAGCGATAAAAGTTCGAACATAAGAGATAAAAGTTTTAAAAAATAATTAGTACACAGTAAGGGACGAAAAATCCTTTCAATTAAATCCTAAATCATCACTACCAATAAACTCGTGCCAAAGCCAATTCAATCTCCGTCGAAATTCAATCCCTTCATTTAATTCAATTTCTACACCAAATCATCACATCGATCACCCTCTCAATTTCTCATTCAATTCCAATCATAAAGTAGAGAACAATTGTAAAAAATACGTATATTGTATGAATTCTAATGTATAATTATTTTTTTCCTATATTGTCTTCTTATTTACCTTTTTGTTAAGTTTATCTAAATATTTGTTATTTAGTGACGGATACAAATACTCTTAAGTATTTTTCTAATTTTTCGTTCAGCACGCTTGTCTTCCCTTTAAAATACTCCAAAAAAAAAATTTCGGTGGCGCTGCCCCCGAACCCCCGCACCACCTAAATACAAATCTTAGATCCGTCACTAATCTCACCCCCAAAATATCGAGAGCAGGATCCGCCACTGACCATTCACCCCTCCTGACACCAAGCACGCTGTCATCTGCGAAACAAAACATTTTTCGTACCGATACTGTTTAGTCACTATTAGTACGATACTAATTAACGAGACATTCAAAAGTATATCGTACTAATCGAGCTTCCAAAGATATGAACTTTAGCAATCATTCTTTGTAATCAAACTTGCTTAGGAAGATATCCACGCCAATCATCACCAAGTTATGGAAACTGCCCATTCCATTCGCTATCACAAAGAATCTGCAAGATCAAAGCTCACGAAGAAAGAAGTTAAGTATTCGATTCGCATTCCCTAACTTTCGATTTCTATCTATGCGGTAGCAGAAAGAAACAGTACAAAGTTAACTTACATGAAGGCTGGGGTATGGTAAAACTTGGCAGAGACAGGGACCTTGATTGGGGTAGTACCAATGGTGGCAACTACAAAATTGATGGTTTGCTTGTTTAGCGCCATGACAACTGCTGCTGCTGCTGCAGCCAAGAATGCACCCACCCTCACCACCAACAGAGTCCATCTCTTACTTGAAAGTGTTGATTGAGTGTTGGAGCTCAAGTTTCTGCTCATTTTGGTCAGCCATAGCACAAAATTAGCTAGTTTAACCAAAAACAAAATTGTAATTATGAGAAGGTAATGACCAAAATGATATGGATTTAGTGCAATTAATAAGGCAACTAGTCCATTAGTTAAAGCTCAATTGGGTGGTCTAACCATCTACTTAATTTTGTTTCCACAATCTTGTTGCTGGTGGTTGTGAATCTTTTTTGAACCCAATAGTTAACCCCACCTCTTGAACTATACCCGAAATGCAAATCTTTACATCAAAAAACACATACCCTTTTGACCCAAAAAATCATATCAGGGAAGCGGTCCTTGAAGAAAATTATGGAAAAGAAAACAATGAGAAAAAAAAAAGGAGTGATTCTCTGAAATCCCACGTAACCTAATTTTGTTGGAATAAAGAGTTTGTTTCCTTCTAAAACTCTATTATACTTTTTTTAAAATAAATAGAAACAAAAAAAAGAAAAAGTTCTATAAAAGAAAAGAAAAACTGAATGGGTGACAAGATATTCATTCTGAGGAAAGAAATCGAAACCCAGAAATTTGTTTTCAATTACCATAACAGCATAAAATACTTTCAAAGGTCAAAAGAAAAGATTTTTTAATTTTTACCCAAATTTGATTGTAACAAAAGTATATTTTATTAGTTTAGAAAATTAAAAGAAAAAACAAAATAAATATATATTGGCAAGAGGTAACAGCAATAAATAATAAAATTAGTAATACTAATAAAGTCGGATAATAGAAGAGAAGAGATTACCATAAAATAACGGCTGGGATTACAAGTTGAAAGAGGTGGAGAGGTATGTATAGGAGTAGGGATGACAATTTCTCCCGCGGATATGGAAATCCGCCCAATAACTACAATTGTGGGTGGATATTACCCGCACATTGTGGGTATTTTGCGGATATGGATATACACAAAGCGACGTCATTTTATGGCTATTTTACACAAAATGACGTCGTTTTGTGACTTTTTGGAGACTCAATGCTTTTAATTCTTGATCTACTTGATAATTTTGATA
The DNA here is from genome assembly GCA_963691705.1 of Viola odorata. NCBI lineage: Eukaryota > Viridiplantae > Streptophyta > Magnoliopsida > Malpighiales > Violaceae > Viola > Viola odorata. Next base: position 64,519,483 of record OY829542.1, read on the forward strand.
TATTATTTGAAAATAAAGTTTTATATTAAAGAAAAACCTGATAAAACTATGTATAAATATTTATTTTAAAAAGAAAACAACATGTTCAATCCGATTCAATGACCAACACCGCAATGATTCAACAACAAAATTGTTCGAAACGGTCCAATGGTTCAATCTAATTGAACTAATGAACCATTTATTTTCGGTACATTGTCCGGTTCTGTTGTGATAACTATGCGTAATACACCATTTTAGACTTTTGGAATTTGATTCATGCTTTTTTTTATAGAAAATTTCAAACTTTTCGTTACTTCTAAATAATAGAATTCAAACCGATACTAAATGATACTTTAGTATGATAATTTTTTACAATTTAAGATACAATACGTATAAGAATTAAAAAAACTAAATATTAATAAGTATTAATATATATAAATGTATTGGATAAGCTTAAAAAGTATCTAGTACGCATAAAGAAGTACGAGGCAATTATAAGTATTAAAGTATTGAATACGAAATACGAGCCTATAACAAATACACGAAGTGTTTTCAAGTATTTGTGTTTCATAAGATTAGATGATTTAGATTTATAGCCTCAAAATTTCCATTGAACTATAGAATAGTCATACTCATGTAATATGTATAACTATTAAAATCCTAAACCTCTAAACAACTAACTCGAGTAAACGATAATATTGAATTATTGGTACCCTAAATTTAAATCATAAACGTTCATTATGCAAGTTCATTCTTTTAGTTGTTGTCGTCTAATTAGTAATCACTCTTTTTATAATGTTTTTTTTTTTTAAAAAAAAAAAAAATCTCTTTTTATTAAGTAAAATACTGAACAATGATGATTTTCTTTAAAAACATCAATTGATCGAGTGCAAATTTTGGTATTAATTCTTATCTTTATGCATTTTGATGTTGATATTGTTGATTAGAGTGTGTATTGCTTATATTGTGTAGATGAGGCATGAAAGAGGTGATTTGACAAAAAGAATTCAAGGGTCCAAAATTATCTCTCAGTACACTCTACTCCACCTCTATTTTGGGCACTTAATGATTAAAAAACTCCTACGTTTGTAACTGTTTTTCAAATAACCCCTAAGTTTATGAACTCTTTTATTTTGCCCTATGTTTGTTCTCAATGGCTCAATTAAGCACCTCAATTCAATTTGGGCTATTTTTTTAACCGAAAAATTATTTAATTTCACACATGGCAATTCAAAAAATTCAAAAACAAAAGAAAATGAAAGTGGGGCCCGCATCACTTAGTCAGCGATGTCGGGCTCGCCACGTTAGACTTTTGCATCCCATTTGGGCGGGCTCGACTGCATCCTTTTCCATCCCAATTCTATTCTCCCCAAATTAAATCCAAAACCCTAGAAAACACTCCCAGCACCAAATCGAGTGAAAAAAACCCCAAATGAAGATCAAAGAAACCGATTCCTCTTCTACTTCCTCCTAAATCTCTCCCCACAACTAATCGATTGATTTCCCTTTCTTCTTCCTCCCAAATCTCTCCCAGCAGGAAATCGATCAATCTCGTTTCTTCTTCCCCCTGAAAATTGAAATCTAAACTCACATCCATATCTAAATTGCAGTTGGAGCGATGGCATCCATGTCATCTTCTCAAGGATAATGTTTAGATTAGGGAGAATCATGTTCTTGCTCTCCTCCTCTTCATGTGCAAGTGTAAGATGTTGAATCTTGATTTGTTGGATGGAAAGATGAAGATGTGGCTGCTGCCGAAGCTGCACATTGAAATTTTGACTTTTCAATCTACTGTAGTATTTAATTAGCAATTCAATATATTTCTTTATGTAGACCCTAGTGTGTTGACATGTATCTAGTATTTAATTAGTATGCTTTGAACATTTTCCAAAATGTTACTCCCTCTGATTACTTTCTTAAGTTTTTCTACTGTTTGGAGTATTTGTCATTTTATATTTTTCGAAACATATATTTTGTGTAAATAATAATTTTTTTTTATTGAATCAATCCAATTTAATGATGGTGTGGTAATTTGAGTATAAATTAGAAGAAAAAATAAAACAACGAGCAATAAAATAAGTCCGTAAATCAACGGCTAATAAAATAAGTCCGTAAATTAACGGCTTACGTTTTTCTACTATTTTAAAAAATTATTTAAAAGTAAACGGAGAGAGTATTAACTAAAAATTCTAACTTTGAAAAGTCAAAGCTGAAGTCAATAATGCATATATAGAATCATAGATTATAGACAAATCAACTTTTTTGTTTGATGAGAAGCAAAACAGCCACAAGCTGCACATTGAAATTTTGAGTTTTCAATCTAAAAAATTATACTTTTGGGGAAAAAACTCAGTTCTTCATCCCATATGACGTCCGATTCCGAACTAGCGCCCAAAATCTTGCTGCTGCTGCTGATTGTGTTCTGTTTTTGCACCTACCCAGCTTTATCAGTATCAGTAGATAGGATCTTCCAATCCGGTACGTCTCTTGGTTCTTCCAACACCCTTCTTTCCAACAATGCCAACTTCACCTTAGGATTCCAAAGAATTGGCACCGAACAATCCAACGCCAGCTATTTGGGAATCTGGTATAATGGTGGTGCCTATTCTAGAGGCCGCCCCTTTTGGCTAGCCAACCGGAACAATCCTATTCTTGACGATTCAGGTGCTCTCGCCATAGATGCCTCAGGAAACTTTAAACTCTCCTCCTCAACTGGCCATGTCCTCACCCTCTATTCTTCCCAATCCTCCTCCGCCACCAATTTCACCGCTATTCTTCAAGATTCGGGAAATTTAATCTTGAAAGAAGCAGATTCCCCTGATGATAAGTTTCTCTGGCAGAGCTTTGATTTTCCTACTGACACGTTATTGCCTGGAATGAAGTTGGGGATCAACCATAGAACTGGTCAGACCTGGTCAGTCAATTCACGGTTGACCGAGCCAGTCCCCAGTTCCGGGGCCTTCAATCTTGATTGGGATCCTACTGAACACCAATTGGTTATCAAGCGACGGGGAGCTATCATCTGGACAAGTGGTCCACTAACAAGCAATGACAGCTTTGAGACTTTTTCCATGAGTATGGATCCCTTGCGGTTTAGTTTTATCAATGTTTCCAACGCGGATGAGGATTCCTTTATGTTCACGGTGGCTCCCTACATTGACGCAAATAACTTTTCCATGTGGACGTTGAGGTATGACGGGAGCATCGATGCAAGTAACAGCAGGGGACTTTTTAGAGGTAGCGTCGTCTGTGAGGGGAATGGAGCAGAATTCGGGTGTAGGAAACGGGAAGGGCCACAGTGCAGGAATGATGGTGATAAGTTTGTTCAAAGATCAGGTTACTTTGGGTTTTCGGTTCCAACGCGATCTGATGACAATTCTAGTCTTAGCATCAGTGATTGCAAGGACATGTGCTGGAAAGATTGTCAATGTGTCGGCATCACACTAGAGTACAATGCTAACAATACTGGGTGCCAGTTTTATTATGGAGACATCACACTGGATCCTACTGGAAAATCTTCCGGATATTATGTCATTTTGCAAGAGTCGCCACCTGGTAGGCATTGTTTCAGGACATTATATATTCTGCTTTCAATTCTATAATTGTTAAACTATGAAACTGATTGTATTTTGATGCAGGGAGGATTTGGATATGGATCTTGATTGCAGTGACACTTGTTGTCATTATAGCACTTGGAAGCATTTTGTTCTACCTGAGAAGAACAAGAATTAGAGGTGGCATATTCTATAAACAACTAAAAAAAAAGTAACATTACAATCCTTTCATATAAGCTTGATTGTCATTTTAATGAACTTCATTATCAATTGTTTAAGCAGCTAAATTGCTAAATGACTTACTGGCAACGGATGATACAACAAATGAGCTACAAGCGTACGAAAATGATGGGAACAATGGCCACAATTTGAAAATGTATAGGGTTGCAGCAATCATGGCTGCAACAAATTCCTTCTCCTTGAAAAACAAACTTGGACAGGGTGGTTTTGGACCTGTTTACAAGGTAACTCAGTCAGATTATGTTAAGGAGAGAACAACTAGAACTTGTAACTTCTGTTGCCATTCCTTCCTTCTTTTCTTTCCTGGTTCAGGGTAAATTGCCAGAAGGGCCAGAGATAGCTGTGAAACGACTTTCGAGGAGTTCAGGACAAGGGCTGGTAGAATTCAAGAATGAGCTTATACTCATAGCCAAGTTGCAGCACAGGAACCTTGTCTGTCTCTTAGGTTTCTGCATTCACGGGGAAGAAAAGATGTTAGTATATGAGTATATGCCTAATAAGAGCTTGGATTCATTCATCTTCGGTATGCTGCTATTTCTTTCCTTCCTGCCACATCAGTGTCTTTCTCTATAGGTGTATGTAATCTCTTACTTCTTTTCCATTTCGTTTAAATGTACAGATTCATCAAGGAGTGGACTGATAGACTGGAAGAGAAGATTTGCAATCATAGAAGGGATAGCGCAAGGGATGCTCTACCTTCACAAGTACTCAAGATTAAGAATAATTCATAGAGATTTGAAAGCCAGTAACATACTGCTAGACCAAGACATGAACCCGAAAATTTCTGACTTTGGTATGGCAAGAATTTTCAAGATAAACCAGCTAGAATCAAACACAAACAGAATTGTTGGGACATAGTAAGTGAAATATCTTAGATCATAATTAACTTCTGGGTTCTGCTACTTATAGTCAGATTATTTATTAATATTTGTGTACAAATTGTTGCAGTGGATATATGTCCCCTGAGTATGCTATCGAGGGGATTTTCTCTGTGAAATCTGATGTCTTTAGCTTTGGAGTCTTGCTCCTCGAAATTGTGAGCGGTAGAAAGAACCATGGTTTTCTGCAGATGGATCGCCCACTCAACCTCATTGGATATGTAAGCTCCATTCACACATCTTGTCTAGTAATCATTTTATAACGTTTATAGATTTAAGTATTCTGCTCAAGCCAGTTTGTGTCGAGAAAGACCAAGTCCTTAACCCTTTTCGCTTTTGTTTGTAAGGCATGGGAGCTATGGCAAGAAGGTAATCCATTGGAGCTGATGGATCCGACATTAAGAGACTCATTTTATTCGAAAGAAGAAGTTTTAAGATGCATTAAGTTAGGGCTTCTGTGCGTTGAAGATAACCCGACGGATAGACCGACAATGTCAGATGTTGTAACAATGTTAGCAAGTGACGCTGCACAATTACCAGCACCCAAACAGCCTGCATTCTCGAATGCAAGAAGCATCTTGCATGTAAACTCCAGTTTGGAAAACCGAGAAACTAGTTCTATCAACACCTGCTCCACCTCCACTTTGGAAGCAAGATAGAGCACAATCACTCCTATACTGTCAACCTTTGCAGAGAGTGATGGTATATTCAAGTTTCTTGTCTCTAGTTTTTTCTGTTACTTTCATTTAATTTTGTAAAAAGAAGCAGAAATATTTAAACAACACTGAGTTCTCACACAAACAAACAAAGAGTCTTATTTATACAAGAACTTGTACATATATATATATTAGCAAAAAAGGAATTGCAAGAACATAAGAGCAGAGGATTTTTATGGTTTTGACTTAAATAGGAGAGTGGTTAGATGCTGGTGATGTTGATGTTGGTCTTGATGATTTAAGGAGGTTAAGGATAGAAATGACACTGATGAGCAACAAGAGAAGAAGGGCAATGAAGGAAGCAATAAGGGCACCAGCTCCATGGTTGCAAAATGTCCCGAATTTGTCGCAAATCTTGTCCCACCTTGCATGAGAATTACCATTCTTCCCTAGCTCTGCCATGAACAATGCACCATTCACCCCTCCTGGCACCAAGCACGCTGTCATCTGCAAAACAAAACATTTTTCGTACCGATACTGTTTAGTCACTATTAGTACGATACTAATTCACGAGACATTCAAAAGTATATTGGACTAATCGAGCTTCCAAAGATGTGGACTTTAGCAATCATTCTTTACTCAATACTCACCATATCTAGAATAGCAATGATGGGAAGGCGAAGTCCTTTGTAATCAAACTTGCTTAGGAAGATATCCACGCCAATCATCACCAAGTTATGGAAACTGCCCATTCCATTCGCTATCACAAAGAATCTGCAAGATCGTAGCTCACGCAGAAAGAAGTTAAGTATTCAATTCGAATTCCCTAACTTTCGATTTCTATCTATGCGGTAGCAGAAAGAAACAGTACAAAGTTAACTTACATGAAGGCTGGGGTATGGTAAAACTTGGCAGAGACAGGGACCTTGATTGGGGTAGTACCAATGGTGGCAACTACAAAATTGATGGTTTGCTTGTTAAGCGCCATGGCAACTGCGGCTGCTGCTGCAGCCAAGAATGCACCCACCCTCACCACCAACAGAGTCCATCTCTTAGTTGAAAGTGTTGATTGAGTGTTGGAGCTCAAGTTTCTGCTCATTTTGGTCAGCCATAGCACAAAATTAGCTAGTTTAACCAAAAACAAAATTGTAATTATGAGAAGGTAATGACCAAAATGATATGGATTTAGTGCAATTAATAAGGCAACTAGTCCATTAGTTAAAGCTCAATTGGGTGGTCTAACCATCTACTGGTGGTTGTGAATCCTTTTTTATTTCCACAATCTTGTTGCTGGTGGTTGTGAATCTTTTTTTAACCCAATACTTAACCCCACCTCTGAACTATACCCGAAATGCAAATCTTTACCTCAAAAAACACATACCCTTTTGACCAAAAAAATCATATCAGGGAAGCGGTCCTTGAAGAAAATTATGGAAAAGAAAACAATGAGAAAAAAAGAGGAGTGATTCTCTGAAATCCCACGAAACCTAATTTTGTTGGAATAAAGAGTTTGTTTCCTTCTAAAACTCTATTTTACATTTTTAAAAATAAATAGAAACAAAAAAAGAAAAAGTTCTAGAAAGAAGAAAAAACACTGAATGGGTGACAAGATATTCATTCCGAGGAAAGAAATCGAAACCCAGAAATCTGTTTTCAATTACCATAACAGCATAAATTCAAAAGCCAAAAGAAAAGATTTTTTACCCAAATTTGATTGTTACAAAAGTATATTTTATTATTAGTTTAGAAAATTAAAACAAAAAAAACAAGAATATATATTACCTGACTTGGTGGATTGATTGGCAGGAGGTAATAGCAATAAATAATAAAATTAGTAATAATAAAGTACTAGGATAATACTAGAAGAGAAGAGATTACCATAAAATAACGGCTGAGATTACGAGTTGAAAGAGGTGCAGAGAGAAGAAAACTCGTTAAATACTTGACTGACAGGTAAAGAATCAAAAAAAGAAACCTCACGCCCGCGCACACAGCTTTTCAACTGAAACCCTTCAAAACTAAGAAACCAACCAACCAACCGCAACCGCTTCACTCTCTCTCTCTCTTGTTTGCATTATGTGGGTCCATTACGTTTACTCCGATTGATATTTACCTTCTCACCCTTTTTTTACTTTATAATTACAAAATTATCCTTATTTTAAAAATTGATAAATAAACAGGTACACTTGAGTATTACTACTTATTATGTATATATGAAAAATAATTATCAAAAATAGCAGTATACCATTTTAAAGTATTTGTTTATAGCAAAGCCCAGGTGATGACTGTTGCCATGAACTTGTACTGTTGTCCACAAAACCATTGTGATTTTCTTTTCGTCTTGTCATTTGGCATCTAGATTCAGGGTTTTGGGGACAAGAGCTGAACTAGTCTCATCCTCATCGCAGGTAAGACCAATATAATTAGAAATACTAGTCATTAAGAAGCTTTAAATTTTGATGTGAATTCTCTTCATTACTAGTATTTCTTAACCAATCTTATCCTTTTGTTTTCATTTTAAACTAATGATTTAAACCTATCCGACCTGTAACACTGCTGTCTTGACATGTATGAATGAGAAACTCGTAACAAACCTAATTTGTAAGGATTTGGACAAGTCTGAATTGGCGGCTTGATAATCCAACAACAATCCAAGCACGAAGAGGAAGTCTAAGGATAAAGATTGGTGGATGAGACAGAGAAGGAGGAACAGGGACAGGGAAATTGCTGCGGTGACGGCGGCATTTGGGTGGATTCCGGTCAAATGTTCAATTTTCCCACGTGAGCAAAATTACACGTCGCATCTGACGTGTCATACCACGTCGGACACTTAACGAAATGCGTTGAACAGCGTTAATACGAGGAACAAATGAGAACGATCATTCGAGTGAAGGTATCAAATGAGACCGAAAATGAAATGAGGTAACAAATCAATACATTTAAGCGAGTGCAGATACCACAAATATCTTTAACCTTTTTAATTCACTTTTTCTTCTTTCTTTCTTGATTTTAAAATTATTATCATACATAAAGAATAATATGTAATTTTCCATTCCATTCCTTTCTAAATTTCCATTCCTTGTTCTAGCTATTTTTCCTTTGTGCAAAGTGTTAATCTTGCTTCTCGAGTAGAGACATGACAGCCCAATAATGATTCTTGGTTTAGGGTCTGTTTGGCGTTTCGGTTCTAGTTGGAAAAGTTCTGTGGAAAAAAGTTCTGTTTGAAAATGACTTCTGAAAAAAGGAGTATGCTGTTTGGTAAATTTTTATTAAAAGTTCTGTGGGAAACCAAAAGTTGTTTTTGATGTTTGGTAAAAACTGGTTTAAAACTATGGTTTGAATGTAAAATGACCATAAAGGGTACAATTCATTTTAAGTGTTATAATTAATTTTTTTTAGTATCTTTATATATGTTTTTAATCAATTTATTTATAATCTAACATCTACCACCTAATATTTATCCAATATTATAAATAAATTAAACTTATTAATACCATAAATAAATATTTATCTAATATAATAAAAAGTTTTAAACTATTAGCTTCGAAAATGGAATGAATTACTCTGAAATTGAAATGAATTACTCTGAAATTGTAATAAAATTACATGAAAAAGTTTTAAACTAATTAATGTAACAAAAGTTAAAGCGTGAGATATCAACTATCATTTAAATAAATATTAAAATTAATAAACATAAATAAATATTAAAATTGTAATAAATTTTAGTTGTAACAAAGTTTTTAATCAACATTGCATGGGAAAAATCATACTATCATTTAAATAAATATTAAAATTAATAAACATAAAATTGCAACTATTTTAATTTTTTTAATTCTAATATTCAATTAAGATATCATAAATCAATTAAAAAAAGTTTAATCAACACAATATTACCTTGTAAACTTTTAAAATATCTAATAAACGATCCAACTTACATCTTGTAATTCAAATCTAATTGCACAAAGGTCACTTACAAAGTACTTTTTTTTTCTTCTCAAAAATAGAAAAGAAACTAAAAGCCTAGCAAATGGTAAATGCAAAATTGCTGTCACTTTGGACTTTAGACAAAAGGCACCTTGGTCCATTTTTTGTTTTTGGTTAAAGCATGACTGCCAAACCCAGAACACAACAAAATAAAACTGTCTAAACAAGATAGTTGTGGGGCAAACTAAACCCATCGAAATCCCATTGCACAAAAGATTCTAACTCTTCAATCTTTACACATTAGTTCTCTAATTCTGACCACCAATTCCTGCAACAGACTTCAACATTGTCTAGTGCTTGAAAAGAGCTTGCTATCACTTGGAAATCAACCTCCAATATGACATAATTTAAGTCTTTGTTTCCAAGCAATCTTCAAGCCAGCTACCATTGCTCATATCTAACTGAGCCTGACAGGCTGCACACACCCAGAACCAACAGTACAAATTGCAAACATGACGAAATACCTGCGATTATATATAAAAGTTAAGAAAAATGATATATACTTGAAAAATGCATAAGGACAAGGAGATGACAATTGGATATGACACCATCCAGGCTAGTAAGCACTTCTTTTAACATCAAGCTAATCCATCCGTAAGTTCAATGCAGTAATGTAAAATACAATTTGTACTGAGATTATGCAATTTGTAGAAAAATCTAAGTTAGGTACCATGTATTAATTGACATCAATTCGCATCAATTTTAATCGACAAATTTAAGAAAATTGATGGATGTGCAGAGCAAAGGTAACAAGATAGATAGATAGATACGTGTTGGATCAACAACATCTCATATGTTCATGTATTAATCAAAACAAGTACATAAATCATATATTTGTAATTATCACATGGGTCTGCCTCAAACATCAATTATACAACCTGAAATTACCAGTAACCACTTTTTTTTTTTATACTTTCACTTATTGTTTATCATTTATACCTGCACAAAAAATAAATAAAGCAAAAGTTGCAGAATCTCAGGCAATAAGCAACTCTATACATTTTAAGTCTAGTGATCCTCGACAAAAATCAACTTCAATCTCCAACTAAGTTGTTCATTCATCACATACTTTCTAGTAGTAGCACTAATTGAGAATATTGCTCTACTATAAAATTGCTCTAGAATATCGCTACTTTGCTCACATCTTATTGTAACAGATTTTGCCTTGCTCACAGCCTTCCTCTTAAGAGAAGTTCTTGAAATTACTAGAAATTGAAAACAAGAGTTAGCATCTACTTAATCACTCTATTACATCACCATAAGACAATGATTCTCCTTCAGTGGTGTCAATTATACAAATATGCTATGATTTTCTATACTTTCGTCAATATTTACAAGAATTGAAGCACCCCATGCCTGCTTAGTAACTAAATCCACTGCTATCTAACCACTTGTGCTACTCTTGCAGATTACATTTGCAACTTTCTTACATTAAAAAAAGCACAAAATTTTGAACTGACCCATGAAGAACTAATCTATAAATACGTCACATAACATCTGCATAGATTAATTCAAGAAAAGTATGGATTCAAATATAACCCAACACAGGAAAAACCCAGTAACAGAAAACATTACTAAAGAGCTGGAATTCTTACAGAGTGGAGACCCAGTAGCGAAGGTAGAGCCTAATCGAGTAAAATTCGAAGTGGGTAATCGACAAATTGTAGCATGGGTTCTTGGTGAATTGAAAACACAAGTATCTGCAGTATGATTTCACAATTCAGAAACCATAAAAGTCAATAGAAGTTTGAAACTTTAAGTGAAATAGATAGATTAAATGAGTGTGAAGAAGATTACCATGGATGGAGAGGGCTAGTGAAGCAGAGAGTTGAGCTACTGACATGGCTATTCAAATGGAGAGGAAGATGTGCGACAAATCAGTAACTATCTTCCTCCTCTATAAGCTTATTCTAGCGACGGCGAGGGTGAGAGGCGGAGGGGCGAGGGCGAGGGTGAGACAGATCCGGAGGGTGAGAGGCGGAGGGCGAGAGCGGATGGCGATGAAACGATGAAACGAGGAGAGGAGAGCTAGAGCGAGAGAGTGAGAGAGCGAGAGCGGAGCGTGTAGAGAGAGAGAGATTGGGGTAGAATGATGTTTTTATACCTGGTACAAGTCGTAATTTTAATAACTTGTACTGATATTTTTGTCCACTTAAAATTACAAAGCTCCTTCCCGTGTATGGCTCCAAAGTCCTTTCCACCCACTGGTCCTTTTTTTACCTGTGGCTTCTAGACAATATTTGCAAAGGATCCAAAATAGCTTTTGGAAAAGCTCTGTTGGACCAAACACCTTTCCATAGCTTTTTGGTTGGGAAAAGGCATTCTGGCCCCTGGACCAGAATGCCAAACGGTAACTTAGCGGACTCGGATGGTAGATTAGGGAGAATCATGTTCTTGCTCTCTTCCTCTCTTCATGTGCAAGTGTAAAATGTTTGAATCTTGATTTGTTGGATGGAAAGATGAAGATGAGGTAGGTAGTGTGCGGCTGCTGCCGAAGTCCTCTCTCACTTCTTAGCATTAGTTCTTTCTTATACCACAAATATCTCATACACTTTTACGTTGTCTTTCCATTTTTGCCCTTTTAGGGATGATAATGCACATGGGTTTTAATCAAAAGGGATGAGTCCATGTTGACATCCGTCTAGTATTTAATTAGCAATTCGATATATTTCTTGACGTAGACCTAGTATGTTATCAAAATGTTATGCTTTGAACATTTTCCAAAATGTTATTAGGTGGAAAATTCTAACTTTGAAAAGTCAGCAGAATCATAGATTATATACAAATCAACTTTTTTGTTTGATGAGAAGCAAAACAGCCAAGCTGCACATTGAAATTTTGACTTTTCCATCTAAAAAATTATACTTTTGGGGAAATGATGAAGTACGCACTATTGCTTGATACTCTAATAATCCAATACTCCAATAATCCAATAACACAATAAAAAGTATAAAGCTATGTGTGTGGTGTGTTAATCATGTTGTTTGTAAGTGTGCGTGTGGGCACTCTAGAGAAGGTGCTGCACCTTCTCCTTTCCTTTTTTTCTTTCCAGATATGACTCTCATCATTCCTCCACTTTGTTATGTCCGTGGTGGTCAATAGGTGGAGAGTATTATATAGTGTTGTCATGTACTCCCTCCGTTTCTTATTACTTGTCACTTTACTGTTTATGTACGCGTTTCGAGAAAGCTGAATGGTTCACTATTTGATCCCAAAAAAATTTGTGTTTTTTTTCGAATGTATACGTTCGAAAAAAAATACGAAATTTTTTTTGGTCAAATAGTGAGTCATTCGGCCTCCTCGAAATACATACATGAATAGTAGCCAGCGACAAGTAATATGAAACGGAGGGAGTATTAAGCTGTGTGAAATTTTTTAATATGATTGATTGATCATCATCTTCCAACTCTTTCTCTGTAAAATTACAGACCACTCAAAACCAGCAACTTACAGAATTTCCACAATCTGCAGAATTTGCAGAAGAACAACACACCACTGAAAACCAACAGGAAAAAACTCAGTTCTTCATCCCATATGACGTCCGATTCCGAACTAGCGCCCAAAATCTTGCTGCTGCTGCTGATTGTGTTCTGTTTTTGCACCTACCCAGCTTTATCAGGAGATAGGATCTTCCAATCCGGTACTTCTCTTGGTTCTAACAACACCCTTCTTTCCAACAATGCCAACTTCACCTTAGGATTCCAAAGAATTGGCACCGCCAGCTATTTGGGAATCTGGTATAATGGTGAATATGATCAAGGCCGCCCCTTTTGGCTAGCCAACCGGAACAATCCTATTCTTGACGATTCAGGTGCTCTCGCCATAGATGCCTCAGGAAACTTTAAACTCTCCTCCTCAACTGGCCATGTCCTCACCCTCTATTCTTCCCAATCCTCCTCCGCCACCAATTTCACCTCTATTCTTCAAGATTCTGGAAATTTAATCTTGAAAGAAGCAAATTCCCCTGATGATAAGTTTCTCTGGCAGAGCTTTGATTTTCCTACTGACTCGTTATTGCCTGGAATGAAGTTGGGGATCAACCATAGAACTGGCCAGACCTGGTCACTCAATTCACGGTTGACCGAGCCAGTCCCCAGTTCCGGGGCCTTCAATCTTGATTGGGATCCTACTGAACACCAATTGGTTATCAAGCGACGGGGAGCTATCTTCTGGACAAGTGGTCCACTAACAAGCAATGACAGCTTTGAGACTTTTTCCACGAGTGATATCAATGACAGCTTGCGGTTTAGTTTTATCAATGTTTCCAACGCGGATGAGGATTCCTTTATGTTCACGGTACCTCCCAACATTGACGCAAATAACTTTTCCATGTGGAAGTTGAGGGATGACGGGACCATAATCGATGCAAGAAGCAGCCGAGCTTTTAGTGGTAGCGTCTGTGATGGGAATAGAGCAGAAGCCGGGTGTACGAAATGGGAAGGGCCACAGTGCAGGAATGATGGTGATAAGTTTGATCTGAGATCAGGTTCCTTAGGGAGTTCGGTTCCAGTGCGATCTGATGACAATCCTAGTCTTAGCATCAGTGATTGCAAGGACATGTGCTGGAAAGAATGTCAATGTGTCGGCATCATAATAAAGGAAAATGCTAACAATACTGGGTGCGTGTTTTTTTATGGAGACATCACACAGGATCCTACTGGACAATCTGTTGCATTTTATGTCATTGTACAAGAGTCGCCACCTTCGCCACCTGGTAGGCATTCTTTCAGGCCATTATATATTCTGCTTTCAATTCTATAATTATTAAACTATGAAACTGATTGTATTTTGATGCAGGGAGGATTTGGATATGGATCTTGATTGCAGTGACACTTGTCATTATAGCACTTGGAAGCATTTTGTTCTACCTGAGAAGAAAAAGAATTAGAGGTGGCATATTCTGTAAACAACTAAAAAAAAAGTAACATAACAATCCTTTGATATAAGCTTGATTGTCATTTTAATGAACTTCATTATCAATTGTTTAAACAGCTAAATTGTTAAATGACTTACTGACAACGGATGATACAACAAATGAGCTACAAGAGTTCGAAAATGATGGGAACAATGGCCACAATTTGAAAATGTATAGGGTTGCCGCAATCATGGCTGCAACAAATTCCTTCTCCTTGAAAAACAAACTTGGACAGGGTGGTTTTGGACCTGTTTACAAGGTAATTCAGTCAGATTATGTTAAGGAGAGAACAACTAGAACTTGTAACTTCTGTTGCCAATCCTTCTTTCTTTTCTTTCATGGTTCAGGGTACATTGCCAGAAGGGCGAGGGATAGCTGTGAAACGACTTTCCAGGAGTTCAGGACAAGGGCTGGTAGAATTCAAGAATGAGCTTATACTCATAGCCAAGTTGCAGCACAGGAACCTTGTCCGTCTCTTAGGTTTCTGCATTCACGGGGAAGAAAAGATGTTAGTATATGAGTATATGCCTAATAAGAGCTTGGACTCATTCATCTTCGGTATGCTGCTATTTCTTTCCTTCCTGCCAATCAGTGTCGTTCTCTATAGGTATATGTAATCTCTTACTTCTTTTCCATTTCGTTTAAATGTACAGATTCATCAAAGAGTGGACTGATAGACTGGAAGAGAAGATTTGCAATCATAGAAGGGATTGCGCAAGGGATGCTCTACCTTCACAAGTACTCAAGATTAAGAATAATTCATAGAGATTTGAAAGCCAGTAACATACTGCTAGACCAAGACATGAACCCGAAAATTTCTGACTTTGGTATGGCAAGAATTTTCAAGATAAACCAGCTAGAATCAAACACAAACAGAATTGTTGGGACATAGTAAGTGAAATATCTTAGATCATAATTAACTTCTGGGTTCTGCTACTTATAGTCAGATTATTTATTAATATTTGTGTACAAATTGTTGCAGTGGATATATGTCCCCTGAGTATGCGATGGAGGGGATTTTCTCTGTGAAATCTGATGTCTTTAGCTTTGGAGTCTTGCTCCTCGAAATTGTGAGCGGTAGAAAGAACCATGGTTTTCTGCAGATGGATCGCCCACTCAACCTCATTGGATATGTAAGCTCCATTCACACATCTTGTCTAGTAATCATTTTATAACGTTTATAGATTTAAGTATTCTGCTCAAGCCAGTTTGTGCCGAGAAAGACCAAGTCCTTAACCCATTTCGTTTTTGTTTGTAAGGCATGGGAGCTATGGCAAGAAGGTAATCCATTGGAGCCGATGGATCCGACATTAAGAGACTCATTTTATTCGAAAGAAGAAGTTTTAAGATGCATTAAGTTAGGGCTTCTGTGCGTTGAAGATAACCCGACGGATAGACCGACAATGTCAGATGTTGTAACAATGTTAGCAAGTGACGCTGCACAATTACCAGCACCCAAACAGCCTGCATTCTCGAATGCAAGAAGCATCTTGCATGTAAACTCCAGTTTGGAAAACCGAGAAACTAGTTCTATCAACACCTGCTCCATCTCCACTTTGGAAGCAAGATAGAGCACAATCACTCCTATACTGTCAACCTTTGCAGAGAGTGATGGTATATTCAAGTTTCTTGTCTCTAGTTTTTTCTGTTACTTTCATTTAATTTTGTAAAAAGAAGCAGAAATATTTAAACAACACTGAGTTCTCACACAAACAAACAAAGAGTCTTATTTACACAAGAACTTGTACATATATATATTAGCAAAAAGGAATTGCAAGAACATAAGAGCAGAGGATTTTTATGTTTTTGACTTAAATAGGAAAGTGGTTAGATGCTGATGATGTTGGTCTTGATGATTTAAGGAGGTTGAGAATAGAAATGACACTGATGAGCAACAAGAGAAGAAGGGCAATGAAGGAAGCAATAAGGGCACCAGCTCCATGCTCGCAAAATGTCCCGAATTTGTCACAAATCTTGTCCCACCTTGCATGAGAATTACCATTCTTCCCTAGCTCTGCCATGAACAATGCACCATTCACCCCTCCTGACACCAAGCACGCTGTCATCTGCAAAACAAAACATTTTTCGTACCGATACTGTTTAGTCACTGATAAATTAATACGATTAGTACGATACTAATTAACGAGACATTCAAAAGTATATCGTACTAATTAGGGTTGTACATGGGTCGGGTTGGGCCGGTTATGGCTCATATCCATATCCAATCCGCCAAATATTTAGTGGGTTGGGTTGGGTCAGTTATCCACCTATCACCGCTCAACCCGTCAACTGGCGGTTATAGGCGGTTATAGGAATACTAAAAAATTCTATAATATTTTAACCTAAAATCCAATATTTTGGTCAAAAGATCAAGTGCAGACACAATATTCAAACCAAATACAACTACATTCCAATATAAACATCCAAAAGATCAAATGCAGTTGCAACCAAATATAACTCCATTTTAATATAAACATCCAAAAGATTAAGTGCAACTGCAATATTCAAACCAAATACAGCTCCATTCTAATTTAAACATCCAAAAGATCAAGTGCAGCTGCAATATTCAAACTAAATACAACTCTATTGTAATTTAAACATCCAAAAGATCAAGTGCAACTGTAATATAGCAAACAACGTCCAACATTACTCGTCTTCAATGTCTTCATCAACATCAAGATCCAATGTAACTTTTGACGCAAATTCTGCACAATCAGCAAACATGATCAGAATTCATTATTATTCAAAAAAAATAGAAACTTTAGAAATATGTTTATTGTTACCTGATTCAATTTCATCATAACTTTCAATATCTTCCAATGCATCATGAAATTGAAATTCATTGCATCCGAAAGCAGCACAATATTGTTGGCATTGTAGGCAGTACATGACAAATCGTACAGAAGAGGATAAATCTTCAAATTAAAGTAGAAAAGAAAACTGATTTATAAGAGAGATTTTAAAGTACTGAAATATCAGAAATACCAAGTCATGCTCATCCTCCCTAGCTGCATTGATCTTTAAAATTAGTTATGTTATTAACTATTATTAATTTATTACAATCAAACTCATTATTTAATCAGATCTTAACTTATAAATCCCTAAGAGAAGCTGAGACCCATAACCATAAGAGAAGAAAAGCAATTGAAATTGAAAGAAAACCCTAATTAATTAACAGAGATGAAGGAACAAATGAATTGATGATGATTAATGTAGAGTACTGATGATGATACCTTAGAAACTAACCGGAGGAAGAGAAGGACTGATCGATGTCTGTTGAGCAGCGCAAGAAGAGAGGAAGAGGGTGACAGGTCGTGGCTGTGTGGAGGTGTGGTCGGAGAGGGAGAGGGTGCTTGTTGTCGGCGCCAGCGGTCAGAGAGGAGGGATGGGAGGCGACGTCGTCGTTGCTGGTTGGGATGGGTTGCGTTTGGGAGGGAGCCGAGAGAGAGAGGGAGAGGGCGGCAGCTTTTAATTTTAGGGTTATAACTTATAATTATAAACTTACTTATGCTTATATACTTAGGGTTAATAGGTGGGTTGGGTCGGTTATAAGCGGGTTTTAAAAACTCGATTCGCTATCCGACCCAACCCAACTATAATAGGTCGGTTATATAATCATTACCCGCGGTTATGGCGGTTATGCTTCTTTAACGGGTTGGATCAGACGGTTATATGGGTCAGACGGGTTTGGTCGGTTTTTTGTACAGCCCTAGTACTAATCGAGCTTCCAAAGATGTCGACTTTAGCAATCATTCTTTACTCAATACTCACCATATCTAGAATAACAATGATGGGAAGGCGAAGTCCTTTGTAATCAAACTTGTTTAGGAAGATATCCACGCCAATCATCACCAAGTTATGGAAACTGCCCATTCCATTCGCTATCACAAAGAATCTGCAAGATCGTAGCTCACGCAGAAAGAAGTTAAGTATTCGATTTGAATTCCCTAACTTTCGACTTCTATCTATACGGTAGCAGAAAGGAACAGTACAAAGTTAACTTACATGAAGGCTGGGGTATGGTAAAACTTGGCAGAGACAGGGACCTTGATTGGGGTAGTACCAATGGTGGCAACTACAAAATTGATGGTTTGCTTGTTAAGCGCCATGACAACTGCGGCTGCTGCTGCAGCCAAGAATGCACCCACCCTCACCACCAACAGAGTCCATCTCTTAGTTGAAAGTGTTGAGTGTTGGAGCTCAAGTTTCTGCTCATTTTGGTCAGCCATAGCACAAAATTAGCTAGTTTAACCAAAAACAAAATTGTAATTATGAGAAGGTAATGACCAAAATGATATGGATTTAGTGCAATTAATAAGGCAACTAGTCCATTAGTTAAAGCTCAATTGGGTGGTCTAACCATCTACTTAATTTTATTTCCACAATCTTGTTGCTGTTGCTGGTGGTTGTGAATCTTTTTTTAACCCAATAGTTAACCCCACCTCTTGAACTATACCCGAAATGCAAATCTTTACATCAAAAAACACATACCCTTTTGACCAAAAAAATCATATCAGGGAAGCGGTCCTTGAAGAAAATTATGGAAAAGAAAACAACGAGAAAAAAAAGGAGTGATTCTCTGAAATCCCACGTAACCTAATTTTGTTGGAATAAAGAGTTTGCTTCCTTCTAAAACTCTATTTTACATTTTTTAAAATAAATAGAAACAAAAAAAGAAAAAGTTCTACAGTTAAACCTCGATAAATGAATGTCCGATAAACGAATAACCTCGTCAAATGAATAATTTTCTCCGGTCCCGACTTGGGCAAATGGGCTAAATGAATAACCTCGCTAAATGCATTAACGAATAATTTTTTTTGAATCCTTAAAGACCCCATGTAAATATAAATGAATAATCATTAAAATTCATAAGATATATATATATATATATTTATTTATTTATTTATCCTAAAAACAAAATAAATAGGTTAGGTAGGTTAGGTACATTGTCTTAGTCTCTAAGTATTCCATACATAGAATATTATTATTAGTACATGTTGCATGTATTTAGACTCTAAGTATTCCATACATAGAATCTTATAAGTACATGATGCATGTACATAGTCTATATACGTATTTGTACATTAAATGTAAAATAAATAATCATACGAAAAAATAAAAATGTAAAAATACTATCTAAATGAATAAAAAATCATTTATCGATAAATGAATAATATATTCATTTATCGATAAGTAAATAAACTCAATATTTTTTGCTGGTCCCAAGAGCATTCATTTATCGAGGTTTAACGGTAGAAAGAAAAAAAAAAACTGAATGGGTGACAAGATATTCATTACGAGGAAAGAAATCGAAACCCAGAAATCTGTTTTCAATTACCATAACAGCATAATCTTTTGACCCAAATTTGATTGTAACAAAAGTATATTTTATTATTAGTTTAGAAAATTAAAACAAAAAAAACAAGAATATATATTACCTGACTTGGTGGATTGATTGGCAAGAGGTAATAGCAATAAATAATAAAATTAGTAATAATAAAGTACTAGGATAATACTAGAAGAGAAGAGATTACCATAAAATAACGGCTGAGATTACGAGTTGAAAGAGGTGCAGAGAGAAGAAAAGTCGTTAAATACTTGACTGACAGGTAAAGAATCAAAAAAAGAAACCTCACGCGCGCGCGCACAGCTTTTCAACTGAAACCCTCCAAAACTAACAAACCAACCAACCAACCGCAACCGCTTCACTCTCTCTCTCTCTTGTTTGCATTATGTGGGTCCAGTACGTTTACTCCGATTGATATTTACCTTCTCACCCTTTTTTTGCTTATTACAAAATTATCCTTATTTTAAAAATTGATAAATAAACAATTACACTTGAGTATTATTATGTATATATGAAAAATAATTATCAAAAAAATTGCAGTATACCATTTTAAAGTATTTGTTTATAGCAAAGCCCAGGTGATGACTGTTGCCATGAACTTTTACTGTTGTCCACAAAACCATTGTGATTTTCTTTTCGTCTTGTCATTCGGCATCTAGATTCAGGGTTTGGGGGACAAGAGCTGAACTAGTCTCATCCTCACCGCAGGTAAGACCAATATAATTAGAAATACTAGTCATTAAGAAGCTTTAAATTTTGATGTGAGTTCTCTTCATTACTAGTATTTCTTAACCAATCTTGTCCTTTTGTTTTCATTTTAAACTAATGATTTAAACCTATTCGACCTGTAACACTGTTGTCTTGGCATATGAATGAGAAACTCGTAATAAAACTAATTTGTAGGGGTGTGCACGATTCAATCGGTCCGATTTAGGAAGGAAAATCAGACCATATCAGACAAAACTGAAAATAAGCGGGTCTAAAAATTTATGGACCGAATTAAATTATTTCCTAATTGTTCGGTTCAATTTGGTCCTAAATTAACGGTTCAAGTCGCCAATTTCAATTTTGACCCTTTTGGTTTTGTTTTTCCCCCTAAAATACGGCAAGGAGAACGGTGAGATCAATGTGGCAAGAGGCGGTGGTTTTTTATCGTGGCGGAGGTGGCGATGAGTTGTGGCCGTAGTTGAGGGAGGAGTGGGAATTTGAGTTTTCCCTTGTGCGGCTAGGGTTAAGGAAAATGAATTGTGTGTTGGTGTTGTTGTGTTTGTATATACACTTTTACAAGAAATATAAATATTAATTGTTATATTACTCAAGAACATAATAGAGAGATCATTCAAGTTATTTTTGTTTAGTGAGCGGCAGGAGTTTGAGAGATGTAGTCTTGGAACGAATTAGGTTAGATTTCATTTAGGCTTTAGCCATTTAGCCTACATCACGACCTCACATCAACGTAATACTAATGTTATCAGAACCGGACCGAACTAGTCAGTCCGATCGATGAATGGGTCATTCGGTTATCAGCTCGGTGCAACTATATGGACCAGAAATACAGTCGAATCGGTAAAAATCGAATGACTTTGCCGGTTATGTCAAACTCGATGAACCAACCGGTTCTTTAGACAACTGACTGATTCATCATTTTGTTTTTTTAATAATTTTTTTGTGTGTAAAACGACATTGTTTTACACAAAGCGACTTCGTTCTATGGCTAGTTTACACAAAACAGTGTCATTTTATACAAAAGGACAGTTGTTTTGTGACTCTTTAGAGACAATGCTTTTAATTCTTGATCTACTTGATAATTTTGATATATTGTTCGAAAATTAAAAAAAAATTATTAAAGAAAAACCTAATAAAACTATGTATAAATATTTTTTTTTTTTTAAAAAAAACAGCATGTTCAATCCTATTCAATGACCAACACCGCAACGATTCAATAACAGAACTGTTCGAAATGGTCCAATGGTTCAATCTAGTTGAACCAGTGAACTATTTATTTTCGGTACGTTGTCCGGTTCAGTTCTGATAACTATGCGTAATACACCGTTTTGGACTTTTGGAATTTGATTCATGCTTTTTTTTATAGAAAATTTCAAACTTTTCGTTACCTATTTATAAATAATAGAATACAAACCGATACTAAATGATACTTTTGAATGATAAATCTTTACAGTTTAAGATGCAATACGTATAAGAATTAAAAAAGACTAAAAATTAATAAGTATTAGTAATATATAGGGAAGTATTAGATAAGCTTAAAAAGTATCTAGTACGTATAAGGAAGTATGAGACAATTATAAGTATTAAAGTATTGAATACGAATTTCGAGCCTAAAATAAATACATGAAGTGTTTTCAAGTATTTGTGCTTCATAAGATTAGATGATTTAGATTTATAGCCTCAAATTTTTCATTGAACAATAGAGTAGTCATACTCATGTAATATGTATAACAACTAAAATCCTAAACCTCTAAACAACTAACTCGAGTAAACGATGATATTGAATTATTGGTACCCTAAATTTAAATCATAAACGTTCGTTATGCAAATTTATTCTTTTAGTTTTTGTCGTCTAATTAGTAATCACTCTTTTTATGATGTTGTTCTTTCTTAAAAAATATACTTATTGAATTATTGGTACTCTAAACTTAAATCATAAACATTCGTTATGCAAATTTATTCTTTTAGTTTTTGTCATCTAATTAGTAATCACTCTTTTTATGATGTTGTTCTTTCTTAAAAAAATATACTGATTCTATTCTTATTAAGTAAAATACTGAACAATGAACATATTTTCATGATTTTTTTTTAAAACATCAATTGATCGAGTACAAATTTTGGTATTAATTCTTATCTTTATCCATTTTGATGTTGATATTATTAATTAGAGTGTTTATTACTTATAATGTGCAGATGAGGCATGAAAGAGGTGATATGACAAAAAGAAAGCTATTTAGTTTTTCAAATAACACCCTAAGGATCAATTATACAAACATAAAAATCAATTTCAACCAATTATATAAATATGAAAATTAATTTCAACTAAAGACAAACATAAGGATTAATTTTATAATTTTAGACAAACGCAGGGACAAAAATGAGCGTTTAGTTTTAAAAAAACAACACATTAATTCACTTTTTTTTTTTTTTTTTTTTTATTTTAAAATTATTATCATACATAAAGAATAATAATATGTACATGGATTTTAACGAAAAGGGATGAGTCCATGTTGACATGTGTCTAATATTGAATTAGACATCCGATATACTGTATTTCTTTACTTAGACCTAGTATGCTTTGAACAATTTCCAAAATGTTATTTTCTAACTTTGAAAAGTCAGTAGAATCATAGATTATAGACAAATCAACTTTTTTGTTTGATGAGAAGCAAAACAGCCAAGCTGCACATTGAAATTTTGAGTTTTCAATCTAAAAAGTTATACTTTTGGGGGAAAAACTCAGTTCTTCATCCCATATGACGTCCGATTCCGAACTAGCGCCCAAATTCTTGCTGCTGCTGCTGATTGTGTTCTGTTTTTGCACCTACCCAGCTTTATCAGTAGATAGGATCTTCCAATCCGGTCCTTCTCTTAGTTCTTCCAACACCCTTCTTTCCAACAATGCCAACTTCACCTTAGGATTCCGAAGAATTGACACCGAACGATCCAACGCCAACTATTTGGGAATCTGGTATAATGCTGACTTAGATAACTTTCCTCGAGGCCGCCCCTTTTGGCTAGCCAACCCGAACAATCCTATTCTTGACGACTCAGGTGCTCTCGCCATAGATGCCTCAGGAAACTTTAAACTCTCCTCCTCAACTGGCCATGTCCTCACCCTCTATTCTTTCCAATCCTCCTCCGCCACCAATTTCACCGCTATTCTTCAAGATTCTGGAAATTTAATCTTGAAAGAAGCAGATTCCCCTGATGATAATTTTCTCTGGCAGAGCTTTGATTTTCCTACTGACTCGTTATTTCCTGGAATGAAGTTGGGGATCAACCATAGAACTGGCCATACCTGGTCACTCAATTCATGGTTGACCGAATCAGTCCCCAGCTCCGGGGCCTTCAATCTTGAATGGGATCCTACTGAACACCAATTGGTTACCAAGCGACGGGGAGCTATCTTCTGGACAAGTGGTCCACTAACAAGCAATGACAGCTTTGAGACTTTTTCCATGAGTAGTAATCCCTTGCGGTTTAGTTTTATCAATGTTTCCAACGCCGATGAGGATTCCTTCATGTTCACGGTGGCTCCCTACCTTGACGCAAATTACTTTTCCTTGTGGACGTTGAGGGATGACGGGAGCATCGCTGCAAGTAGCATCACTTCAAGTGTCATGATAGTTATTAGCGGTAGCGTCTGTGATGGGAATGGAGCAGAACTCGGGTGTAGGAAACGGGAAGGGCCGCAGTGCAGGAATGATGGTGATAAGTTTGTTCAAAGATCAGGTTACTTTCGGGGTTCGGTTCCATCTGATGACAATTCTAGTCTTAGCATGAGTGATTGCATGGACATGTGCTGGAAAGATTGTCAATGTGTCGGCACCAAACTAGAGTACAGAGCTAACAATACTGGGTGCCAGTTTTATTATGGAGACATCACACAGGGTCCTACTGGAGAAGCTGCCGGATATTATGTCATTGTACCAGAGTCGCCACCTGGTAGGCATTCTTTCAGGCCATTATATATTCTGCTTTCAATTCTATAATTGTTAAACTATGAAACTGATTGTATTTTGATGCAGGGAGGATTTGGATATGGATCTTGATTGCACTGACACTTGTTGTCATTATAGCACTTGGAAGCATTTTGTTCTACCTGAGAAGAAAAATAATTAGAGGTGGCATATTCTGTAAACAACTAAAAAAAAAGTAACATTACAATCCTTTCATATAAGCTTGATTGTCATTTTAATGAACTTCATTATCAATTGTTTAAACAGCTAAATTGCTAAACGACTTACTGGCAACGGATGATACAACAAATGAGCTACAAGAGTTCGAAAATGATGAGAACAATGGCCACAATTTGAAAATGTATAGGGTTTCCGCAATCATGGCTGCAACAAATTCCTTCTCCTTGAAAAACAAACTTGGACAGGGTGGTTTTGGACCTGTTTACAAGGTAATTCAGTCAGATTATGTTAAGGAGAGAACAACTAGAACTTGTAACTTCTGTTGCCAATCCTTCTTTCTTTTCTTTCATGGTTCAGGGTAAATTGCCAGAAGGGCGAGAGATAGCTGTGAAACGACTTTCGAGGAGTTCAGGACAAGGGCTGGTAGAATTCAAGAATGAGCTTATACTCATAGCCAAGTTGCAGCACAGGAACCTTGTCCGTCTCTTAGGTTTCTGCATTCACGGGGAAGAAAAGATGTTAGTATATGAGTATATGCCTAATAAGAGCTTGGATTCATTCATCTTCGGTATGCTGAAATTTCTTTCCTTCCTGCCACATCAGTGTCTCTCTCTATAGGTGTATGTAATCTCTTCTTTTCCATTTCGTTTAAATGTACAGATTCATCAAAGAGTGGACTGATAGACTGGAAGAGAAGATTTGCAATCATAGAAGGGATAGCGCAAGGGATGCTCTACCTTCACAAGTACTCAAGATTAAGAATAATTCATAGAGATTTGAAAGCCAGTAACATACTGCTAGACCAAGACATGAACCCGAAAATTTCTGACTTTGGTATGGCAAGAATTTTCAAGATAAACCAGCTAGAATCAAACACAAACAGAATTGTTGGGACATAGTAAGTGAAATATCTTAGACCATAATTAACTTCTGGGTTCTGCTACTTATAGTCAGATTATTTATTAATATTTTTGTACAAATTGTTGCAGTGGATATATGTCCCCTGAGTATGCGATGGAGGGGATTTTCTCTGTGAAATCTGATGTCTTTAGCTTTGGAGTCTTGCTCCTCGAAATTGTGAGCGGTAGAAAGAACCATGGTTTTCTGCAGATGGATCGCCCACTCAACCTCATTGGATATGTAAGCTCCATTCACACATCTTGTCTAGTAATCATTTTATAACGTTTATAGATTTAAGTATTCTGCTCAAGCCAGTTTGTGTCGAGAAAGACCAAGTCCTTAACCCATTTCGCTTTTGTTTGTAAGGCATGGGAGCTATGGCAAGAAGGTAATCCATTGGAGCTGATGGATCCGACATTAAGAGACTCATTTTATTCGAAAGAAGAAGTTTTAAGATGCATTAAGTTAGGGCTTCTGTGCGTTGAAGATAACCCGACGGATAGACCGACAATGTCAGATGTTGTAACAATGTTAGCAAGTGACGCTGCACAATTACCAGCACCCAAACAGCCTGCATTCTCGAATGCAAGAAGCATCTTGCATGTAAACTCCAGTTTGGAAAACCGAGAAACTAGTTCTATCAACACCTGCTCCACCTCCACTTTGGAAGCAAGATAGAGCACAATCACTCCTATACTGTCAACCTTTGCAGAGAGTGATGGTATATTCAAGTTTCTTGTCTCTAGTTTTTTCTGTTACTTTCATTTAATTTTGTAAAAAGAAGCAGAAATATTTAAACAACACTGAGTTCTCACACAAACAAACAAAGAGTCTTATTTATACAAGAACTTGTACATATATATATTAGCAAAAAGGAATTGCAAGAACATAAGAGCAGAGGATTTTTATGGTTTTGACTTAAATAGGAGAGTGGTTAGATGCTGGTGATGTTGATGTTGGTCTTGATGATTTAAGGAGGTTAAGGATAGAAATGACACTGATGAGCAACAAGAGAAGAAGGGCAATGAAGGAAGCAATAAGGGCACCAGCTCCATGGTTGCAAAATGTCCCGAATTTGTCACAAATCTTGTCCCACCTTGCATGAGAATTACCATTCTTCCCTAGCTCTGCCATGAACAATGCACCATTCACCCCTCCTGACACCAAGCACGCTGTCATCTGCAAAACAAAACATTTTTCGTTGTTTAGTCACTATTAGTACGATACTAATTCACGAGACATTCAAAAGTATATTGTACTAATCGAGCTTCCAAAGATGTGGACTTTAGCAATCATTCTTTACTCAATACTCACCATATCTAGAATAGCAATGATGGGAAGGCGAAGTCCTTTGTAATCAAACTTGCTTAGGAAGATATCCACGCCAATCATCACCAAGTTATGGAAACTGCCCATTCCATTCGCTATCACAAAGAATCTGCAAGATCGTAGCTCACGCAGAAAGAAGTTAAGTATTCAATTCGAATTCCCTAACTTTCGATTTCTATCTATGCGGTAGCAGAAAGAAACAGTACAAAGTTAACTTACATGAAGGCTGGGGTATGGTAAAACTTGGCAGAGACAGGGACCTTGATTGGGGTAGTACCAATGGTGGCAACTACAAAATTGATGGTTTGCTTGTTAAGCGCCATGACAACTGCGGCTGCTGCTGCAGCCAAGAATGCACCCACCCTCACCACCAACAGAGTCCATCTCTTAGTTGAAAGTGTTGAGTGTTGGAGCTCAAGTTTCTGCTCATTTTGGTCAGCCATAGCACAAAATTAGCAAGTTTAACCAAAATCAAAATTGTAATTATGAGAAGGTAATGACCAAAATGATATGGATTTAGTGCAATTAATAAGGCAACTAGTCCATTAGTTAAAGCTCAATTGGGTGGTCTAACCATCTACTGGTGGTTGTGAATCCTTTTTTATTTCCACAATCTTGTTGCTGGTGGTTGTGAATCTTTTTTTAACAATAGTTAACCCTACCTCTGAACTATACCCGAAATGCAAAAATACCCCCCAACTAGATTTTATTAATTTGACCCATAAACGGATTGTTTGTTGCAATCAACGCCTTTTTTTGTTAAGATTTTGTTCATTTGCCGAATGGGTTATCTGGAGATGGAACACAACTCTCTATCGATAAAAAAAACGTAAATTCTCATGCATCATTATACGACGTTAAATAATCATTTAGTGCATAAGACCGTTATCAAATGAACAAACCTAACATAAGAACATTTAATTTAGGTTGCATTCCAGATAGATATAGTTCGCGGGGCAAAATTTACCTCGCTCTGCTTTCCTTGACCAATCCTAATTCCTACCCACATGTTAGTTAGAAGCAATACGTTCTTACTTTTGAAGAGATTAGTTATTTTCTGTCAAACAACAGACGACTAATCAGTTAATCTACTGACAAAACAACAAACACGCTTTCTTCCATTGTAAGGAACTTAACCAAGCTTACTAACCATCATTTTTGTACATTGGCACAAGGAAAAAAGACTGAAAATACTGTTCCCCGACAATTTATTCTAGCAAAAGTACATAAAGAGGGTTTGGTTACAATGTTATGCATAGAAACATTGTGAGCAACATTTCCACTCCACAATAGTATCAACGAAACAAATGGTACATCTTTAGCGATGCCTCGCCAGTTCTCATCCTCAAAAATTACACCCACACCACCTCAAATACCTCCCATAACTTGTGTATTAAATATTCTTTTAAAAGGCTAATAATAATTGACATTAACCACAACTGCCTTCAGCAAAAATATACACAATCGATTTCCATGTCAATCTTCCAATGATAATAAGAATTTGGACCGTCTCCTACCAAATACAGAGCCAGATCAATCACCTCACGGGATTATTTTTTTTCAGTTGTGACACCAACAACAACATTGCTCACCTGTAACATTCACAAATATTATCAGGCCATTGTTTTCCTCATAACGAATTGAGGGGACGGAACAATGGGGAAAAAGATTTTGTGGAAAAGAAAAATTGAGTTTAATCTTTTACCAATTTGCCACTTTCATCAACAGACATGGGGTTTTCGACAACAACAGTTTGAGTGTGTGTATGGGGCATTGACTGCAATAAGCAAGAAAGCAAAAAAGAGCAGATTTTATAAGTATCAGGTCGGGCAAAAAACAGTTTCGCTACAAGGGAGACAATCAAATACAAACCGATGAAGTAGATGGTACTGTTCCATTGGTGCCATTAGGTCTATTTACTGGAAGAGGAACCCTCATATTTGGCATCTGCAAGATGCATAATACGGTTATTAGATGGGCAATCAATTATCAAGACCTAAATAGATTTGGTTAATATGAACGCAAAAACCAGAAATTTGTCTAAAACAAAATGCAATATCACAAATCATCATTATTATATTTTACTGCACAGACGAGCAAACAAACTATTAAACCCATTTCACTCTGGGCACACGTCCAGTGTAAGCATCCTTATGCCAGAAACATATGGAGAACTGATCGCGTAAATATTAAACAGGAACAAATGCAATTCTTGAAAAACAAGTGAAATAAAAATGGGAGTGAATAGAGCTCAGGAAGGATAAGGCAGTCCCGGTTCCATTCTTTTCAGTAACATGTCAAGAATTAAGCAACAATAAATCAGAGGAAGTAGAAAACATGCAAAGCACTAGACTTTTGGTGTATCCAAAGTGAATGGGGCGTGACTGTTATACATAAAGAAAAAGAAAAAGTAAACATTGGTATTATCAATGAAGAAGAGCTACACGAACTTATTGTTGCAACTTCACAAAAAGGCAATTGAAAATTGTCTTAACCTGACAAGAATCATAGCAGGCAAACTATGGTGGTTGTGAAACAAATAGCTATGGTTGTTTACGAAGAGAAATTTAAAGGGGAGCTACATTTCAATTTCACTGATGTGGCAAAGATATCCTGAGCTCATGTTCATATAAAAGTGTTAGGCTTTTCAACAATGTAAAATTTTGTGGTATGATAACCATTGCCAAGATAAGAACATGCTAGATTAATTGAAGGGGGGAGAAGATGTATAGATGAGTCAATGTAGTAAATGCTTGAAAAGAGTCCAGTTCATCAGTAATCAGTGGACAAACAACTACCTTACCACCAGTCTGCGCAAGATTCAGCACAGAACAACACATGCCAAACAATATAGAGCAATAACCACAGAGAGTTATACATGATCCAATACTTAGAATCTCATACAGGTCAATTTAAGACCCCAGGAATCTAATCCAGACAGTATAGAACAGTCATTGTATGCATCCAAGATAAAAGAGAATGTATGTTTGCACCACTAGTGCACACGTAAGAGAAGTGAGTGCGCAACTTGGCTTAGTGAGAAAGCATGAGCTTGAATCATTTGCAAAAATCATCATGTATCTGAACAAGCACATGCCAATAAATGTAAACGTAAAGTCACTTCTAAAGTACTAAAAAGTCCATGTAGCTTTCCACTATCAACTAAAGAAAATGAAGCTCATACCCAAGAGAGTATCCCAGATATAGTACACACACTTACACAAACATTGGTGATATAGTGACAAATTGCACACTTGACAGATGGAGCTCCACTTGGATACATTAGAGTCGTCCGGCAGTTCCCGCAGTTTACATGAGCTAACACAAAGTCCCATCATGTGTATGTGACAAATCAGTAGAGTGCTAAACAGAAAGAGAAAACATAATAACGCACATATATATGATCTGTAAGAGCAATGACTAAGCGCAAAAAAGTATGCCAACAAAAAAAATCATTTTGAGCATTTCATAAAGCTTTGCGTTTCAAGAATTTTTTAGTGGTGACAGCCTTCCAGATATTAGTATAACACAAGGAAAACTGAAATAGATAATTGAAAGTGGTTCAGGGGAGCTCAGACATTGTCTACACCACATGCTATCCCCTTCAATAGGGACAGAGATCACTCTCCATCCACATTCCAGAGAAATATCCATTGAGGAATGCATCAGTAGGATGAAAAAAGTAACTGATACTTCTTTGTAACTATTCAACTACAGTACGTGCATTTTCAAGCTTAACTAACTTGCTTTCAAAATAGATATCAAGTGGGTGAATAAAACAGGTAATGAGACATGGGAAAAGAAAAGGTATGGAATTCTGCCATGTAAGCTGCTATGTGAACTGTTAAAGTGAACAAAGTAGAGATACTAACTATTGTATTACAAGTTGTCATGAGACAACTTATGATTTCACACATCATGCATAAAATTTAAGTCATACCTTGTGCAAGGTTCAAAGTGTGGCAACAGGAGCATCGGACAGTTGACGCCCCTCGTGCATGCATTAGCAATGTCCTGCAACCTCCACATACAAGTTGAGCCATGTCCATCGCTGTGGCAACTTTTTCACACAAAAAATAATCAAAAGCAGACAATGACAAACACCTTATCCTATGTTTCCACTTTATGCAAGTTAATTTGAAGAATTGTTTAGGTCTCTGTGTGACACAAATAAATACTGACTGCAAGTATACACTGTGTAACCAAACATTTAAAAAGCATCTGAATGAATTCAATTTGTTCACCATCTTAACTAAAAGTTGGATCTTGAATTTAAAGTTTCAAAAACAGGGAGAAACCAATGTTGTCAAAAGCGCTAGCCTGGAGCGCCTGAGGCTCCACTTAAGGCGAAAGAAAAACGCCTTTAGTGCTTGCTGAACACTAAACTTTAGTGAAGCGCTAGTTTCTAGCGCTTTTTCCTTATTAATCACGTTTTTTTTTTCAAATTTTACTCCCTCCGTCACTAATAAAATGACTTTCTAGCCAAAAGACCTTGTCACTAATAAAATCTTGCTTTTACATTTTTAATGCAAAAACATCAATTAATAATACCTTTTTGGAATCCGTGATTAGTGTTTATTGGCTTACTGTATCAAAATATAATTAATTATTAAAATACTCTAGAAAACAACAATTAATCATTTCCTTGGTCACTACAATTTTTGCTACGGGGTC
Source organism: Viola odorata (assembly GCA_963691705.1). Classification (NCBI taxonomy): domain Eukaryota; kingdom Viridiplantae; phylum Streptophyta; class Magnoliopsida; order Malpighiales; family Violaceae; genus Viola; species Viola odorata. The sequence goes on from OY829542.1 coordinate 64,550,807, forward strand.
ATTTTATTAGTGACGGAGGGAGTAAATTAGAGCCGTATATGTATTGGAAATAGGAGACTGCACAGCTGTATTATCTTTTAATTAAAGAATATCCCTAGAAAATAATGATATTAAAAGATTTCCAACCGCTTATTAGGAAAAAAAGAGGTTATAAAATCAATAGGAATTAGGAACGAGCCAAAACATAAGTACAGATTAAACAGACAAGAACAAAGCTAACATACAGCAAAAGACCTACTAGTTGTTTGTTGCTGCAGCAGTCACTATTTGCTTAGGATTTAGAAGTTGAATTAGACTTATGAGACTTATCTTGCCTTTAGTTTCTTTTTAAGACTTATTTATGCCCTTTAAGTACCTTTTTTGCCTATGAAATCAGCTAGTTTATTTTATTAGAATTGCTTTAGAGTTAATTAGTTACTATATACATTGCATGTATTTTTAGGAAACTCGCCTTTTGTGAGAAGGCCAGAGCTTTTTTAGCGCCTAACGCCTCAGGCGATATTTTAGGATATCACCTGGAGTTGCTTTTCGCCTTTGACAACACTCGAAAAAACAAGAGACCATAAATTATCTGAGTGTCATTGGAGGTTAAAAATGAGAACTCCCAAATTAAAAACCATCAAAGATAATGGATTGCCAAACATTGTGCTGAAGGAAAATAGTTCATCTCAAAGTATGAGCGACAAGAAAAAAAAAGGTCTCATTTCAGCCAAAACAAAAGCAGAACCCAACATAATGAAATGGAACTGAAATCAAGCATTAAGCATACAGGTATGACACCTTGCGGATCAAAGAAGATTATTAAATGTGCTCCGATTCATTCTTATGGTCAAATTTGCAGCCAGTCTTGAGCTTCATTAAATCTATAGTGTACTTATTTATAAAGACAGAATAGAGAAACAAAATCAAAAACAACATTCGGTAATTGACAAAGTTAGGGTTTTTTGGTTTGATGTAAGAAACTACAAGGCGAAGGCAATGCGAGCACAAAGAGAAGGAAAGCTAATTATTCAGCCTAAATAAACAGATTCAAGATTTCCAGGTCATAATTATATTCAACCATGGAAGGAAGAGAAAAGAGTTTTACCAGGAGGAGGGGCAGGGACAGGGGTGATTGTGTTGCATAATGCACAACAAACATTAGAAGCTCCCCTGGGATAAAGAAGAAGGCTCCTACACCCATTACACACAATCTGGCTCTGCATGCCTGAAAATTCCCCAAATCAAAAACCAAAAAAACAATCAATAATCTATTCCACCTTTATAAAAGTGGCATCAATAACATCATCATCATCAACAACAACAACAACCAGAACATAAAAAATATACAAAAAATAAAGAGAACCCATGAATTACCTGACTGAATTTTATGAATTAGGAATCAACGGGCTCTGAAATTCAGATTCTTAACCTGCGAATGATTATAATAATGAAGATTCATTTCTTCTACATAAACAAACAAGAAGCATGCAGATAATCAGAATTTACCTGATAAATCGAAGAGGAACGAAGATCCGCAGAGGTTTTAGTTTCAGAGGACCAAAATCTTTTAATTTATTTATTTTGGTCAAATTCTAAGAGATGAATCTTGTTTGTTTTCTTGTACCCGCTATTTAGGTAAAGTAGATAATTTTATTATTAATACAGAAAGAAAAGGTAAAAAAGAGAGGAGTTGCAGTAGAATCTAGGGATTTTATTATTATTTATTTATTTCTTCACAATTTCTTCCGGCCTTCGTTTTCCTTCCTTTCTCCCGATCGGAGTATAAAAGAATCCGTCAATGCCAACAATTATACGCAAACTCTACCACTAAAATTACCATTTGCTCTTTTACTTTTTTTCATTATTTTTTATATTTTTATTTGAAAAAAAAATGATTATATTATTAATTATCGTTACCATATTAGGATTGAACTCATATATCTTAAAAACGGCATATACTGAACTTTGTATTTTATAATTGACTGTTCTCTTTTTTTCCTTTTTCTAATTTTCTTTGGGCAGTTGGAAATATCAATTATTAATAGATCTCGGCAGTTTAAAGTTGAATTTAAGTGAGATTTAAATATAGTATGATTGAGGAACGCAGGTCGGCAACAGAAGGAACAATGGAGTATCATCCAATATGGTGGCCATAAAGGTTGACTTAAGAAGGAAGAAGAAAGGAGGAATGTTACTGAATTATCATAAATAGAAAACATCTGGTCTACATCAAATGATTTCGTACCTAAAAAACCTAACGGAAAAAACAACAAAATTGGAGTACAGTACAAGTTGAGTTGTTTGCATCTAAACTAAAAGGAACAGAAGTGATAATCCACAACTAGATTTGGTAAAAGTACTTGAATCACAAAAGGAACAATTGTCATCAGTAATCTGAGTGCATGGAATCTATCATTCTGTCTTTCTCTAATGTTATTTATATATCTGTATGCATATATGATGGCGTAGGACGTAAAAACATTAACAACTATCATCTTTCAGGCATCTCATGGTTTTTGTTGTGAAAATTTACATCAACGCCTCTTTCGAAAGATCAAATGCGCCGCAGAGATGCCAACCTCTTCTCAAGATCCTCAACATCAGGAGGAGTCTCAGTGGTGCTGCATCCAAATGAAAAAGAGAAGTTGTTAACAACAGCAAACATTTAGCGAAACAGCACGAAGGTTCTTCGTGAAAACTTGAACCCCCACCGCGGCTATCATTACTAGAATCCAGAACTATTCTACAGTGAAGTCTAAAACCATGCCCCCTCATCATCTCCAGCCCCACTACAGTACAAAGCAGAAATGAAGTCCAGGCTGCATCATCAGTGGTACTACAAGTTATCCTAATTTAAGATCTCTAAGCAAACCAACACAGATCAGAAAATAAAATTCCTATTGTAAAATCTCTATGTTGTGCTGAGGTTCAACCTACTGTGTGATGCCGGATGACACATTATCCCGACACAGTGATAAGCATCATTAACTAGAATTCTAAAGTTCAGAAGTCCTGTCATTTTCCCCACATCCATAAATCAAAGTAAGATGCGCATGGAATATTTTGGTTCAATTTGCAAAATATCCAACTTCAAGAGCTACTGGTATGGGGCACCAAACTACCACTTTCCTTTGCACTTATATGATGCTAATTGTATGTGAAACGAGTACTAAAGCTTGATATTTTTTATGGTGAGTACGAAAGATGATCTGCATTCTCCTTTCAGTGTTCCTGGAAATTAAAATGCTGAAAATAGGAAAATCAACCCAAAAAAAATGTATGTTTTTTGAATATGGGCTGATAGAGATACAACACAAGGCAAATCGCCTGTTATCCAAAGAAACTATTTAAACTGGTAGACCTTCCACAAAAGGGATTCAATTAATATTTTTTTTTTTTTACATAACTATATAATTGAGGGTTTCTGCGAAGTCAAGCACTAAACATACCTTTTAACAGTATTAGTAGGATTCCTTGATGCAATCCGACCCTTTGGAGCTGAAGACAACTGTTTTAACGGAGGCCATGATCAGAAATTTGGTTGCACAAGTAGAGATGACGAGGAGATTAAAAATGAAAAGCCCAATGATTTGTTTGATAAGCAACCAACAGTTACATTAGACAATATAATTCTGAAGAAACAAACCTGAGATGCAATGTCAACGCCGATCTCATCAAGCACCTATAAATGAAGCACTCAAGTTAGGGATGTATAAAACTTCTAAAACAAAAAATAAATACAAAAAGAGGCCATCAAGATCTACCTGGTTAGTGAGCTCCTCAGTTTCTTCTTCCGCCTCATCTTTGTCTAATGTTTCATCAATAGATTCTGACATCATTTCAATCTGTGAAAACACCAATGGGATACACATCCCAAGAACATGAGACATATTACACTTCACCCACAAACTGTGTTGCATTGCAGTGGCACAAAATACTGTTTCTACAAGGTCATTTTGAAATTTTAGAGCAGAATTTGTACAAATGTATGTTAGAACTACAAGCACAAAAAAATACCATCGGAAAAAGAGAAGAAAAAGGAGCTCTACCGTCATATCCATCTGGGCTGACTGCTTCTGGAATTCTTTAATCACTTTAGCTTGTTTTATGGGAGCCATTTGCTGAAACACAGGGATTGGATGGCCATTAATATTATTGCTGTTAATAGTAAACAGTGCTGAAAATTACTTAAGCAGTGAAGGGTGATATAGACTCTCTGTCTTCCTTATACCTGTGCCCATAGAGTGCCACCAGATAAATCAGTGACTCAAACACTACAATGTCTTTAAGTCATTTCTAACATTTTCTCTATCAATAGAAAGCTAAACGAAGTCTATGGACTCCGTTGAACATGTTATAGAACTGACTCAATCAAAGAAATAAAGGAATGTAGAGTAGCGACAAACTGAATATCAACTAATTTATTAAACTTTACTTTTTGCCTCTATCTTGCAAATATAGGTCCTTCCAAAAGATGAACCAAGGCAACTGAATCACAGAAAGAAGAATGTTGATGTACCACCTTCCATAACTAGATCATGGTTAATGAGGAAAGCACAATGATGTCATTTTAAAGTATCATTCCATGTTTCCATACCTTATTCATAGCCACCATAGCCTTAGTTGCGCCTTTCATCCCAGTGGAAATTGAAGTGCTGGCATACAGTGCCTTTAAGCATAAAAACCAACACATAAATGTAAAGATAACTGAGATAGCACAAAAATCAATATCAAACTTTTTTACTAGACTCTGATGATAGAAGACAGACCTGAGTATGGGTAGCAACACCTCTGATTTGGGCACGACTGCCTTGTAAATTCGTTATTTGTTGCCGAAGTCGAACTAGCTGACGAGCCAAGATTTTTGTAGCAGCCTAAATAAATAGTTGCAACAAAACAAAAAGCTATCTCAAACATACATCAGAAAACTTTGAATTGAGACCAGGACTTCTAGCAAGTCAAGCAACCAAAAGTGCTTGCAATACAATACCCATAGAAAATGCACCACATTTATGCAGAGATAGCAGACAAATACAGTCAAAGTACATTGAGTAGATTTTTTCATCAATGTAGGGATTTTATTGCAAAACACTTGTTCCTAATGAATCTCCAATGATAATCCCTCTACTTGCCTTTACTGTATGAGTTGACATTAGAAGAAAACGACCTGTCATATCTCCAATTTGAGTAATAAGCAAGTTTTAAGTATTGTTCTCTAGTACTTCAGAATGCTCGAAGCCAGATAAATTTAGGATTCTAGTTCAGAATATGCAGTTACACTTTAATGCATCTAGGAGCAAATAATGTACATATTAAGTGCAGAAGCAGCTCGCTACTCAATGATAATAGCCACAATTTACAGCCTATAATCATTACCAATTAGCAAATTGACCAAAGAAAGACAAACTTGCCTCATTTCCAGTCTTTGCCGTTTGCTTGATCTCCGCGACCAATTTCTTTTCCTAAATGCATTGCCACAAGCAGATTTGTGAAACTAAATGCCTAAACAAAACTTTGCCGAAGAAAAAAACTTCTAACAACAGCATCATACCTCCAATTGAAGAGATGCAATTTCACGTTCAATACCTACAGAGGAAGAAAAGGAAAAGGGTATCAACAGAAGACATTTTTCAGCTTTTAACAGATCTTTTTCCCCCCATTTCTCAGTGAAATTAAACAAACGGGTTTGAGTGTTCTTTAAGATAATTGGTGAAATCTCACATAATGCATATACCTCTTGTGGCAACAGCCATCTCTCTCTTGCTGGTCCTAAGAGCCTCTGTTGAGTACAAAACAATAATCAAATAGTTTACAATATAAGATGAAATTCTCCTTAGAAACCAAAAACAAGCACAAAAAAGAGCTCAAAAGTGGAACTTATTAATTAATTAATTAATACCTTTAGGAGAGGTTTTCTTCCTGAAGAGATTCATGGAGATGAACGAAAAATCCCAGTTGGGTTCTTCTGCAATTTTCCCAAAAAAGAAACCCTAGCAGGAGCTCGACTGCTTGATCAAGCAAACAATAGAGTTAAGAGGTGGATCTTTAAGATAAAGTTATTAAGATTTTTTTCTCTTTTTTTTTTGTTTCCCTTTCTGTTCCTCTTTCGTTCTTCTTTTCCTTTTTGCAGTATGTAGAGAAGGCCTAGGAGAGCGTGCGCGCGTGCGTTGCGTGCATGTGGTTTTTAAAAGCGTTACGCTAGTCCTAACTAGCCGTTATAACTCGCCCCACCCGGGCTCCCAAAGGATAATCCCATTCCATTTTCTTTTGAAAAGATTACCAAAATTCTCATGCTATTTTATTTCAAACATCTCCTCATTTTACGCACTTACTGAGATACCGTTTGGTTAAACGAATGTTGTCATTTGGTTAAAAGAATTTTATTTTTTCTTTAAAATCATTAGTTGGAAGAATGATCGAGAAGAAAATTAGATTATTATATTTGAATAATATTTAAAAAAATTCAGAAAGTAATATTCTTATATTTATTTTATGCTCAGAAATCTTAATAAAAAGTAAAAAGAATAACAACTTTATCCTTAAAAAGTAAATTATTTATTTAATTTAATTCAATTCAAATATATTAGTTAAGATTATGAAAGATAATAACTTCAAAATATTAGCATGATTGAAAATAATGAATTATTTTATATTAAAAAAAACTTTTTTATTGTTTTATTACTCAACAAAATTTAACTAAAAATTTACTAGTCAATGTAAAATTACTCTTTTAAATAATTATTAATAAAACATATCACATTATTTAACCTATTATAGAATATCGTAAAATAATCACATTAATTTGGATAAATTAACAATTAAAATAAATTTTATAAAAGAATATAATTAAATAAGATAATTTTTTTTCTTACAAGAATAAGTTGCATGAGTAATAATTTTATTTATTGATTGAAATGTGAATAACTCAAATATATAGTTTAAAAAAACTTCTTGTACTATATTCTCAAATAACACTCAACATTTACTAAATCCAAAATAATCACTTGAGTTTTTATAATATGGCTTAAATCACCGAGGGAAAGAGAAATTAGAAAAAATAATTTCAAATATAACATGCCATTTTATATTAATGTGGAAAATAAAACATATTAAATGACGTGTACATCACCTCAAGAAATCGACACTATCATATTATTGCTTGTTCAAAATAGGCAAGAATGAATAAAATGTATGTTGTTCTCTTAACGGACATACTTACAATCATCCAAGATCTAGAGTATTGTGAAGTATGAACACTAGAACTAATTAATGGATGGGTTGAGCTTGAGTTTTGGCTAAAGTATATAATAGACATATTATTTTTTTCCTAAAGTCCAAGCCTAGCCCAGCCCATGGGCTTTATTTTAAGGCTTTAGCCCGGCCCTAGACAGGCCTTGGGCTTTGGGCTTTTATTTTTTATGTCCAATTCTAAGTTGAAAATTTAGAGAACAATACAATTTTAAACTTTCTACAAAATCCACAACATCCAATACACAAAGTAAAATCTGCTAAATGCATAGATTCATCATCTTAGGTGTTCTTAAGTATGGTAAAAGGTGTTCTTCACATGGATTGACAAAAATGTGAGTGAAGTTGGTATCAGTGGAAGTAGTCGGAGGATTCCATGAGATTTTTAAGGCAAGTGAGGTGTTGTTAAGCAAACTTGGATTGTTGTTGGCTTGAGATTCAGTGAGTGGAAAGAGGAAAGAAGATCTAATGAGTATTTATATCGAAGTTAGGTTAAGAAAATGCCATTTTGGGATTAGAGAGAGTTAGAGTTTTATCTCTTTCTATTTATACCTGGTTTGGGATTAGAGAGGTTAATACTGTCCTTAATTAATTCTTTTCATTCTTGCCAAGTGAAACGAAATTACAAGGATTGTTTGGATGGTTTTACGAAATTGCCACTTTAAATCATATATAATTTTTACCAATGATAGGGGTATTGCTATAATTTCAAATCTAAATTTATACTCGTGAAAGATGCCAACAAGCTTATAGGAGAGGCTTGGATCAACTTGGCTTTAACTTTCTCTTGGCTAACCTAAATTACAAGTATTTATTAACGGAAATAAAAACCACTGAAACCAAGACTGCGGTATGAAAAAATAGCAGTGGGATCAACTCTTGCATAAATTGTTATCCTTGTTCGTATATTATTGTGAATTTTTCTTACAAAATGATTGGTTAGCAAGAAAACACAAAACCCACCGACCCAAATGAATGATTGAACTTCTTTACCATCCTTCTCTCTCCCTTTGGCTTCAAATCCGTATGTCCACTTTTCAGTAGCAAGATTATGTTTCTTGTATTTCTCTATTTCAGAATCAGTGCTGAAACATCGAATCACAGTTGCAATCCAGCTTCGCCAACGAAAAATGTGATACGAGATCGTCTCCTCTCCTCATCTGAACATCAAATGGCAAAAACAGATTCTATAATTCAAGTAAATAAGATCACAGATTCTATAATGTAAGAAAATAAGATCACAAAATTGCCCCCTTGTTCGATAAAAAAAGAAAGAAGAGCATTTTAGCACCGTTGTAACTTGCATCTAATCCAGAATAAGAGAGGGATTACAATACAGGCAATCAAACTTTCCAACATCACCGTTGGTGTATTTGCAAAGCACAACAAAATGATAAGGAACCTTCAACAGTGCAACCAAATGGCTCCTTCCAGGCTTTAGAATTTAGATTACCTTCTATGCGAGCCATGTAAAAGCTCTGTCGTAATTTTTTGGTCAATCTTCGTGCTCATCTTCACCTTCAGAATCTGCAAATTATAAACAGGTGGTAAAGCTCCCCACACAAGCATGCTTTATACACACACACGATGTTATATTTAATTAGCTACATAACTCAAAACATTACGTACCAGATCGAACATCGTCACTAAGCTGACCCCTTGCTTGGATTTGCTTAACAAGCATCCGATATATAAGGACCCACCAATAAATATGAAGAACGAGTAAGCAGAACAGAAGGGTATTGAACACATAGTAATAAATGGGGCCATCCACTGGGTGTTTTTCCCTGTCTAATGTTTGGATAACTTCATAGCTGCAAACAAGGGGAAGAAAACACACATTCATGATTCATTGTGGTATCTTTCCTACATGCCCATGACAGTACGGAGTATAAAATCTCAAAATCAGTCTCTATTCACAGTGTTGCAACTTTCCATTGCCACGTCTGGAAAAGTCACCATGAACATAATGAATTCATAAATTTTATTTCTAGGGGCATAGTAAGACCGTAATCAATGTGGAAACCAACAGAAGGATGAAAGAAAGGGCAACTATCAGTGCATAAGTTAGACATCAATCAAAAACACCAAGACAAGATGAAGAGGAAGTTGACAATATTTCTTGATGATTCAATAATGGCATCACTTTATACAAACCTTGTACTCCAGAGAATCCAAAATGGAAAGTAAATGAGGCGCAGAATGATCCAAGATAACACAAAAAGAATAAATGCAAAGCTAGCAAGCCCTTCAGCTCCACTGTACTTGGACATTTTCCCTATCTCCAAAAATATATCACTAGCATCATGCAGAGCTAGAACAATTGAACCAGCACGAGCAAACCTGAAAGAAACAATGCACTTTATAAAGCTTTTGCAGATATATGGAAGCATTGCTTCTTTGATCCTCTTTTTTACACAGGCCAACACACCAAAAACTTCTTTGGATAAAAAATCGGATTAACATCATATTTAATACAAGCAGACTCAACAACAACCCACCTTAGTATATAGGACAGCATAATGAGAATCAAAGTAGCAACATGATGACCCATTGACACCCCGAAGTCTGAGCGCCTTGTCTCCCAAAATATTAGAGCAAATATGGAGTACGCATAAAACCCAGCAGTATACATATACATTCCCTTCAATTTTAACCTGAAATTCAGATGATAGTCACTTTGTAGAATGCATCATGCTTACCCTTCATTCCATTTTAAATACTAATCAACACAAGGATGGATGAAGCTTGATGAAAAGCTACAAGAAGTAATACAGAAATCTTACTTCATTTTCTGGTCTGGCCACACCTGGTCTCCTGGACCTATCCAAAAATAGTTAGTGCAAGTAAACCAGGGCTCATCATAAGTAACATAGACAGCCAGAAATTCAGCAGAAAGAAAGTAGATGCATTTCCAAGCTGATTCCTTGAATTTTCTTATCTTCTTCCGTCTCCCATCCTTATCAATATCCAGTGTCCGATGGCCTTTTCCAAAAATCAACCGTCTTCCCACATTCTGTGATATACACATTTAGTTCAGACAGCCAAACAAAAAGAGTTGGTTGAACAATGACGAGACAGAAGAAAAATAAGCATAACAACAACAACAACAGCACTATCATATTTTAACTGCTGCTGCTAGAACAATGAGAGTAGAAGTCATGCCTCAATTTTCTTAAGCACTATAAGAATCTGCAAAAATCAAAAGTTTACCAAATACAACTCTACCTGGGAATACTTCAACTTTAAAGTTCCACTAAACCGGAACAAATCAAATAACAGATGTTCATCTAATTGAGTTGGTGGGTGCAAAAGTTAGGAAAGGTATCATGCTAAGATCCAAACTTGTCAAAAATCACTCCTACAATTAGGGCACTGAACAAAGGGGAATGCACAGAATAGAAGCCAAGTTAAAGCAACAGTAATGCTATTGGTCTTGACAAATAGCAATTGAAATCTATGATACTTGGGTCATGTTATTATCTAGTGAATCATACAACAGCTATCATGATATGTTTCTAAGAAGGCTGTCCCAATTCTATCATGTTACTTAGATTACAGAAATCTTGAGAGGGCTGAACATAGAAACATGAGTTGATGTTCACAAACTATGTTCAAGATAAGGGCTCATGCTCAACCAAAGTCTATATTAGATAATTAACCTCCAAAATAAAAGCTATGGTCATCTGACCTAAGATAAAGAGCCTAGTGTTCCATGAGACCATCATTCACACCCAGAATAACCAATCATAGTCACGCATGGAAGCCTCCTAGCATGCATTTACAGAGTGTATATCATAAGTTTAGGACATTTCTTGCTCAAAAAGCAGCAGCCACTGGGCATAATTTGACGCAGACTTTCTTCCAAATTTGGATCACACAACTAGGCTCAATCTTAAATTCAACATATTTAGAGGGATCTGGTATGATTTGCATAATGTTCTTCTAATTTGATCCAATTATACATTATATTGACCAAATTTTCTTCACAGGAGAGAGAAATTTATGCCTGAGGGACCAAAGAGACATCAATATAGAAACCTAAACAAATGCTAACAGTGTTGTTAAACTGTTTCTTCTTAAGTAACTTATTGATTAAAGTCAACTATAAGCCCTATGTCATACTCCAAATGGGTACTCACTATCAGAACTGAAACCACAACAACAGATTGCAGGAGTCCAAAGCTGTGATGGAGAAGAGTTAAGACACTTTAGAAATAAAAGAGTCATTGTGTAATCAACTCAGAACAGTCAAAGAACGTTTCTGAATAGCAGATCCAGGGTTCGGACCACCCCAGCTTGTTATGCATTAAAAACCACACTCCCAACCAACCTAGTGTATTTATCATTTGTACTAGAGGGTACCCATACAAAAATAATGACCACCCTATCTGATTAGGCATAAAAGGAAATACTCAAGAGTCCAAAACTGTGATGGAGAAGAGTCAAGACACTTTAGAAACAAAGGTGTCACTTGTGTAAATCAACTAAGAACAGTCAAAGGAGGTTTCTGAAAAGCAGACACAGGGTTTGGACCACCCCAGCTTGTTATGCATTAAAAGTGACACACCCAACCGACGTAATGTATTTATCATTTGTACCAGAGGGTACCCATACAAAAATAATGACCACCCTATCTGACTGGCATTATGGCATAAAAGAAAATACAGCTCTCTTGAGCACCATAACTGAATGGCATTAAAGAGTACAGCTTTCTCGACCACTATAACTGATTGGGCATTAAACAGTACAGCTCTCAAAAACACCATAACTCTGGGGTATTAAATACTACAGCTTTCACTAAACTTGGTAACATGGAAGTATTTACAGTAGTCATTTTCAACACAATTTCCTTCTTAGTCTTTAGCATTACAAACACAGATGAGAGAATTCCATTCTATTCCATTATACTGATAAAACCCCAATTCCAACATCAGCTTCCGCACATACTAAAAACAAAAAAAGCGACGCTTTTCTAAAATTTGATGGAGCAACTCAATACAAACACACCAAACCAATAACAACCCATCAAATAAAAGACAAAATCCTACCTGGGTCATAACAGAAAGACAAAGATGCATATCACAGAAGATAAAGGCACAGATTTTATTACAGAACTACTAAACCCAAATTACCTGGAACACGAATCTATCAAGGCAGAAGCGGATAGAGGGGAAGAACAGAGCAAACAGAGGAAGAACAATGTAATCCTGATAGACTGGGTAAGACTCCTCCTCCCATTTGATTAATTTCACGTAATCAATGAAACCCATGTGAGATTTTTTTCTGTTTGATCCAAGGATTTTTCTCAGGAAACAAACAGAAGTAAAATCAGGAGCACCTTTCTTAATCACATTCAGAACTCAGAAGAAGAGGTAGTGTAGTGGTGAACTGGTGATAGATGGGAAGTGTGTTTTTGGCGTCGTGAAGGTCAAGATGTGTTAGGATTAGTAATTTGGTAAGAATGAATTTGAGGAATAAAAGCGAAATGTTTTTTATTTAAAGGATGAGAATAGACTATTAGAGGTCTTGCAATTAAGTCCTTCTGGTTTGGGGTTTTTAAGAAATTGGGAGGACTGTTAGGATGCTTTTACGAAATTGCCACTATAAGGGTTGACAAGACTGGTAAGTGGAAAGGTTACCGTAGGCAAGTGGACTTTAGAACCTTGAAGGTGGTGGGATCTTAGTAAGGATATCTTCCATGTCTGTCCTTGAAATAAATTGACCAACCTGTTTAAGAAAGCAGAAAAAAAAACATCAGTTCAATTTCTACTCAATTGACTAACAGCTTGACTGGCAGTAACATCAAGGACTCTTCATGTGAAATTTACAAATATATCAAATTACAATCGACTAAAAGTCTAAAACCGAAAACAAATTATGAAAGTATCATCATGAAAATAATATACAGTATACAGCACCAGTGTGGTTTGGCCTAAGAAGCTACTGCTAGATTACCAACGCCCAAACAAATCATACATATTTCAGAAAAATTCAGTCCAAGGCCCTTAAGCTCCAAGCATGCATGAGGTATAAAACCTTAATTTCTAGCCATAACCATTTGCAAGTCAAGTATTTTATGGCAGAACACTCTCCTAGGATCCTAAATTATAGATCAAGCAAGCATTTATTATCAGTTATTTTGCACTGGCCCTTGAAAATTTTGCCCAACAAAAGTAATTTTACCGGATGCTACTCTTCTAAACCCTTCATGCGCACAGCGTCACAACGAATAAGCTCCTAAAGGAAGGGGAAAAAATGTATTCCCATAAGGATCCAAGCCATTCAAGTCATACACAACATTGGAAAACAACGACAGGGTTCAAAACAACAAGCATAAACAGCACAACCGCGATAAAAAGGCACCACTGAGCAAATAAAGCAAATCCAACTTTTGATAACGCAAATACATCGATCGGTCAATTAGACAAGCCAAACGCAATTTTCAAAGTTCCAGAAATTTCAGTTTATCTAATTATTCAGTAGTTGCTAACTCATTTTTGTTAAAGGAAAGGAAAGGAAAGAATGAAAAGATGCCTAACAAAAGAGAGTGTTCTCGTGAAAAGAGAGAGAAAAGAGAGGAGACAGACCTGATAACGGAGAGATACCAAGGTAGAAGAGAGGTGAGCGAGAGTGTTTCTCTTTCTTTCTTCTCGCCAAGCTTGATTTTGAAACCAGAGTGACTAACGAGTATGGTTATCAAAACCGCGACTCTAAGTCGTAAAGTCGCACGAGTCCACGGTTCCACCTATATGCTAATCGCGTCGAATCGTAACAAAAAACGGAATCAAGCAAGCACCGGTTAAATCGAGTTCCGACTAGGTAAAATCGTTGAACTCTATCGAGTTTACACGAGTTTGATTTAATGTTTAGAGGGTGGAGGATTTAGGAAGGGGCAGCGGTGCAGCGGGTGGTTTAGGTGGTGGTGGGCGACTTGATCGGAGCTGGTGTTGGCGGACTAATAGGAGGAGGTGGTGGCGGCGGAGGACTAGAGGAGGTGCGCCCAGCTGCTGCCTGGACTCGAAGGTTGTGCCTGGTGTAGTTTGCTGTAAAAGATTAGAGGAAGAAGAAGAACAACCTGGCTGTGCCTGGACCCGAGTTTGGGCCACTTTAGAATTCTGATAGGATGGGGTTACGTGCTTTGTGTTTGGAGAAACGTGGTTGGACAAGATCCAATGTTTATGCAATTGTTTAATACTGGAATGCATTGTGGGTTTAATTAATTAAATAACCAATCTTATTATGTGTTGTCATTTATATAATTTTAAAATTATTATTTTGTAAATTTAGTAATTTATTAGTCAAACTATTTATAAATATGAGTATATATATAGAATTATGATAGTTTATAAACTATTACGATTTTACATTTTCTATTTTATCCCGTCATTTTGATTTTAGTTAAAATTTTAATAAAAAACTTGAGTTTAAATAGTCAAACTCATGTCAACAAGATGAAAACCATGACCTAAATAGTAAAAATCGAGTCTACATGATCAAAACCCAACCTAAATGGTCAAACTCGGGTCAACATGATGAAAACCCTTACTTAAATGGTGTAAATCGAGTCTACATGGTCAAAACCGAACCTAAACGGTCAAACTCTTGTCAATATGATGAAATCTCGAGCCTAAATGGTGAAAATTCGAGTCTACATGGTCAAAACCAAACCTAAATAGTCAAGCTCGGGTTTATCCGGTCAAAATTGAACCTAAATGGTGAAAAAAAAATCACATATGTTGAAAAATATGCTAAAATTGTCAAATTTGGATCTGCAAGGTGAAAAGTTGAA
This sequence comes from Viola odorata, assembly GCA_963691705.1. Taxonomy (NCBI): domain Eukaryota; kingdom Viridiplantae; phylum Streptophyta; class Magnoliopsida; order Malpighiales; family Violaceae; genus Viola; species Viola odorata. Next base: position 64,565,829 of record OY829542.1, read on the forward strand.
CTTGTATGGTCAAAATTTGGCCAATATGGTGAAAACCGAGCCCACATGGGGAGTTTATACGATTAAAACCGATCCACATGGTTAAAACTTGATCAAAACCTAATTTTATTTGTCAAACTTGGTTAAATATGATATTTTAATCTTATTAAATAATTTAATTTAATTTAAATGAGTTAATGGATGAGCATAAGTTAAATTAGTTTAAATAGGTATAGGTGTGATTATCTAATTTTTTAAAGATTTTGGAGCTAAAAAAATGGTTCAAGAATTAAATCTACATGGTCAAAAATGGGCTAATGTAGTAAAATTGAACCCATATGATTAAAACTATAACTAAATGGTTAAACTTAGTCAAAATATAATTTTATTAGTCAAACTTGAGCAAATAAGATATTCAAATCTTATTTAATAATTAATTATATTTAAATAGGTTATGAGTTCAATGAATTTAAATAGGTAGATATGGTTGCTTCATTTTTTTAATTTTTGGTAACTAAAAAATGGTTCAAGTTGATTGACATTGAATAACATGTCCACCACAAAAGTTTGGAATAATCGATATTTATATATAGTGACTGAATTATAGAATGATTTTGAAAAAAATAAATAACTTTGACCTTTCTCCATCGGATTCATTCATTGATTGGGTAAAAATTGTACTCCCTCTGGTACGAAATGTATGACTTCCTCGCATCCCAATATTCAGTAGGGAACGCATATCGAGGAGGCTGGATGAGGCACTATTTGACCCCAAAAAATTCCGTACTTTTTTTCGAACGTACGTTAATCGTACTTCCGAAAAAAAATTCGGGGCAAAATTATCTCAAATAGTGACTGTTTCGGCCGTTTTAAGATACGTTCCGGAACCATAAAAATAAATACTAAAACGTCATACAATTCGGACCGGAGGGAGTAACAAGTATCCGACCTGAATATAAGTTTAGCTGTTGGGATTCACACGGATCGGGTTAGTGTCACCTTACAAAATTCTCCCTCTATTTTCTCAAGCGGAATCATTAAAAAAAAAAAAAAAAAAACCGCAGTTCCGTTCATCTGTGTTTAATCAGAATCCGATCCATCGTCATCATAACCCTCTCCCTCACAAAACCAGCCAAGCCCAAATCAATCCCGTTCATCAGAACTCACCCGACCCATTAACACTGCTAATACTTTGATCGTTTTCATTTCCTTATTCTTCGGGTTTTGGCTATCTTCTCTCTGCTGCAGAATTTTGCAATGACCTTCTAATCAGCAGAACGGAGATAAGCTTGCGGAGGTTGCTTGCAGCCGCGCCTCAGCAGCAAAATAAAGCAAAACTCATCCATGTATATGCATGTGTCTATATTGTCTGCTGGTACTTGCTTTGGGTATTTTTAAAGGTTGCATGTGGATGATGAGGCAAAGCTTGTTCTTTGCTGTACATTTCTACGGTAAGAGAAGAATTGGAACAACTGGGTGATGAGAGAACAGCGGATGGCTTATCTAGGTCAGTAACCATGCTTTCTTTGCAAAATTAAATTTATACCATTATCATCTTTTCATATATGAAATTCGGTTTTGGTCCTGTTTCCACTTTCCACAGGGTGCATACTGCTTCCAAATTAGCTGCCCCACCGCTGCGTTTGTATCACTTTCAAACTAAAGGCAGAGTTGCCTTCTGTTTATCATTATGATTTCTCCAAAAACTATTTAGGCCTGTTTGGGATTGATTCCCAAACAAATTCTGATTTCTATCACAACTGATTTGATGGCAAAATTGTTTCCGGTAGAATCTTCAAATTGTTTCTACCTAAAGCTGTTTGGCTCTTTGATCAGATTTTGGAGGAACCAGAATCGGCTAGGAAGCTATCCCAAGCAGGCTTTTAGTTTTGTAAAAGTAGCTGTAGTGCCTAGAACTGCTGGTACATATGGGTCTTTCAATTATGAGAAAATACCAAGCATAGTATGCCAAATACCTTAAACATTTGATGTCATACTGTTCATAAGTGATCTGGTCATGTTTAAGGATGGTGGACAATTTTGATGGGCAGCAATCCTAAAGACTAAGCTCCACTGGGCATTGGGCAAAACCCAGATACTTAAGCTGATCTAACTTGTAAGGAAGAGCTTGTGCAAAGATCCTTATACCTGTGTTTTTTTAAAGTTGAAACTTTTACTAAAAAAGACGTTAAATATGAATCCAATGCGCAAAATCAATTTCTCTTAAGACTTTTATGCAAAAATGTAGAAAATCTTTTTATCTTTTGTTGTTGTTTAATTTATCTGGTTGTGTTGTATTGTCCTTCCTTGACCCTTGACCTTTCTCAATTCTTCATTAATTGCATGTAAATAGATGTGAAGTTTTAAATTGACAGTTTGTTGTGAACCTTAAGTTAGAGGACTAGGTTTATCATAACATGTTGAAGGCGCAGAGAGATTTATATCTGCGTGTGAAAGCATCTTCCAAATTCCAGGACAATCATCTATAAGGAAACCATTCATGTGTAGAATGTTGATGATATTTTCTTTTCAGCAATTGTTCTCCCTATGTGCACAACCATTATCATCATTATCATGCCCCTCTCATCTTCTTCTACGCCTCTACTTCTTCTTCTTCAACAAAAGCCAAAATTGGAACTCCTATAAAAAGACATCAAACCAGCATAAATAAGTAGGTGAATGGTTTGTTTTGCTGATCAGATACCTCATCAGATCACCGTCCATAAGTAGAAACGTAATTATGTGATTATAAATTATAGAATCTCTGTATTACTATTTGTTTAAATAAGCTTTTGAATAGAGTATAATCATTTGTGATCCTATGTTTCAATAAATCATATGCTACATTAAGTATATATGACCGAATTCTTTTTTTCTTAAAAAAAACTATGTATATGATAACAAACAAAAATAAAATACTTCATTTTATTCATTCATATAAATAAATATTAGGAATAATAGTTCCTCTATACTAACATTAATGGTTAACTAATGTAGCGTTATAGCTTAATTTTTATTTAATCATATGAATAATTTATCAATTCGACCCAATCAACTTTCCATTGGAGAAGATGATGAAGTTTCTCGACTCCCTCCACCGAAATGGTCAGAAGTTTGTGCTCATTTTGGATCATGGTATGTGCGTGTACTAGGAAACAATGATGATTTTTTTAAATTTTGCTCACTGGTTGTTCTATGACAAAGTTTTTTTAGCAAATGCTGAAGGAAAGTTTGAATTCTTGACAGGTATTAGTGTAGATGAATCATATGAAACTTTCAAAAGAAGGATGCAGGCAGATATTTTCATCAAACGTGATGGAATTCCATACTTAGGTGAGGTTTGGCCTGACAATGTTTACTTTCCTGATTTTCTGAATGCTACTGGCCGACAGTTTTGGGGTAATGAGATCAAAATATTTAACGATATTCTGCCTTTCGATGGTCTGTGGATTGACATGAATGAGATATCTAATTTCATAACGTCTTCTCCCACACCTTTGTCTACCCTTGATGATCCTCCTTACAGGATCAATAATGCTGGTGTTCAGAGACCGATTAATAACAAAACCATTCCGGCAACAAGCTTACATTTTGGTGACGTTTTAGAATATGATGTCCATAACCTTTATGGCCTTCTGGAATCCAAAGCCACAAATGTAGGTCTAATCAATGCAACTGCTAAAAGGCCTTTTGTACTTTCTAGATCAACTTTTGTTGGCTCCGGAAAGTACACAGTACATTGGACTGGAGACAATGCAGCCACATGGGATGATTTGGCATACACTATTCCTTCTATTTTGAATTCTGGACTGTTTGGAATTTCCCTGGTTGGTGCTGACATATGTGGTTTTTCTGAAGACACAACAGAGGAGCTATGTCGGTGATGGATTCAGGTAAAAACAGAACAACTTTGCTGTCCTTTTTTGTTGTTGACGTGCTTAAAACCATAATCCTATAAGCTACATTATAGAAACCATTGAAGTCTGATCCCTCCTCCGACTATTGCAGAGTGTTGCTGAGGTTTTCATCTTTTGAGGTCTTAGCGAATTCTGAACCATGTCATAGTGCAGCTAGGTGTTTTTTACCCTTTTTCCAGAGACCACTCGGACATAAACTCTATACGTCAGGAGCTTTACTTGTGGGATTCTGTTGCTGCAATTGCAAAGAAGGTGCTTGGTCTTCGCTACCAGCTGCTTCCTTACTTTTATACGTTGATGTATGAGGCACACACCAAAGGAACCCCCATAGCATGGCCTTTGTTTTTCTCATTCCCAGAAGACACTGCCACCTACGAGATCAAATCTCAGTTTCTAATTGGCAGAGGTGTGATGGTGTCGCCTGCACTAACAGCAGGGACAGTTTCAGTGGATGCGTACTTTCCAGCAGGAAACTGGTTCGACCTCTTTAACTATTCCAATTCAGTGAGTGCGGATTCTGGGAAGTACGCCAAACTTGATGCACCTGCAGATCATATAAACGTGCATGTTAGGGGAGGAAGCATCTTAGCCTTACAAGGAGAAGCTATGACGACAACAGAAGCTAGAAAGACGGACTTCCATCTTTTAGTGGTTGTTAGTGGGGAAGGGAACAACACCGGAGAAGTTTACTTAGATGATGGGGAGAGTGTGGAGATGGGAACGAGGGAGGGAAATGGAGTATAGTGAAATTCAATGGTGGACTAGAAAAAGATGTGGGCATGGTAGCGTTGTAAATGGAGAATTTGCCATCAGTCAAAAATGGCGCATTGGTAAGATAACCTTCGTAAGGCTAGAGAAGAACAAGATGCTTAAGGGGTATAGCTTACATACGAATAAGGAAATAATGAACGGGAATTCATGGGGTGTGAGACTAAGGACGAGGTTTTATAGGAATGGACAGTTTGGTGTTTTGGAGATGTCAGGATTTTCTGTCCCTATCGGAGAAGAATTCAAGTTAGAGCATAAGTCCAACACTACGCATAATGGAAATTAGGCGAAACAAATCAAGTTGTGTTCTCATCCTCGAGGAGGTGATGGATTTCAAACTCTTGAGGGCCGAGTTTACACATTTATTGTATCAGATGGTCATGTTGTTTCCACCCCATTCCCAAAGGTACAATACTGCGACAGCATGTTTATGTTGAACTTGGTTCTAACTATGCATTTTAGAAAGTAATAAAGATATAAAAAGGAACTGATAATTACATGCTATGTATAAATTTGGTGATAATTAGCTTACTTAGGTATGCAGAATCATGAATTGTACTTTGTTACTTCTCCAAGTAAATGCAATGGAATTTGCAGATCATCTTGTTTCCTTTTATCCAAGGAAGTGCAATCTTATGCTAATGACTTTTAAAAATTGTTTGGTTTCTTGTTTTATCTTCTTTTCATCATATACAACAGGATTTGGATTTGTTTTTCTAATATTTTAATCAATCAACCAACCATTGTTTGACACGAATAAAGATCCTATCTTTTATGTATTTGTGGGGCAAGAAAGCTATATTTTGTCATTTTCATGGGATTGTCAATTTATTTATAAAATAAAGCCTTAGCTCGTTGGCAAAGTGGGTGTGGTTGGGAAGTTGCATTGCCAATTATTGATATTATCACAATTATGAGTAGTAGTAGTAGTAAGCCAAAAAAGGCAGTAGTAGTAGTACGATCATGTCCCTCTCATCTTCTACACCTCTTCTTCTTCCTCCTCTACATCTGCACTGTTGTCTTGATCTGGTCTGCATCATCTTGTAATGGAGCTGGAGCGGACGTAGTCGGGTATGGTTACGAAATCGGATCCGTTAATGTCAATTTAACAACTCAGACATTGACAGCAGACCTTTATCTTATCGACAATTCCTCTCTTTACGGCTCTTTTGATATCCAAATTCTTTCACTTTTTGCCAGGTAAATTTATTGTTTAAAGATGCCACAAGTTTAATTAATAATAATAATAATAATAATAATAATAAATATTTTTATTCTTGAATTTGATCTGCCGTGTTTGTACATGCAGTTTCGAAACAAATGATAGGTTAAGAATTCGAATCACAGATTCAGAACACCAAAGATGGGAAATCCCTCAAGATATCATTCCCCGTCAAAACCTCCACCCATCTCCACCTTCCCGCCGCCGATATCCGGTGAACCGCCGATCCTTTGTCGAAAACTCGCTCCTCTCCCGTTCCGATTCAGACCTAGCTTTCTCTCTGCGCGACACCTCCCCCTTCGGCTTCTCCGTCTCCCGCAAATCCACCGGCGACGTTCTGTTCGACACGTCGCCTGACCCTTCCGACTCCGCTACATTCTTAGTCTTCAAGGACCAGTACATCCAGCTCTCCTCTTCCCTCCCGGGTAACAGATCTTCGCTCTTTGGGCTCGGTGAACACACCAAGAAATCTTTCAAGCTCATCCCTAACGACACATTTACTCTGTGGAATGCTGATTTGGGCAGCGTGAATCTTGATGTCAATCTTTATGGGTCCCACCCTTTTTATCTCGACGTCCGGTCACCGTTGTTGGAAAATAATGCTTCTGCAGGGACCAGTCATGGAGTTCTGCTACTGAATAGTAATGGGATGGATGTGGAATATGGGAGTGGAGGCAATAGGATAAGCTATAAGATGATTGGTGGGGTTATTGACTTGTATTTCTTTGGTGGGCCGTCGCCGATCAATGTGATGGAGCAGTATACTGAGCTTATTGGTCGCCCTGCTCCTATGCCATATTGGTCATTTGGATTTCATCAATGTCGATATGGTTACAAGAATGTTTCTGATGTTGAGGGTGTGGTTGCTGGGTATGCAAAAGCTGGTATCCCTCTTGAAGTCATTTGGACAGACATTGATCATATGGATGCTTTTAAGGATTTTACACTTGATCCAATCAACTTTCCTTTGGAGAAGATGAAGGAATTTCTCGACTCCCTCCACCGAAATGGTCAGAAATATGTGCTAATCTTGGATCCTGGTACGTGGGTGCTTGAGAAACAATGATAAGTTTTTAACATTTAGCTCATTTGTCTGTTCTCTTATAAAGGTTTTTTAGCAAATGCTGAGGAATGTTTGAATTCTTGGCAGGTATTAGTATAAATGCATCGTATGCAACTTTCAAAAGAGGAATGCAGGCAGATATTTTCATTAAACGTGATGGAGTTCCTTACTTAGGTGAGGTTTGGCCTGGAAAAGTTTACTTTCCTGATTTTCTGAATGCAGCTGGCAGAGAGTTTTGGGGTAATGAGATCAAAATATTTCGTGATATTTTGCCTTTCGATGGTCTGTGGATTGACATGAATGAGATCTCTAATTTCATAACGTCTTCTCCCACACCTTTGTCTACCCTTGATGATCCTCCTTACAGGATCAATAATGCTGGTGTTCAGAGACCGATTAATAACAACACCATTCCGGCAACAAGCTTACATTTTGGTGACGTTTTAGAATATGATGTCCATAACCTTTATGGCCTTCTGGAATCCAAAGCCACAAATGCAGGTCTAATCAATGCAACTGCTAAAAGGCCTTTTGTACTTTCTAGATCAACTTTTGTTGGCTCCGGAAAGTACACAGCACATTGGACTGGAGACAACGCGGCCAGATGGGATGATTTGGCATACACTATTCCTACTATATTGAATTCTGGACTGTTTGGAATTCCAATGGTTGGTGCTGACATATGTGGTTTTTCTGAAGACACAACAGAGGAACTATGTCGACGATGGATTCAGGTAGAAACAGAACATGTTTTCTGTCGTTTTTGTCGTTGACCTTCTTAAAAACCAGAATCGTATAACGTACATTATATAGAAACCATTGATGTTTCATCCACACATAGTAACCATTATTGTATAGTCTTATTGCGATATCCATCTTCTGATGTTTTAGCCATAATTTTAAGCTTTTAGAGTGCAACAGTCCTTTGATACTGTGATTTACCTAACACTGAAGCTTGTCATGGTGCAGCTGGGTGCTTTTTATCCTTTTTCCAGAGACCACTCCGACAAAAACTCTATACGTCAAGAGCTTTATCTGTGGGATTCTGTTGCCGCAACAGCAAAGAAGGTGCTTGGTCTTCGCTACCAGTTGCTTCCTTACTTTTATATGTTGATGTATGAGGCACACACCAAAGGAACCCCCATAGCAAGGCCTTTGTTTTTCTCATTCCCTCAAGACACTGCCACCTACGAGATCAAATCTCAGTTTCTAATTGGCAGAGATGTGATGGTTTCTCCTGCACTAACGCCAGGGACAGTTTCAGTAGACGCATACTTCCCCGCAGGAAACTGGTTCGACCTTTTCAACTATTCCAATTCGGTTAGTGTAGATTCTGGGAAGTACATCAAACTTGATGCACCTGCAGATCATATAAACGTGCATGTTAGGGAAGGAAGCATCTTAGCCATGCAAGGAGAAGCTAAGACGACAACAGAAGCTAGAAAGACGGACTTCCATCTCTTAGTGGTTCTTAGTTTGGAACGGAACAGCACTGGGGAAGTTTTCTTAGATGATGGGGTGAGTGTGGAGATGGGGGGCGAGGGAGGGAAATGGAGTATGGTTAGATTCTATGGTGGACTAGAAGGAGATGTTGGTGTGGTCAGATCAAGAGTTGTACATGGAGAATTTGCCATCAGTCAAAAATGGCGCATTGGTAAGGTAACCTTTGTAGGGTTAGAGAAGAGCAAGGTGCTTAAGGGGTATAGCTTACATACGAATAAGGAAATAATGAATGGGAATTCAGGGGGTGTGAGACTAAGGACGAGGGTTTATAGGAATGGGCAGTTTGGTGTTTTGGAGATGTCAGGATTTTCTGTCCCTATCGGAGAAGAGTTCAAGTTAGAGCTGAAGTTCAGCACTACGCATAATGGACATTAGGTGAAACAAATCAAGTTGTGTTCTCATCCTCGAGGAGGTGATGGATTTCGAACTCTTGAGGTCCGAGTTTACACATTTATTATATCAGATGTCATGTTGTTTCCATCCCATTCCCAAAGGTACAATAATGCAACAGCATATTTATGTTGAACTTGTTCTAACTATGCATTTTAAAAAGTAATAAAGATATAAAAAGGAACTGATAATTACATGCTATGTATAAATTTGGTGATAATTAGCTTACTTAGGTATGCAGAATCATGAATTGTACTTTGTTACTTCTCCAAGTAAATGCAATGGAATTTGCAGATCATCTTGTTTCCTTTTATCCTAGGAAGTGCAATCTTATGCTAATGACTTTTAAAAATTGTTTGGTTTCTTGTTTTATCTTCTTTTCATCATATACAACAGGATTTGGATTTGGATTTGTTTTTCTAATATTTTAATCAATCAACCAATTATTGTTTGACAAGAATAAAGATCCAATCTTTTTATTGTATTTGTGGGGCCAAGAAAGTCATTTTCATTGGGTTGTCAATTTATTTATTTATAAAGCCTTAGCTCGTTGGCAAAGTGGGTGTGATTGGGAAATTGCATTGCCAATTATTTAAATTATCACAATTATGAGTAGTAGTAAGCCAAAAAAGACAGTGGTTGTAGTACGATCATGTCCCTCTCATCTTCTACACCTCTTCTCCTTCCTCTACATTTGCACTGTTATCTTGATCTGGGCTGCATCATCTTGTAATGGAGCTGGAGCGGACGTAATCGGGTATGGTTACGAAATCGGATCCATTAATGTCAATTTAACAACCCAGACATTGACCGCAGACCTCTATCTAATCGACAATTCCACTCTTTATGGTTCTTCTGATATTCAAAGTCTTTCGCTTTTTGTCAGGTAAATCTATTTTTTGGACTTTCATTATGTTTTGTTTTGTTTTGTATTATTATTTTTTGTTCTAATTGTTGTTCTAGTTTATTGTTTGATGATATTATTATTATTATTATTTTTAGGGTTTAATTAGCCCTTATATTTGTGGAAAACAAAATCCAAAATCCAATATTACTAGTCAATAAGAGAGAGAATTGGATAATTGATCGTATTTACTTGCTATTTTTTTTTCCCAAATAGAAATATGATTAGGTAAATGTTAAAGATGCCACAAGTTTAATAGTTTAATAATCGACTTTGATCTGCCGAGTGTGTACATGCAGTTTCGAAACAAATGATAGGTTAAGAATTCGAATCACAGATTCAGAACACCAAAGATGGGAAATCCCTCAAGAAATCATTCCCCGCCAAAACCTCCACCGATCTCCACCTTACCGCCGCCGATCTCCGGTGAACCGCCGAACCATTGTCGAAAACTCGCTCCTCTCCCATTCCGATTCAGACCTAGCTTTCTCTCTGCGCCACACCTCCCCCTTCGGCTTCTCCGTCTCCCGCAAATCCACCGGCGACGTTCTGTTCGACACGTCGCCTGACCCTTCCGACTCCGCTACATTCTTAGTCTTCAAGGACCAGTACATCCAGCTCTCCTCTTCCCTCCCGGGTAACAGATCTTCGCTCTTTGGGCTCGGTGAACACACCAAGAAATCCTTCAAGCTCATCCCTAACGACACATTTACTCTGTGGAATACTGGTTTGCTCAGCGTGGATCTTGATGTCAATCTTTATGGGTCCCACCCTTTTTATCTCGACGTCCGGTCACCGTCGTCGGAAAATAATGCTTCTGCAGGGACCAGTCATGGAGTTCTGCTACTGAATAGTAATGGGATGGATGTGGAATATGGGAGTGGAGGTAATAGGATAAGCTATAAGATGATTGGTGGGGTTATTGACTTGTATTTCTTTGGTGGGCCGTCGCCGATCGATGTGATGGAGCAGTATACTGAGCTTATTGGTCGCCCTTCTCCTATGCCATATTGGTCATTTGGATTTCATCAATGTCGATGGGGTTACAAGAATGTTTCTGATGTTGAGGGTGTGGTTGCTGGGTATGCAAAAGCTGGTATCCCTCTTGAAGTCATTTGGACAGACATTGATCATATGGATGCTTTTAAGGATTTTACACTTGATCCAATCAACTTTCCATTGGAGAAGATGAAGGAATTTCTCGACTCCCTCCACCGAAATGGTCAGAAATTTGTGCTAATCTTGGATCCTGGTACGTGGGTGCTTGAGAAACAATGATAAGTTTTTAACATTTAGCTCATTTGTCTGTTCTCTTATAAAGGTTTTTTAGCAAATGCTGAGGAATGTTTGAATTCTTGGCAGGTATTAGTATAAATGCATCCTATGCAACTTTCAAAAGAGGAATGCAGGCAGATATTTTCATTAAACGTAATGGAGTTCCTTACTTAGGTGAGGTTTGGCCCGGAAAAGTTTACTTTCCTGATTTTCTGAATGCAGCTGGCAGAGAGTTTTGGGGTAATGAGATCAAAATATTTCGTGATATTTTGCCTTTCGATGGTCTGTGGATTGACATGAATGAGATCTCTAATTTCATAACGTCTTCTCCCACACCTTTGTCTACCCTTGATGATCCTCCTTACAGGATCAATAATGCTGGTGTTCAGAGACCGATTAATAACGAAACCATTCCGGCAACAAGCTTACATTTTGGTGACGTTTTAGAATATGATGTCCATAACCTTTATGGCCTTCTGGAATCCAAAGCCACAAATGCAGGTCTAATCAATGCAACTGCTAAAAGGCCTTTTGTACTTTCTAGATCAACTTTTGTTGGCTCCGGAAAGTACACAGCACATTGGACTGGAGACAACGCGGCCAGATGGGATGATTTGGCATACACTATTCCTGCTATATTGAATTCTGGACTGTTTGGAATTCCAATGGTTGGTGCTGACATATGTGGTTTTTCTGAAGACACAACAGAGGAGCTTTGTCGGCGATGGATTCAGGTAGAAACAGATCATGTTTTCTGTCGTTTTTGTTGTTGACCTTCTTAAAAACCAGAATCTTATAAAGTACATCATAGATACCATTGATGTTTCATCCACACACAGGAACCACTTTTGCATAGTGTTATTGCCATATCCATCTTCTGATGTTTTAGCCATAATTTTAAGCTTTTAGAGTGCAACAGTCCTTTGATAATGTGCTTTACCTAACACTGAAGCTTGTCATGGTGCAGCTAGGTGCTTTTTATCCTTTTTCCCGAGACCACTCCCACAAAAACTCTACACGTCAAGAGCTTTATCTGTGGGATTCTGTTGCCGCAACAGCAAAGAAGGTGCTTGGTCTTCGCTACCAGTTGCTTCATTACTTTTATACGTTGATGTATGAGGCACACACCAAAGGAACCCCCATAGCAAGGCCTTTGTTTTTCTCATTCCCTCAAGACACTGCCACCTACGAGATCAAATCTCAGTTTCTAATTGGCAGAGATGTGATGGTTTCTCCTGCACTAACGCCAGGGGCAGTTTCAGTAGACGCATACTTCCCCGCAGGAAACTGGTTCGACCTTTTCAATTATTCCAATTCGGTTAGTGTAGATTCTGGGAAGTACATCAAACTTGATGCACCTGCGGATCATATAAACGTGCATGTTAGGGAAGGAAGCATCTTAGCCATGCAAGGAGAAGCTAAGACGACAACAGAAGCTAGAAAGACGGACTTCCATCTCTTAGTGGTTCTTAGTTTGGAACGGAACAGCACTGGGGAAGTTTTCTTAGATGATGGGGAGAGTGTGGAGATGGGGGGCGAGGGGGGGAAATGGAGTATGGTTAAATTCTATGGTGGACTAGAAGGAGATGTTGGTGTGGTCAGATCAAGAGTTGTAAATGGAGAATTTGCCATCAGTGAAGAATGGAGAATTGGTAAGGTCACCTTCATAGGGCTAGAGAAGAACAGGATGCTTAAGGAGTATAGCTTACACACTAGTAAGGAAACAGTGGACGGGAATTCAGGGGATGCGAGATTAAGAACGAGGTTTTATAGGAATGGGCAGTTTGATGTTGTGGAGAAGTCTGGATTTTCTGTGCCTATAGGAGAAGAGTTTAAGTTAGAGCTCAAGTTCAGCACTTTGCATGCTGAAAATTAGTCGAAATAAATGAGTTGTGCGCTTTTTGTCCACGAACTCTCTGATGGACGAGCTAACACAGTTGTAATAACAGATGGTTATGTTTCTTCTTCACCGTATTATCCAAGAAACAAGACCACAACAGCATGTTTATGTTGAATTTGCTCCTAACTATGCATTTTAAAAAGCAAATCAAACGAATAATTACGTACTCGATCCTTATATTTTGCGTATACTTGTTACTCCCACACCCATAGATGACGGGAATGCTTTTTAAAGGCAGGTGTCGGCCTGCCACCTGCCAGCGCCCATCGCACACGAGCTCTGTATCCGTTCGCACAAAGGCTCATGATTTGCTCGTCAGTTACAGTTGATTTAATGAATTTTAGTGGCGAGAAAGAAAAAGTAAGAGAAATTGATGGCTACATGACAGGAAGGCAGGCAATTGGACATTTGTGCACATCAAAGGCAGGCAACACCGAGGTCCAACGACCCACCTGCACCGCTATAATTTGCAACTAAAATGACTATGATCAATATGCAGAAATTTTGGCTACCTCAAATTTTTTGCATTTAACAACTGATCGATCCAGTACATTCATGATAGTAATGAAATGGACTCCTTTTTTCCAGTCTAAACTATGGGGGAAAATACCATTTGAAGTACTAGAACACAAATTAGTTTTGGGCAAGAAAGCAAATGAGCATTTCGGAATAATGATACACAGAAGAATTGTTAACTTCTTGTATATGCTATATTTCAAACAACTAAACAACTATGTACCCAAGTGTTAACTGCTACAAAAAATAAAACACTTGTTCGTTCCCAGCCTCCTTTCTGCCGTGCATAAAATACTAGTAGTCTACCATCTATACGGAAAAAAGCGATCGCAAATACCTGCAACAATTTCCAACCATCAGCAATCCACAAACATAGCATCAAAAAAGAAATATTTAATGCAAAGATATATGTGAAATATGAGCATTAAGATTTCTAATAAGTTTGTGTAACACTTGAAGCTAAACTCTTGAATCATTCTACCTATGTGCTTCTTCTAACATAGTACATGAAAGTTTGCATCCAAACCCTACTTCTAATCAAGGACAAAAAAACAAGATCTTTATACAACCTTTTCGTTGGAAAGCTAAGCTCAAGCATACAAACTTTAGTATGCAAACCAAACTACCTTAACAAGCATACCGAGTGATTTAATTTTACATGGAAAATTATGTTCACTTAGTTATGGATTAGTTATGGACATGTTGAAACAAAAGAACCTTTTAAAGATTTAAAGCAAACCTATCAGCGATCTTATCTTTTTCTTAATTACTTATAGAATATAGAATCATAGATCACTAAGATCTGAGTCTTATAGTGAATAAAGAATGATAGGAATGTTGATGTGTATTTATAATTTCTGGAAAAACAAATGACATAAAAACCTTCATCTTTATAATAAATGAAGACAAATAATCAGTTGAATATTCTTAAGAATATGTTTAACGCTTCCCCTTTCACATATTAAAGATCTGTTAAACGTCTAAACAAAATACATATAATAGCTAAATGAATCAGAAAAAAAGTAGAAAGCATTAAAGAGGGGGGGGGGGGGGGGGGGGGGGGGGGGGGGGGGGGGGTTGTAAGAGATGCATTATAAGCCCAGGTAACTTGATGCTCAAGGTGTTGGTGAAGCTATGAACTTTGTAATGACACCTTTCGTGACAGTTAGAATATTCAATGTAATCAGAGAAGACAAATAGCATGAGACTTTCTTTTTTTGACAAGCAAATCAAAGAGAGGTTACAGAGTTTTCCATGCAAATTCAAAAAACAAAACAAACCAGCATGGGACTTTAGCACCAATTATCACGATTTCTCTTTTACTTTTTGCACTAATAAATCATGACTAAAATTTCCCCTACCCATGTGCAGGCTTCCAGTTACAGCTCACTAAGGTCAGAGAGGAGAGGTTATAGGACTACGCTATTATTACCGAAACCCAAGTAGAGATATCTCAGTGTACAAGTCAAGACAGATAACAGAGGTTATAGGTCTACACTCATGGTAGCACAGGTGTAACATTTATATGGTTATATAACCTATAACCTCTGTTATCTGTCTTGACTTGTACACATTGTCAGAGAGGAGAGGACCATCCTATGCCAAGTTCCACAAACACCCACGACTAACCTCAAACACAAGAGTGACAAACAATAACACATCATAACACATGAATTTGATCACTAGGGATTCTCTCAACGATTGTACGGTGGGTAACGAATTCCTGAAAACATAAAATTAGTATCATATATGGCTGAGGCTTGTCCTTTTCTGGTCTCTGTTCTTATTAGGTTACTTATCACCCCTAATCGATAAAGATTAAAAAACAAATACAAGATGATGCAGAAGATAACAAACTTAATATTGCATTGTGCCGAGACAAAAATGGATGCTTCAGAATAAGAAGCACTTGGCGGAAAAAAAAAAAAACTTCATACCTCAATTTCATTCTACACCAGTAAGTATATGGGCTGAGAACTGATTCTGATATCCCTTCATGTTCCCCACATGAAGTCATAGAATTCACCAAAAAGAGCAATGAAAAATTATGTAACTTTAATCAGCCAGCTTCAGATCCATATCTTTGGACCAAGAATTCATCAAGTTGTCCCCAGTTACGGCGATTTGATACACCCGTGTCATCAGAAGGTAAAGATCTAATGCATCCAAGAATGTGTGTGGTATCCCGATGCAGTCTGATCCACGGAATGAGAGAAAAATTGAACAGGGACAAAAAGAAAGAAAAAACAAACTATAGCTAGAAGTTCATAGGTAAATGAGGAACAAAGTAGTACCTGTTCCTTGCCTGTGGAGTGCTAATCTCTAGCTGTGAAAACTGTTGTGTAATTTCTGAATGGAAGATTATAACCACTTGTCTGCAAAAAGCATAACATAAAAATCATTGCTACGCCAAAATGAACTTTAGATGTGCCAAAGTAATCATGCCCTTCAACATTACATATTTCCATAGGCAACCAATCAATAAAAACAGAATGACCATTAAATGGCTTTTATACTGTACTGCTCATTTCAAAATACAATAAATCAAAAATAGAAAACGCAGAAAAGGTTTTTTTTCCCAGTTTATAATTTTATTTAAAGAGATCAACACAGCTACACTCAGGCGACTAGTCCCTAAACATTATGCACAGCATTCATTTGTACAGTTACTTTTTTAACAATTAAGATTACAGCAAATGAATATCACGCATGGCGATTAGTAAATCTTACCTAAAAATTGCTTGAACATCTGCCTCATGTAATGTTCTAGACAAAACACGTTGAAGGAAGCCAACCTCCTGCAGAGAAATCAATAAACAATAATATATCATCATCAAAGACAGTTTTCATTCTCACAGACAATCACTTTGACACTGATGTGATGCCAATCAACATAAATATTCAAGCTCAGAAATTTAATGAGATGCTATTTCAAAGGGGGCATTTTCTCTTGAAGGGAAAATCAAGAGCAGAAAGAAAACATGACAGGATGTTTAGCTCCAGGCTAAAACTTCATATTCCCATTGAATTAAAAGTTCTACAAATTATCAATATCGTAATATTTTCAACAGGCCAATGACTGGATGACAGAGGTTCTGTGCAAAGTGCAAACCCCTGAACAACAGTATTAAGGCCCATGGTGTAGTACCATTACTTGGAAACTGCTAGAATGGACTAAAGGTAGGCAATCACTGAGGAAACCACTCAAGAGGTAAGAACTAAAGGGATATAGATCTTCCATTTGGGAGAGAAACTAGCATCAATATTATGAAATTTTACCAAGAAAAGAAGGTGCTACAAGGATATGGAGGGAGCACTTAGGTTAAATCCATGAAAACAGTTTATGCTGGCTTTGCCAGAATTACTACTTTTATCAAAGGCTATCAATATAACTAATATGGTAACACAAATAAAACTAGTGTTGCCCAAATGACAGAAATGTTTCTTTTACATCAAAACCAAGAATTAATTCAGTTAAGAATTCAACATTACAACAAAAGGTAATTGAATGGGTAAGGCATAGCCACAAATAGTAAATAAAGAAAGCTAAGCTCCACAACCCTTGGAACAATTCACTCTATGATAGAGCTTGAATGGGAGAAAGATGTCAATGTAGCCTAACCCCACAAGTTTGGGATTAAGGTTCACTGAGTTGAGTTGTAGATGTGCCACAAGTTTTGTCAATCATAATGAGCAAATTACAATCAAGTTGACCTTGCCAACATGAACCAGGAATGAAGACCCTAGTGGTGATGTGGGGCAGAATAGGGGGTCTCTCAAGTTGATGCAGGAATGGAGTTAAGGACAGACAAACCATGTGCTATCTAAAAGATTCCCCAGCATACTTACCTTTGTAAGGGAGCGAGCAAACTGACTGGGCTGTGGGTCAGCATCTTCGGGTCGGTTCCAGTTCTCAACGATTTGAGGCAAACTACGCAGATGAAAGTTTAACCTCT
The DNA here is from genome assembly GCA_963691705.1 of Viola odorata. Lineage (NCBI taxonomy): Eukaryota > Viridiplantae > Streptophyta > Magnoliopsida > Malpighiales > Violaceae > Viola > Viola odorata. The sequence continues at coordinate 64,583,222 of OY829542.1, forward strand.
CTCTCATTATCTGAACCAGCTTGGTATATATTTCATCTCGGTGTGCCCTATAATCCTGAAGTGAAATATTTTTACACAACACAAATTATCCAACAAAGCAGATGATGCAAATAATATTTAGTACATTCATACTTTGTTATTCCTTGAAGAAATTAATTTTATTTAGGCTTTCAATACTAGCATAGGAATAAGAACCTTTCTTGTTATTAGATTTAAATCTGCATGGATTTGAAGTTATAGCACTTGCGGCAGCTTGATATTAGAAGGTTTTTTTGAAAGTCAATAATGCAATACTTACAAAGGACTTTCAGCAATTATACTTGAGATTATGTGATGAAAGTAAACCTGAACGCCCTTTCATAGAAAGAATCTAACCTTACATGTGGCTCCTAAGAATTATATGCGTGATTTCCCCCCTCTATTCACCATTCACATTTAAGCTGACTATAAAGCAGCTCAAAAAACCTTTTATAACAGGCATTGATGAAGTAAAATAAGATCCTTAGAGCACATTCCATAAGGGGGAAAAGCTTTTTCTTTGGCAACAGACAAGCATTTTCAAGACAGAAGTTTTACCAGATTAGTTCCCCAAATCCCTTCTCAATTTGAAGTACAGCAAAAGCTGTGTAATGAAAATCAGCTCAACATACAATAGTTCAAACAGAAACATAAGGAAAAATCAGCTACTTTCACATTTTTTCAAAAGAACCATAAACCAATGACAACCACAACGTCAAATTCTTTATTGTATATAGTTCAATTTCATGGCCATAGACTCCTAACAAAAGCTTCAGTCCAGATGTGAAGCACCCAGTACCATCAGAATTAAGTGGCTTCAAAAAAATTATAATATCAAAAAACACAAAAATGGAAGATGATGTAAGAAAATTTGCAAGTCTGAAATTACAATAGCCTACTACTAAGAGAAGCAAAACCACATACCTGTGCCACACGATCAAGCTCAGGCAACAATAGCACCTTCCGTGTTTCAGGAACTTTATGGAAAAGAATTCGCCTGATTTCTTATCCCAGAAAACGTAAAATGAAAATACTCAGGATCCTTCTCCTTAACAGTAACAGTAACAATAGCAATTAAAATTACAATACATTTTTTAACAATAATATATCATCATCATCATCATTATTATATTGATCGGGTTGACTATAATTAAAGGTAACCAAGTAAGACTAATGTTTTCATCCGAGTTGATAATTCTATTAGGGTGTCATTATCAAAAGGAATATGAGTACCTCACAGATAGGAAGCCATCATTTACATGACAAGGATCATGTATTCCTCTATTAAACAGACCAAGAAATGGTAAAGAAAATATGATAAAAACACAGACATGGAGACAGCGCTGATTTCACAATCAGATACTACTTGACAACTTAGGGAAAACCTTTATCATGCAAGTAAAACGTGGTTATAATCACGTGTACTAAGTTCTTATCATATAAAAACAAGGAATAGTATTGCAGCAACAACAGTGATAATTCTATAAGTTCTTGTAACATCAACCTACCAGGAATGATAGCATATACAAAACTGAGGACTTGGCTTGCCAGAGCTAAGTGTTTAGATGTAATAGACCTCAATCCCGACACCTGAAGAAAGGCATAAACCCCACTTGAGAACACAGTCAATGGCCAGGCTATCACCATTCATGAAACAGAAAAGAACGACAAGAAAGCATTCAATGGTATATCACTTCTTGAACAATATAATATATTCATACGAAGGGAAGAAAAAAATTGCCCTAACCTTATTCATCTTTATGTACAGATCTTCTGAGTGCAAAAAGAATAAATTGCTCAATTCATATTTGCAAGTTATTGGTAAATCTAATTAATAGTTGTCTCCTCCCACATTCCACATTCCTGTTCAGAAGGAGCTTTTTTTATTCTACTTGCATCTCCGTAATAGCACACACCATTCTTATTCAGGAATTTTAAAAAAATAAATTTCTCTTAATTGCACTTGAAAGGCAAGGCTGGAAGAGTTCCACCTTTTTGCTTCTCTTGACAAAATCATTCGCAAATGGAAGTCCTTAAACAAGACTAATGGATTTGCAATAAACAATGGAGACAACTAAATGGAGAAGGTGCCATGAGATCTTAGAAGTGGAAGGAGATGTTGTAAGGCAATAATTAATTAGCTTGGGGACAATAAGACATGCAAGTTTATGAGGGTGGCTACAATAAGATATGCAAGACAACGAGCATGGGAAAGGAAAGAGATTTTTCATTCAAAACTTGATTAAAATAAGAGATATTTTGTCCTTACAGAAGTGTGCAATCAGTAAGGAGTTCAGAGTAATTATGTTTCTTCAATTTGGAAGGTACATTGTATTTGATATTATTTTTCTTAATTATATATTTTAATGTTGCAAAAAAAGGTTTAATCTAGTCAAAAGCATGTAAAGCATTTAATTATATATTTTAAACTAAGTAATATATTTAAATAACAAACTAATTGAAGCTTGAATCCATGCATTAGTTTTCAGCGCAATCATTTCTACTAACTAACTGAACAAGGATACTGAATCCATGCTAGATGATCAATTTGTTTCTACTAAGAAGTAACTAAATAAACGGGTCTGAGCTTCAGTAGATGAAGGAAATGTTTGCAATTTGCCCATAGTAGGCATCAACTATTAGAAACATTTACCTGCATGGCCCCAGCTCCAAGAACAAGATGACCAGTTCTATTGTTGAAGAACTTCAAAATCTCCACAACACGCTGAACAATTTCTACAGATAGTGCCGGCAAAAAATTATTCATATCAAGGTACTCTGACAACAACTTCAGTAATATCAGGCCACTGGGAAGCAAAAAGAAACAGAAATATTAGGGATACCCCAGTAACACCCAGGAAAACTTTAAATGAAAAAACCATCATGCAAATAGCTGGAGCTAATGCCATTTCAACAAATTGAATACCAAAACCTACAAAGTAAAGGGAGACACAAAAAGGAAGAGAAAATTACATGCAAAAAAATGATGAGAAGGTATAATTACTAACCAGTTTACCATGCGGTAACCAACACCTCCACATACAAGTGCTTGAGAAGCAGATCGTCCACGCTCCGTCGCAGTATTATTATTTCTTTGAACTGAAGAGAGTGCAACATCAGTTCTTATGTTTTCAGTTGCCTCAGCTGATTGAGCAGAATTCATTTGCACCGAGTTTCTCAATGGCATAACATGCTGTTGACCATTCTCTACCGCTGCGTCAGCAGCAAGCGATCCATCATTGCTTGTGACTCCTTCACTGCTGCTCGTTATATTGCCTTCACCATTATCTAGGTCTCCAGCTATTAATGCTTCAGAATGAAACAATGATGAAACAATGGCCTGAAATTCATCAGGAACATCTATCTCCACCCATGTCTCTTGATCAAGCACAGCCCTAATTTTTGCCATCTAAGAACATCAACATAAAGTAAGTCCAAGAAGTATTATAAGACTTAAGTTAAACTCTAGAAAGAAAACTACTAACTCGTGTATCATGCTGGAATTCAACAAACGCTTTGGCCTGGGATTGCAGTGCTCCACGAGTACTATACCCCAACCTTCCACCAATCTGTTACATTATTAGCACATAAATAATATCATGACGGCAAAGAGAATCTCCTTGTTTCAAACAAAACAGAAATGGAAACAAAATACCTTCTCAGTGGCAGTTATAAACTCCTGGGTGATATTGTGAATGCTTAAAAACTCTGCCAACCTCAACTTAGGATGAAGAACAGCACGGACCCCAAGCAGCTTTGCCCATCTTCCATGAGCAGCATCACAAGCAGCAAACACAGCTTCCGCATTCTCACGTATCACATCGTCTCTGCCAAAGATTGGGCTCAGAAAGATGCAAGACTAACAAAAAAAGGCTCAAATTTTAAAGAATAAAAGTATGGCTCAAAGAAGGAAATGTAGAAAGAGTCAACAAGTGCAGTAAATTCAAAACTTTCATCATTGCATCATTCCACAGCTCTCCTCTAGAAAGATAAGATATGCCTGATATATGCCCAATGATGAAGCGCAATACAAAAGTCAGTGGCAAACCAAATCCATCCAATTTTACAAAGTTTTTCTATTGACCCTTTTTTCTTGGAGACTGTAGTCAAAATTCTCTCACATGCACATTCCCAAGGCAAAGGAAAAGAAGTCAACCTTGCCAGGTGCAACAGTCTTCCAAAGTATTGGAATCCTCAAAGAGGATGAAAATTTAGAACAGACTAGGATTTTATGGTAAAAAAAATCATATCCATATAAGATTACTGAATAGAATGAACTGGAACCTGATATTGGTGGTATGCTACCAGAATCAAAAGGTACCAGATGTAATTTCCATTTGGCTGTAATGCATGACATGCAAACTTTTTCAATTGTAATCATAAATACAACTACAAAAAAAATATGGAAGGCATCACATGCCCACCAAAGTATGCAAGTATTTGCACCTATCGCTTATTAGTATGACACTGAGTAACACCCAAGATTAAGAATAGCACACACTTAATACTGTTGTCCTTCCTCAGAAAGAACGGCAAAGTTCAAACCTCTCATTTGAAAGGTCATTATGTTATATAAGACATGAAGAGTGATCTTAAGTTTCATTCCTATTGTTCTTAGGAATCACAACCATCAATAATAAAATCACAAATCTCTATGTACAATAACAACCTCAGAGAATGATAGGCATTCTTTAAAAATATAAGTAAAGATAAGCATCTCTTTGTTAACCAAAAGGAATCCACATACTAAAGTACTAATAAATGCTAGAACATAAAAGAGAACCCAAAATCTTAACCATTTTCTGAACCTGGAACAGCACCCCTGACTTCTAGATCAAATAAAATTTGATAGCTAGTGACCTTTAGTTGGCTACTTCACTCTTCCATCCAATTCAATAGAGTTCTTAAAGAAATCCAGAAGATGAAACTCTCTCAACATCAGATTGCTGTCCAAGTTAACATCAGTTCACCGCCCCATGCATGTATTATATGTAACATGAGAAAGAAATGAGAAGTATTGAACATTCCATGTTATACATTATACACATACATTCATTTAGCAAACATTGAGTACAACTTTAGCAAGAGAAAAAAGAGAAATTTACACACACAAAAAACACACAAGACATTCTTAATCTTACAGGAAAAAAATTGAGAAACCAGGAGACAATTTTTCACCTGAAATTTTTTGACATATTTGAGGCCCCTGCTGCATCACTTGCTCTCCTCTGAGATGAAGGAACTATTCCAGTAACGTTTTGAGGTGGTAAAGAGAGAAATGAACCACCTTGAGCATCACCCTCCTGCACTGTTTCTGCAGCTGCAGCACCAACAGCAATTGCAGAAGCAACAGAATCAGCAGCATAGTGTCCCTCAAGGTTACTCATAATCCATTCAACTGCCTTTTTAACTTCAGAAGCCCGCACTAAATGAGCCTGCAATCACTAAATGAAAAAAAATTACATTGCATCTTACCTAAAAGAAGTCTGAATCAAGGAATAATAGAGCCACATCAATGATGAATCTATTCAAAGGTCAACAAAGTTCAACCAAGCATGCCAGCCAATAGTCGTTCCTACTCTAACAGAAAATTGTTTCCTTTTAATAAACTGATTAAAAATGATGCAATAGGAAATAAAGACATTAAAGAACCAACGGGATGATGTTCTCCTTGATTTGTCCAAGTTTTCATATAGATGATAGCAATGGAGAACCAGTACTCCGATATCAAATTAGGAAAACTCATACGAAATAATAGCATAAATGTATCTGTCACCAAAAAAAAACATGATCTTACATAGGCACAACAAATTCCAGCATGTTACCATATCTTTCAAAAGATTCATAGTATTGTTATGTTAGTTTTTGCGCCAGCACAATTTCTCACTCAAGTACAGTAAGCTCCAAGGGAAGTTAAAGACGAGGTACGTAAGCACATGCTATAATTGAGACTCATTAAAAAAATCTTGAGAACAACAACAACAGGCTGGAATTTTTTTACAAAAGGAAAGAGCCACTGGGAGAAGGTCAGTAAGCAAAGTTCCTCACGGCTTCAAATCTTTAATGTATGATAGACGAGTTTTTAAAACTGGTAAACAATACAATATCTAAACAAGAGGTCAGATTTAGTCAAAAATTAATATTCATTATAACTCAGGATAAGGCCTCTCAAAAATTTGCATGAGGCGACTCTCAGAAAAACCTGGGCCATTGAACAGTACTGAAGGGTAGTCAGAATAAATTTTAAATAATGACTACCTCGGTACTTCAAGCAAGTTATGCATGTTCAAGATCACACCTATGCTGTCCATATTAGGTCACACTTACTTTGCAATTAAACAAATTATCGATAGCCTCAGCTAAACTGTTGGTCATGAGCTGTTTTGCAGCATCATACAGTTTGGAAGCAAAGTAAAAATTCTGAACATCAATTCAAGCAGATAGAGAGAATTCCAGACACAGACCTTTACATTCTAGAGCTACTACTTGTTCAGGAGCCACTGCAGCCTTTGTAAAGATTGAATTTCGCAGCAAAAAATTGATTTCAATAATTATGTCCAGGAGTCTAAACATCATCCTAGACCTGCTTTCTAAATATCCTATACATCAAGACATCAACAGCCTCATAAAATATGTGCTAAACAAAATGCTTGTTGAAGTATACATTACCCGTACAATCTCGAAAATGGCACCTAAAAGTTGAACAAAACTTTCAGATGACAAGCTCCTTAACTTGCTAGCAAGTGATAAACCTTCACCTGAGTCACAGATAAGTGTTAAACAATATCAACATGAGTGGAAAAGAGAACTAATTATTTATCAAAAAATGAAACTAAATCATTTCCGTATCTTTATAGAAGAAGGGTAATTCAGATTTCATGGTTACAGAAGAAACCAAAAAAAGAAGATGCAAAATAATACTCTCACCATCTGCATCTGATGTTCGCTCTCCAGGAATGAATTCTGAGTCCAAAGATCGAGCCATAAGAATGGGTATCAACTCTGCAACTGCAGTCTTAATAGCTGTTTTCATATCCGCAGTAAGTGTTTCACGATATATTCTCAACACTGAAGGGAGCTTAGCCTGGAAGACAGCCACCGTAGCGAATCAACTTAACTATACTAAATCCTGGCCCAAAGAAACCTTGAATATGCTAATAGGTATAGAAAGGAAAAACAAGCCAATGGATTAAGAAAAAATGTAAACATATCAACTTTCCACTGACACAACACATTCTGCTGACATCATTTTTTAACTCTTTTTTTCTAACCATAAATATGTCTAACATAAAATGGAACGGTTAACAAGAGTCAGATCAGATGTCTATTTTAATTTAGCTTATTTCAGAAACAGTGGGACATGACCAAAGAACGTGATTATCTTCTACCATGTATACAGTACTTGCAACTATAAGCCCAGTATTTGTGGCATGAACCCTAATAACTGTTAAAACGGCAGTTCCAAACGTAATAGTATCATCATTAGCAGTAGCATGAAATCCCTAAACAAGCAGGTAAAAGGATATGTTTCAAGAAAAATATGCAACTTTGGAAGCAATACCTTATGCTCTTAGTTTGGAGATCATAATTTTCATGGTAAGAAATTCAACTGTATATACAGCATTTTCATTGCAGGTAAAACTCACAGTTCTAAGTAGCCCCACAATGACGGGGAGAAGACGATCTCGGAAATTAGAGGCCTCTTCTTCATCCAACGTAACCTGCTAACAGAATCCACTATCAAAGTTTTCCATTGGCATTAACTATTAAATTTCCACTACAGATCCCACAAAATAAAAATAAAATAAAATGCAGTTCATCCGCAATAGTAAAATACCATGGAGATGCCACAGAGCATTAGAGAGTTGAAAAATGAAACAACTTTGTACACTCTCAAAGTAGTCAATATACCAGTGAAGTGCAAACTTAGAGCAGAGTTTATTTCCCAACTTTATAAGTGTGATAGAAAAGGAGGAAAAAATCTGGACAGCACAAATACGGAAGAGCACAGAAAACTAAACTATGTTTTGAGATGCACCAGAGGATCAGCGAGTAAGATATGCTGCCGATGAAATATAATTTACAGTGCAAGTTCTAATAACTAATACACTAGATTAGACATCTTGGGTTACCATAGAGCTAAATACAGTCCATTTCTTGACACGAGCCTAGACTGAGTGCCTATCCTCCTGGATAAACCTACTGTAGATGCATTTGGTCAACAGCAGAAAATCAAATATAAATACTGGTAGCTTTCTGAAAGAGGGAACAGTAACATGTCACAATTTCTTTTGACTGCTATGCTTCTTGTGTGCAAGAAACAAAGAAATTTATCTATGTACACTAGAACCTCAAGAACATAAACATACTGATCCAACTCCCCAAATGTTGGGTTTGCACAAACACTTTAACAGCTTCACGATGGTGATGCCAATGCGTGGCCAAATCCCACTTGTTAAGTGTGTTTGAGGAAGTGTTAGTAGGGTTTGATTCTAAGACAGTTTTTCTCACTGATAGATACCTTAGAAATATGAATTCGTGAGATTTTACCAGTGGAAAGTGTTTCGAGGCACTACTTAGCTGGACCCATGTTTCTAACAACATCTAGGAATACACACATTCACCTTACTAATATTGTACCAGTACCCTTAATTGAACCCAAACGATACCCATTGTCAAGAAAAAAATTTGATGATTCTTTCCAACTCCATAATATATATAGTTAGTAGGTTTTTCAAATTGTATGCTAAGAATCAAAAAGATGTCATTGCCTAAACCTTTTGTTTCCTACATTCTCGTGAAGTCAAAGACATGAATTATGGTAGTAGTACAAATTTTTTCATTGATATTTTTTTCTCTCTTATTTTTACACCATATCAAATGAGCATAGAGGTTCATGAAATGAACTAATTGAAAGTAAACTTACATCATCACTGCTTCCATTTGTGAGAATAGAAGCTCTGGCTTTTGCTTTGGATACAATAACCATGTCTGTATTCCCAACATCATGAATAGAAGCACGCATAAATTCTGCTGAGAGAATGCTACAAAAACAAATGTAATTAGTCATTGAAAAAACAAGTAGCATTTTAATAAATAATGTAAAATAAATGTTTTTTCCTTTTTTCTTAATCATTAAAAGGAAATTTTGGAGAATTATGGTGTGGAATGCTGCATGTGCTCAACCATCACGAGCTTTCTACTTTGAAAAAGAAAAACATACACAGAGTCCTCATATAACAGGAATATCTTGTTGAAACTCACATGCAATGCATCTAGAAATCAATGTTGAACTAAGTTCCTGCAGGGACAAGCTTCTCAGATACACAAAAAATGCTTGAAAATGCAAAAGCAGATTGTCTTAGCACCACAAAGCAACAGAACAGTTTTTTTTCCTTCATGGAAATTATCAGGCTTCTACGGAGACAAGCTAAAAGAATATCCAGAATAACAGCTTTTGCATAATACAAGTTTATAAATCAACAACAATCCAATATAGATTCCTAAATTTCCACAAGGATCCTACTGCAGCTGGTCCAAGCTTCTTGCCCACTCTGTTTCACAATGAATCCCCGTGTAACATCTTTTCCAACTCCATTAGCAATCCCAACTTGGGCTAGACGCTCTGAAATGTAAAGTTATTGGGAAAAGAGCCTTAAGGAGACTCTTTATATGCAGCGAGACATTGGCTGTTATCTCAGTTTGCTTACATGCGCTTAGATGCATATCAGTCCAAAGTGTAAAAGTTAAAAAAAAGAGGAGCATCTGCAACCTCAAGAGGGTATTGAAAACGTGGAAAGGAAATTGACAAAACAATGCTTTCCATGTAGCTCCAGAAGAGAAACCAAGAGTTTTTTATTCAGAGTTCCTGATGTGACACCAGCAAGTCTATAGTAATAACTTAATAGTCTATTAGTTTATTACTCAATTAAATTTAGTATATTTTAAGGGTCAGGTATTTGGTAACTTTCAACATCACTGGAAATTTGGGTCACTGGTTTTTTCACTTTTACGAGTCATTTTTTATAGTGGGGCCCTTTGAGTCTAAATCCTAAGTACTTTAAGTTGGTGTTAAGAATCTTTTTCATACTCTTATAAGGATTTGCTAGAGTCTTTGTACGCATGCAATTGCTTTCAATTAATTTGATTGCACAGCCCTAAGATTCTAAACATTTGTTGCCTAAATCCTGTCGATGCTAAATTGAACATGAGGGTTCAGTCCTTAGCTAAAGAGCTTTAAGAAGGACTTCAAAGGGTCTAGTACGATTTTTAAATGTGGTGCAATGGAAAGGTTCACTGAATTCTAAACAATGGTAAAGCAGACTGTTCAGAAAATTAGCTTTGTGCTTTGCTTTTGTGTGATGCAATGCTTCCCTAGGAGTGACTCTTAAGACCCCTAGGTGCGATACTTATATAACCTTCTGCCACTTTTTTCCTCATGTTGCTTCAAAACCCTACTGTGACATTAACCTGCAATACTGCTGCAGCCAACAATCAGACATCTAAACAACCAATGAATCATTGGTTGCAACCCTAAAATAACAATTAATTCTACAATCAACAAATCCTAACCGCACATTCACCCTACATCCAACGAATTGCCTTACAAACACACCTGTCAAGGACTGCTATGCATCTGTTCTCCATGACCATGAGTCCAAGAACAAAGACGATATGAGAGCATATCCAGCTTGCTACCACACTTGGTGCATATGAAAGACTGACAATTTTGAGTATAAAAAATGTCAATCTACAGATAGGATCATCGCAAATAGTTTATCCAATAAGGAAATGTTCTTTGGCTCCAAATGACCTACACCTGAAACCCCTTTTCCTTTTAATATTGTGGCAGGCTACTCAAATAAACCACGTTATATCCTCCCTGCCTCCATCTCATTCATAAGGGTTTATGAATATAGAATACTCGCAGCAAGAATATATCTAGCAAAGTAAAAGCCTAAAGCTTGGTACAGAAAAAATATATATCATGGTCCATGCCCAGAATCACTAGTGACCGCAAATGCAAAAATAAGCTACATTATGAAATGAACCACATAATACATATTGTGTGATTGGAGTCCTCGGCAAACAGCATCAACTTTTCTATAAGTTTGCTAACTTGTTCAAGAAAAAGAAAAAATAGCTAATACCTCTCTTCAAACACAGACCACTTTCAGATAATACAGGTAATTTCACTCATGATCAACACTGCAACTACGGACTATATTACCACAAATCTTAAAGGAAGAGTTACCTGTTGATGGAATCAATTGAAGTTGCCACGTGATCCCGGAGGTGGCGAAAGCAATGTAGACCTGCGAGTTCATCTCCATTCTATCAAAAAGAAAAACAATTGCTTAGAGAGAGAGTATCAATGGGGTCCTTTCCGAGATTTTCAGGATGCAGATCACCAAACAAATCATATGCTCATCCTACAAAACCATCAGAAATACAAGATGTACCAATAAATGCTGCAAATCATCCGTGACATCCAAGGCCCCAGCGCAATCTGCAGATGCAACAAGCTGTACCACAAGCAAAAGAAAACCAAACTTTAAATTCTGTTTTCCATCCACTAACAACAACCAAAACAACCAAAACCACCAAAATTCAAAGCTCATAATAATAATAAAATTCTATTTTAAGAGCATAGGGAGGTACCAGCTTAAGTGCTGCGAGAGCTTGATTAACATAAAATATAAGCCTCAATTTCTGTTGCAAAGCTAACATATTAGTCCTAGTAGCATTGAGATCGTGAATTTCTTGTGCAGACCCCACCACATTTTCATCTAAGAGTCTAATGGTCTCCTTCAACTCCCGAATCCTATTACAGCCTTCCACAATCTTCACATTAAGATCCTGCAACTGCCCTTGTGCCTCAAAGAAGGAGTTGGATCTTAACGAAATCTCCTTCACCAAATGCAACTCGACAATGTCCAAATACTGCGACAGTTTCTCCTGCAGCACAAGATTCTCGGAGACATTAGTGAAGGGGCAAGCGGCTCGGAACGTAGGCCCGTCCTCCAAGGCGAAATCCTCCTTGAAGTAAAGCGAGGGGACCTCACGCAAGCATGCAACCAAAGCCTCCCCTGCCTGGCCCGCAACGGAATCCAAATCAGAATACTTCTCCTCCTTGGAGGCGTGGTTCCGGATATCCTCGAATCGGCTGTAGGACTCGGAGATGGAGGACAAGTAGTTCTGGAAATCCGAGCGGGAAACTTCTGACGCAGCCTTGGCGTTGGGGAGCAATGGAGCGAACTCCGGCGGAGGGATGGAAGTGGAAGAAGACCACCAGCCGGTCCACGACGCGTCGGAGGAGGCGAGAGGGTTGTTGAGGACGGAAGAGAGATTCTGGATTCCAGCATCTGAAAGGGATTTAGATGACGGGGAAGAGAAAGGGGGCGAGTCCATGGAAGAAGACCTTCCCGGTTGGTAAGGCTGTTGATCCATGAAGGCGGATAGATTGATTCTGATCAAGAATGCTAGATCTAGAATCCTTGCTTCTTGCAGATTTCAAGTTCTATGATCGGTGATCACAACTCCCTCTTCTGCATCGTTTGATTTTATTTTGTTTTTGATTACCACCCTAAGTGGAGGGAGAGAGAAGAAATGGAGATGGGCCCTGTACTTGGGCCTATTTAAAGCCCACCACCTTTGATGGGATTATCCCAGTTGCTAGTTTGGTTTTGAACCTTTTAAAAGAAAACAAATTGGGAACAAAACAAAAGCTAGTACGAAGTACGTACTGATTTTATAAATTAACAATTCCCAGTAATCTATCCATCCACTCCATTTTTAGCTAAGAAATCAGCTACACTCTCTCTCTGCTGATATTTGATTAAGAAATGGTTCAAGGGAAAATGAGAAGGGACAAAAGTAGCTTAAAAGGTGCAATTATAAGAAAACACGACTATAATAAATCAATCTTTCTTTGTAGTTAAGTATTATTATTATTATTACATTGTATATAAAAGTTTACAGGCAGACACTTCAGGGTTTACACCCAACTTCACCATTGGCTAACCCATTTGCACTTTGAATCATCAATTGTATTGTATATGCATGCATTTAGCTAATATCCTTCACATTTCACATACAACATTAGCCTCTTGATGCCCCACCAAATTCCTCTAAGAGACGCTCGATAGTCCTCCTTGATGTAACATTATCGATCTCGAACGCCTTCATATCATCTCTGAGACCACCTGCATACGCAACAAATAAGAGCCGGTTGGTATACTTTCTGGAAAACAGACGTTTCATTTCCAATGCAACTAGATTATGTAACTTATGATACAACAACCAGACTTATTCTTCCAACAACAATAACCACATCCTTAGGCAGCAATGATAACATATAACAGTTGAATCATTCACATAAAACAATGATAATAACATCAATGATTCCAGCCAAACAACAGCATGCAGTCTCAAATTACATTTCCAATGGTTTAGGAAGTCATCTTGGAACGCATTTACCCTTGTCAAGTGCCGAAGAACTAACCTGGTTGACGGAGAACTTTGAGTGGCAGTTTGGATGCATTTGAATTGAAGAATAAGAGTAGATTCCTCATAAGCTCCACAGATTCAGCAGAGACCAGTATTTCCCTCTGCATCACACAAAAATAAGCACAAGGTTCAAAGGTGCAACCAGTGTCACTCGAATTTGTACAGTTAGTTTTAAATTTTTATTGTTTTCTTTTCTTAAGTTTTGTTTGCCTGGGTTTCTAACATCAGGTTATCTTGATGGCTAAGAGACCCCAATTTTCTAGAAACATCCAGTTTGGTCCTTCCATTTTCTATTTTTCAAAAATAAATACCATATATAAATAATAAATGTACGTATGCCCCTCCAAAATTAAAATTTTCTTTCTTCCCCTTTCAATTCGGCCCCTCCTAACTTTTCAGTCTAGCTAAGGGGCCCTTGGGGATTATAGCACTATTGGAGGAGTGGTTTGGGTTGCAATACTAGCTAACCAGAATGTATACAACAACAACAAAAACAAGTGATGAAACAAAAATATATATCCTCACCTTGAAGTTCTTATGTGAATCATAATAGCCAGATACAATCACAAGTAGCCGAAATTTCTCCAACTCTGGGGGTTGACAAAAAAAGAAAACAGGCACACGATCAACGAGAATGATGAAAACTGATAGTAGTTGTTTTAGAGCAAAAGACATAAAACAAGATCGCAACCACCCCAAAGTACAATCCGTTGTTACTATCTTCATGACATAGAATTACACAGTGTAATCTTCAAACTAGTAAAATAATATATTAACTATAAGGTAGTCCAGTTAATATATCCATAAAATCAGGTCATGATACTTAAAAATGTGCTCAGCTCAGTTACTCACGTTGGAAATATTTAATTTCTTCGGCAGAAGACCCTGCGTGTGCAAGAAGTTGCTCAACTGATATACCAATATAACTCATCCCAACATTTGACACCATCAATCTTGTAGAAGAACGATCTGTTTTACCTGGTAAAACAATTTCATTGATAAAGAACTGCACTAAATTGAAAGCAACTCAAGGAACCGAGATATTGAGGAAGGAAAAAAAAAGGCATCCAGAGTAACTAAGCTTTATGCTTCCTACAATAGTACATAACAACCCAGAGGAAAGTAATATATCATGATCCCAGAGTGAAAATAGATACTTCATTAGCCTTTCCTGGTCAATAAAAGGGAAAACTCCCCTGGTGTCACTGTATAGAACCAGTATTAACAAACCAACACTGACAAACATATTACCCACAACAAGCAGATAAGTTGGTTCAAGATGCTCATTTTCCAATTGTTGGATGTGGGGAGATAGAACCAAAAGCGCAAGACTGAAAAGGAGTGTAAAGTTTGAGGATAACATAAAAATATTATTTTAACAAAATGAAAGGCAACTGAGCTGACAAATAAAGTTCCTCATCATGCATTCATTTTTACATATTGGTAACTCTCTTAGGAACAATTGCGAGAAAACAATGTTGTAGGGCAGGAATGCTCATAGACTTTTATAGATGATGTTTACTGATCTGATCCACACATTAGTAATATGGTAGGACTGAGATAGGCTAATCGTTAAACGCTTCAATGGTATCCATGCTACATTATGTTTAATTTTCAACAACAGCAAATGGTGGTAAATGAGATGAGGACAGAGGATAGCAGCTACATCTAGTATGGAGAAAATACCATGTTAATTTGTCAAGCCATGTGCCAGATTCACAAACAGAGACTGTAATGGAAACCTGATTTAACACTAGAACGACAATCTTAAAGAACAAAACCAGAAAAAGGTGCAGGCCCAGACCTACTCTTGTCCACTTCTTAAAATCCTTGCGCAATATATCTACAATGTTCAGATCGGAAACATCTTGCTTTTTGTATCTCACTGCAAGCACAGAATAATAGCTCCATAGATTAGAACCAGAGGTGTTTATATAATCAAGAAGCTTTGAGTAGAAGATGGAAGCCTGGAAGTTATGGATAAAATGGGCTTACAGATTTGGAAAAGGCCACTGGATCCAAAGCGGCCAGCTCCATTGATTAACAAAGTAGCCATGTACCTGTCCTTCACGGTACACCGTGGGTTGGTAAGGTCTCCAGTATCCAAGAGGATGCCAGCTAACTGCATCCAACCAAGATGAAAAGCATCATATTTCTGAAATAAAACATGAGTGAGAGAAGACACGAAACTTAGGTCGAAATTCAAAACTAAGTAGACATAGTGCTATATTTGTCGAACATATACACATGTGTATGCTAACTTAAGAAAAGAGGAAAATATGTCACAGAATGTTGGTTAGATTCAACTGATAAGAGTAAAAATATGCAGAGAAAATCCGGAGGCAGTTGTCGTATTTTAGTTGCAGGACAAGAGTATACAACTCTAAATAAAGCAAAGAATGAAACTTCTAGATCATAGAACAGAAAAGCAGAAAATCTGGAAAGTTCAAAATTGAGAAACAATAAGTACCAGAAGTCTACTGAACCCATGCCCAGCCAAAATCTCGGGAAAATTCAGTGCGAACTTTTCAGCAATAAGAGTACAGGAAGAGGAATCCTGCACGTGTTCATTAGACCAATCACAAATTAGTTGATCTACCATGTAAAGAACAAAGAAGGTTCAAATGAAGTTTCCAAAGGCAAAATAATTCACAAGTGTCTCATTATTTTTTACAAACAATGGAAAACATTGGCATTCACCCATACATTGTGTGAGGGTATCTACTAATTGGTCTATGGATCGTACTCCATAGTATGCTCATATTTCTATTGCTAACAAAAACAGTTTCCACTTTTCAACATAATTCATCCAACCACATGTTTACACTCATGTATAAACTAAGGAAATAAGTTAATTCTATACTTGTCAAACCAGATGCTCATCACTTCATCAAGGTCTTTGGCTTGTGGCCAATGTCACAACCTTTGCAACAGCCACAAGCCAGAAGGATGCAGATGTGAGTGTTTGAGGAGAGAAGGTTTGTGGCGCTAAAGTGTAGGACTGTCTCCAAGATTGACCATAACAGGATAGTGTCTATTTCAACTATTCTAGAATGGGGCATAGCAGAGTTAAATCATAAACCTAAGATGTGGAAAAAGAATGTTTTAAAACAGCCGAATCAGTGCAAGCTTGGCTGGCTTCATCCACTGAATGAAAGATTGAAGGACTGATTCAAGACTTGCTTGCAAAACTGGAAATTGCATGTTATCACTCAGCTGCAGCAAACAGAAAGTATTCCGAAAACATAAACCCTGAAACAGATGCATTGATTCAGATATAGTACCTGCCCCACAGTGAAAGTTTCAACCCCAGGATATAAAGGTTCACCCTGTCAAAGAGATAGTAGAGTTATGTGCTTATATAAAATGGAAACACACACGCGCAGGCAAACACAAAAATACCTGTTTGCAGTTAAATATTTCCACTACTGATTCTTTTAATGCCTGTACCATCAAGGACAACACAGATCAATTTTCTCCTGACTCTTTCTCAGCTAGTAATTGTGAATGATATACCAGTAATCTTTTTTGAGAAGGTCCTCACCTCTTGCCGTGTTAGGAGTTTGTGTCCATTTAGAAGAACGAGCTTAAGACTTCCAAAGAGATCATAATAGGACAGATCAACCTGCAAAAATGGATTATTTAAAGATGGGGTATTTCAGTTGCATAGGGTGGTTAAACTTTGGTTTAAAATGTTTAGCTCTAACAATTGGGAGCTACAACCAAACCAGAGGAAGGATTTAAATGAAGGAATGTAAATAATAACAGAGTAACTATATAAAAAACCCTATAGTTTATAAAATGTTCTACTTTACCCCCTATAATTTGAAAGCTTGCAATTTTAACCCTATACTTCCCCCCAAAAGTTGCAACTTTAATATTTCTCTAGTAGTTAAAATATTTTTTTTTAAATGGTAAAGATAATAAAAGAAATTATACCAAAAAAGTTATGCAAATTTGACAGAAAATGTTAGAAATATTCACCTAGAAAATTGAAAAAATTAATGAGAATTTTTCTAAAAAGTATTAAAAAGCAAAAAAATCAAAATAAACTTGTAAATAAAGTTTGAAATAATTTTTTTCATTCTTAGATCCTACCATATTTATTACATTCTTTGTTCCAACTTCCAAAATTCATATTTTTTTCCAATTCTTTAAAGGTTAGGATTGCAAATTTTAGGGAACCATGGGGATTATATCACACGCTTTTAAAATATAGGTGTCATTACATGGTTTTTTTATGTAGTTTTCCCATAATAATAACATTGATATGGGAATTGATTTTGATAAATATTAGGATTTTGCAGCTGCACAACAATATGTAGGAGCATTTGGTGGGAAAATCACTAATGTATCATGATGCAGATGTTGATACTGAGAGGATTTGAATATTTATCAATTATTTTCTCTTTTTTTCCAAAAGGACCACCAGCATATTATGTATATTAACCTAGACTACCTTTGGCTCCAAGTAGCACAATAGCTCAAGCAAAAGACGAGTAGCTTTACCAGTCAAACAAAGCATACCTCATCAACAAAAACTAATGGCGACTCTTCAATTTGGCATGATTCCAATAACCATTTTAGTTCCGCATGAGAATTGAGGTCGGCCCTCTTCATATTGATGACAGGTACTGTGCACAGCTGATCACTTTCCAGTGTTTCATTCAAGTAGTAGGCGTACATGATAGTCGAAGCAATAGATCCAGCATCTGCAGATAATCATACCATAATTAACAATACTTGTGTACAATTGGATTTATATGGGAAAAAACCACAAGTTCTTCCCAATAATTTTTCCCCCCTAGAGGTGGACAAATATCTATGCCTGTGATGGATTTTAACTATATCCATGGCACAAAGATAGACAAAAGTTGAAGTCAAGGATGCCTTTGTCAAACGTCATTTTTAAGATGTGCTAAAGCAAATAACTGCACGACATTGTGAAGACATGGAACTTTCATTCATGCAGTGAAGATGCTGTTGCCTATGGAGACACTTAATTCATCTTGCATTCTTGTCGCTTCTACTTCAAAAATATACAACTTTTTATTTATTTTAACAATGTATACCTACAATGTCATTGCAGCTTTCTAGGTTATCCAAAATACAGATTGCTACATACTGTAAAAATGATTGCGGACATTGCTTGGAAATAAGGTAATAAATAGAGGTCAGATGAATCTTTGACATATAAGTCTGGGATTTTGCTTTCTGTTAATCCACCGTAATGAAGTTTTCTCTCCCTAACAATAGAGCAGGGCAAAACAAATTAAAATTATTCTAATGGTGATAATAAAGTTTATATCTTCATTTTTTCTAAGTGCGCTTTAAGAATTTATACGAATGACATGAAACAGCTCACTTAATCTTAAAATACTTCCCATTGGAGTTCTATAATCAGTCGATCAAGGAATCAAGGTTAGCCAAGTTCTAGTATGAAGCGAATATCTCAAACAGAATTCTAAACAACAGCTGCGGATAATTCTAAAACCCCATAAATGAAAAAAATATTAGGTTTTGTATGAAAAGCAAGAACTAACTAGTGATGCAGTAGTGTTATTGTACATGTAGAAATAGAACAGGACATTACCATACACATCATGTGCTATTACAGCATGCAGAAATTTCCCAGGAACTCCGGCATTGACGTCATCTCTTCTTGCCTTCAAATACAAATTTAGCCTCAAGATGCTTTCACTGAATTCCACAATCTCAACCTGGCGCAGCGTGAATCCATCATAAAATGAAGCTGCAGACTGAGGAAGAGGAATCTTTGAGTACACTTCTTGGTTTCTTCTGCTTATAGCATAAGTTTTTTCATTGGCAGGTCTTGCTACACTAGTATTAGTAGCAGGTATAACAACAGTAGGATATGCTTCAGTTGGTTCAGAGTCAAAGGTATCAGGATTGGGTTGATTCACTGAATTAGCACCTAAATCGTATCTCAAATCAGACCGAAAACTTGCTGCTTTTGGAATGCTGGTGAACTTTCTGAAAACATGAACATCAGTGATGGAGTCCTCTTGATCTGATGGCAAGTCAGACTTTTCAGACATGTAAGAGATTAGCTTTTCCCCTCTTCCATAAGTACCAATATCTGAAGAGGATCGAGAAACATTCTTTGATCCTAACTCAGCATTTGCTGGTAATTGATCACCATGCCTTAACAAACCTTTGAAGTAAGGATCCTCCCGGTTCCGGATGTATGGTTGCTGTAAATACCAAGGAAATTAAAGAAACAAAATAAAAGATTATGTAAGAAGATCGTTCCTATGAAATTATACTTTAAAGTAAAAACCAGTGCACTGTTGTAGAAAAGGAATTGTGAAACCTAAAATGACTACACGACCCTAAACCAGAAGAACAAACAAAAAAAAGTTACAGATATTCTAAACAAATGGTTGAGGAACATAATGAGAAGGGACAGTATGGAAATAACAGATCCAAAAGTCCCACAAATATAAGAATTCGTTAGGAAGAGAAAGATAAAACTGTGGGCTCAGATTAATAATGAACAAATCAGTTCACTGACCTACAAAAGGCCTCAGAGAGCTGGGATTAGAATATATTATCATCATCGCCCAATTTCCAAAAAAACAACAACAAATATTTAAGAAAGGATTAGAACGAAGTTAAGAAGATGAAACCGCAAGATTTAACACAAATTTCAACCCGGAAATAAAAAAGAAAAAAAAAACAAAAACAAAACACTAAAAATATACTAACAGAGTATAAGGTGAGATGGGGCAAGGAATATGCTGGCCAGTCAGTTCACATACCTTACAAGAAGGCCTAATCGTGAGATGGGATAATGACCCACATCAAAAGAAAACAAATTTAACCGAAAGTAAAACCAGTCCAATGTTGCCTCATGAGAATAAGAATTCCTTATAAAGAAAAAGAGATCAAATTATGGGCTCAGAAATTGAATGAACAAAATCAGTTCACTGACCTACAAAAGGCCTCAGAGAGCTGGGATTAGAATAATATCATCATAACCCAATTTCACAAGACATCTTTTTCAAAAAAAGATGAAGAACGTTGGTAAGAAGATGAAACGACAATTTGAAAACAATTTTCAGCCCAGAAACAAAAAAGAAGAGGAAGATGAAAACAAAAGAAAACAATAAAACATATTGACAAAGTATAAGGTGACATGGAGCAAGGATTACGTGGTAAGTCAATTCTCAGACCTTACAGGAAAGCCAAGTTGTGAGATTGGATTGTGACCCATATAAAAAGAAATCAAATTTAATCAAGAATAAAATCAGTGAGCTGTTGCAAAATTGCAAAACGTAAAACAACTTTCAAAACCCTAAATCCTAAAAGCATACAAAAAAAACCGAAATTACAGATTCTAAAACAAATGGTTGAGGAACATGTTGAGAAAGGACAAGAAGGAAATTACAGGTACAAAGTGCCTCATGAAAATAAGAATTCCTTAGAAAGAGATCAAACTATGGGCTCAGATATTAAATGAACAAAATCAGTTCACTGACCTACAAAAGGCCTCAGAGAGCTGGGATTAGAATATATTATCATCATAGCCCAATTTCACAAAAAACAACAGCAGATTTTTGAAAAAAAAATGAAGTATGATATTAAGGAGATGAAAACACAATTTGAAAACAAATCTCAGCCTAGAAACAAAAAAATAAGATAAAACCAAAAGAAAACACTAAAATAGATTGACAGAGTATAAGGTGAGATGGAGCAAGGATTACAGTGGCAAGTTAATTCTCAGACCTTACAGGAAGGCCAAGTGGTGAGATTGGACAATGATCTGAGAAATCAAACTTAATAGAAACTAAAACAAGTGAAATAATTGTGAAACCTAAAACAACTTTAAGAACCCTAAACCTTAAAAACTAAAATTACAGATATTCTAAAATAAATAGTTGAGGAACATATTGAGAAAGGACAGTAATGATATGGATCCAGGGAGGGGATTGTTGACAAATAAGCTTCGAACATTTGACTTCTATGAAGACAAGTTTCTTATCCAAGAAGAGAAGTCCACAGAGATGTAAAAAGCTTGACTTGCAAATAATTATGGAAAATATTGAGAAAGGACAGTAAGGAAATTAGAGATCCAAAATGCCTCATGAAAATAAGAACTCTCTAGAAAGAGAGAAAACAAACTATGGGCTCATATATTGAATGAACAAAATCAGTTCACTGACCTACAAAAGGCCTCAGAGAGCTGGGATTAGAATATTATCATCATAGCCCAATTTCCAAAAAAAAAAATCATTTTTTAAGAAGGGATGAAGAATAATGTTAAGAAGATAAAACCGCAAGATTTAAAACAAATTCCAGCACAGAAACAAATATGATAAAACAAAAGAAAACCATAAAACATATTGACAAAGTATAACGTGAGATGGAGCAAGGATTACGGAGGCCAGTCAATTCCCAGACCTTACAATAAGGGCTAATCGTGAGATGGGATTACGACCCATATAAATAGAAATCATATTTAACCAAAAGTAAAACCAGAGCACCGTTGCCTCATGAAATAAGAATTCCTTAGAAAGAGAAAGATCAAACAATGGGCTCCTTTATTGAACGAACAAAATCAGTTCACTGACCTACAAAAGGCCTCAGAGAGCTGGGATTAGAATAGATTATCATCAAAGCCCAATTTCCAAAATAAAAACAATACATTTTTAAGAAAGGATGAAGAACAATGTTACAAAGATGAAACTACAAGATTTAAAACAAATTTCAGGCAAGAAACAAATAGGATAAAATATATCAACAAAGTATAAGGCAAGAAGGAGCAAGGATTTCGGTTGTCAGTCAATTCTCAGACCATACAAGAAGGCCTAGATGGGACTATGACCCATGTCAAAAATCAAATTTAACAGAAAGGAGAACCAGTGCACTGTTGCCTGATGAAAGTAAGAATTCCTCAGTAAGAGAAACAGATCAAACTATGGGCTCAAATATTGAATGAACAAAATCAGTTCACTGACCTACAAAAGGCCTCAGAGAGCTGGGGTCAGAAATATTATCATCATAGCCCAATTTCCCAAAACATTAAAATAAAAATAAAAAATTCAAGAAAAAATGAAGGAACAAATTAAAAAGAAAACCAAAAGATTGAAAACAAACTTCTTCCCAGAAACAAAAAGAGATAAAAACATAACTACAAACTAAAAATATATTGACTGAGCATAAGCTGGGATGGAGCTAATATCAAATCTCAGACCTCACAAGAAAGCCTAATCGTGAGATAGGAAAATGACCCATATAAAAAAAATCAAAGTTAATCAAAAGTAAAACAAGTGAACTTCTGCAGAAAAGGAATAATGAAACAAGAGTGTCAACCTGGAGTTGCAGGGGCATTGCTTTGGGAGACCTTAAGCTCATGGTGGTAGGGGATTGAATCGAGGAGTGAAATGTGATGGAGAGAGCGGGAAATTAGGCAAGATGAGCAGAGACGGGCGAGACATTCTAAGAAGGAGAACGGAGAAACCAAGAACAAGGTCATATGGATGGGTCTAAAAAATCTTGCTGTGAAATCCGCAATTAGTATTAATATTATTACTATGATATGCTTTCCAACGTTGAATACTCAGAACACCAAAATCAGAATCTTTCTTGTTCTCTTCTTCTTCCATCTAAGACTTCAATTGCAAAGTTAGAACTAGAAGACAGTGCAGAGGCTAACAACATTGAGCTTTAAACAAAAGAAATAATCATAAACCCTTAAACCTTACCCAAGTTGGAATGCAGTGCAGAGGCTGCTTCAGGTACGTTACTCCTTACTTCTTTCTGGCCGTCGCCTATTGCACACTTGTTCCGCCCACTTCACTCTATTTAAATATTCTTGAACATCTACTTTAGCCCCTAAGTTAGTAACCCTAATCAACTACGTCCCTGAACTTCTAAAACCATTGTTTTCCCCCTAACTAGTCTAGTAATCCTTTCCATAATGTTTCCATCCAAAGATTATAGGGTACTAATACTATCTATAAAATAAAATAATTAAAACAACACCAAATTAAAAGCACTTATTTTTGTCCGTATGTTGAAAATCCACTTATCAAAGATAAAAAAGAAGAAAATAACTTCAATTAAAAAATTGGGTGTCAATCTGTCATTAAAAATTAAAACATCCTAAAATTTATAAAAAAAAATCAGTTCAACTTTTATAGATTTAAAACATGTGATATAAACTTTATAAAAAGAAGGAATTTTAATATTTCTAATAGTTAGAAAAAAAAATTTAAAAATATGGAGAAAAAAATATAACAAGAATATAAACAAGAAAAACAACCGCTAATAAAATCAACAAGGGACGCGCCTCATGAAAGTCCGCTTGAAATGTCTCCAAAGATATTAAGACGAACAATAAAAACAACTTCTACATACTACTCGTAGTAGCTAGCTTAGTGAAGGGCAAGTTTGCCATATTATCCGTCACTACATTCACTTCACTATAAACATGCATGATTTGATCTAACCATTGCCTATACGGGTGTGCACAGACTAAACCGATCTAGAAACCGAACTGAAATCGCCGATTTAGTGTGACCTAATTGAAAATACACAGTTTGTTCTAGTTCTCTTTATTCAAAAATTAAACCGATAAACCGGATAAATTATTTTTATATGTAATATATTTATGTTTCATCATATCAATAATTAATTATGGTTCGAGTGGTTAAATTTATAGTTATCTTCCTTGAGTTCATGAGTTAGAATCCCATTAGCCACATTATGAGGTTTCTAACCAAACAGTTTACTTGCTTCATTGCATAGTACGGCATATCGGGAGCCAAACACATCCATAGGGGAAAAGTAATATTTCGTGAACTAAATGATATCTTAATGTCAAATTTAAATAGTTGATTAATATATTTGAGGATAATGCAATGATTCTAAAAATTTTGTATAAATGTTTAATGGCATGTACTATTTGAAAAAGAAGAATAGCAGGTTGGTGGGTGGGAGCCTATTATGGCACGTATGAAGGAAATTAGATGTGCATACATTTATATAATTTATGTATAAAAGGTAATACAATCGCCTCCCTTAATTTCACTCTCTCAATACATATAAGAATCTTGTGTGTGAAGAAAACATAGATGGAAGGTCTATCTCATATATATGGAAAGACTTCAACAATCACCTCATTCTACTGTCTATATATCCATCTTACGATTCTACATTTCATTTCTTCATCTCTTTATTTGAAGAATTACAAGGGTTTTTGTTTGGTACGTGGTAAGCAAATTAGAGATGAAAATTAATTATATTTTGAAGTGAGGATTTGTGCCTGGCTCCTTGTATGCCACAAGCAGACTCCATTCTTGCTAGATTGGCTGTTGCCGGTGGCGTCCAAGGAGCCAAGCATACCCTTCTATTTCTGTTTATGCTCTTCATTTATACATTTCTTGTTCTTCATTTTACATAATAATCACCACAATTTATTTAATTTCACATCTTTATATATATATATATATATATATATATATATATATATATATTTCTTCTCTTTTTCTGTCTTTTTTGGAAGAGAGAAATCTTATTATATGCATTTTTTGAACGATCTTTTTTATTGTATACCATCAAATCTATAATATGGGTTGTATTTTATTGTGCAACTTTCAGTTACTTAAAAAATAACGATTGTATGATCGTGCAGCTTAAATTGTTTCTCTTTACTTCCGCGGAAGTTTCATGGAGGATTCCAGTTCAGAAAAGAAAACTTCCGATTTCATTCCAATGCCAAGTTGCGCCAAAGTCAACTCATGAGGCTGGAGCCAAGAAATTTCCATTCCTCAATGTCCATTTACCCTACTATACGTAACCTATACTTCTTCTTCTTCTTCTTCTTCTTCTTCTTCTTCTTTTATCTAAAGTGTCCTCTTCATTTTAACTAATGTCGAACGAGTACCGTTACGTCCAAAGAAAGGCGGCTCTCCCAGCATTATTTGCTTTATTTATGAGATTCGAATTCAAAACCTACACTTTTCTAGACTTGTTATTATTATTCCTTTTGAGTTTTTCAGTCCAAGCATACATGGTTAAATTTTATTGCACTTTAGTCATCCTGTTTCATTTAGCCAAACTTTGATTAAATTACTGTTGAATATGTTCTTTTTACTAGCAAGTATTGTAAGTTTGTAACTAGAGAGAGCCAGAACATATATGCTTAACATTTTCACTTTTTTTTTTTTTCTTTTTCCAATTATGGTACCGATTAGAGAGCTCGAATCTCCAATTTATTTAATGTTGAAAAGTCTATGGTCAAAATACTACCATGCTGCTCATAGAAGAAAATGAAATAAACAGTTCGAATCATTAGGGAAGACTGCAAAGTTGAAAAGTTGAATACAAAACGTGGTCTAAAAAAAAGGCGCTGGATGCAGTGCTTTTCCTTTCCATTTTCCTTCCTTTCATCTAAATTCCTGCACTGCATTTACGGGTCAATACTATTGTTGCGTCCCGTCAATTGCGCACCTCACGTCCCACATAATACTAATAGTGTTCAGTTCCTCCAAAACAAACCTATAATTCTTTGCCAAAATAGCTTAAATCCTAACAAATTAAACAAGAAAAAAATCACAGAAGAATAAGATAAAATCTCGAATTCAAGTATTCATATTTACATTCCTATCTAAATAAAGGAAAAAAAATTATAATGTCATAATGCTTCACAATTCACCTCGTCAGAACAACAACAACTAGTGGGAAAAAAGTAACCACAATAGATGAGAATTGTTTACAGTTATAACACAAACGGATGATTTTGTAATTTAGTGGAACTTCATGCGAAACATGGAGACATTAAGTCTCGAATTTCAGTCAAACGCAAAAACATATCTAACGAGGATGATGATGATAATAATAATAGTAATAAGTTTAGAATCCAATCCATCATTTGTATACAATAATAATTGTACATCTGCCAAAAATAACCTACAATATACAAATATGGTAACAACCCTCAAACCAAGCACACCCTCCTACAACCCTATAGCATAATAGCACCCTGTAAAACCATTAAGCAGGTGGCCTGACAGAGAGCACTTCAAAACTCCAGCATCATTCCGGGGAGGGAGAGCTAGCTCATCTCCGTTGTACAGCAAGACATTGCCGATATTTACAACAGTAACAACAACTCTACTACAAAACACATCGCATCTTAGCTCCTACCCATCCCCCTGTTTACAGGAAACTGCACCGTATAACACACGTTGCAGCTCACCCCAAGTTCTCATCTATAAAGGTTCTGAATTCAATGGTGCCTGGGTCTGATCTACAGAGAGTCAAGTGTACCACTTTTAAGTCTTTCCATCCGAGCTTGAAGCCCGGATAGTGCCTTCTCATCCATCGGGAGAACCCCACTCTGGACAGGATTCTCCATACCTACAGTGTCTGGAGGAGCACGATGGGCCTGGCCGTTGTTTAAATTTTCATTCATGGGCGCAAGCGGCCTGGCAGAATCGGGATTTGCACCAGCAGCAGCCAGTTGCATACTCTTCATCCTTTCCCTAATTGCGTCCAGTGTTCCAGTGGTTACTGCATTGTCCGAACAAAATGATGTATACAGTTAACAGACAGCAGCATACTACATCGCAAAACACACAAATATTTACCATAATTACCTCCAGTCACAAGTCTATCACTCCTTGGATCACCAAAAGAATTCTCTGAGACAGGACCTCTTGACATAACGGTACTAGCTGTTCTGTTGTCTTCAGCATAAGACGGGGGTAGATAGAAGCTTGTTGGCTCCGGCCTCATGTTCAATGACCTTGCATCACTCAAGGAGTTGGTATGAACAGGAGAAAGTGGTGCGAATTCAGGGGATGAACCACTTAGAGCAGATGGTGGAGGAGTGGACAATGGCAAACTAGAAGGTGTCCTTCCAGCAGCTGTATTCTTCTCCATCTGCAATAAAGAAAAAAGGCCCTGATTACTGCATTATAACATAATTCCACAGAGGAAAAAATATTGAGAGAAGACAGACCTGAGCTAAACCATCTCTAATGTAAGTGCGAAATGCCTCACTAGCATTTTGGAGCTGAGAAAATATATCAACCTATACGGGAAAAGGAAAACTGAGTGTGAATAAAACTTATTGGAACACAAATTTGTTTCTTATGCCAAATAGTCCATGTAATTTTTGTTTTTGCTTGAAATAAGAAGCTGTAGATCAACCAAACAAACACAGCAACTTGAGTTGCTTACCTGTGGGTAGAGTTGAGTAATGCGATAAAGTTCATATAGACCAATAGTGCAAGTTTGCTTGTCACCAATTTTCTTGAATATGGCAGCTAGTTCTTGCTGTAAAAGTGTACAACGCAAAAGCAATTTAAGATGACAGAAGAAAGGAGAGAACAGATGGGTGTTGCCAACCCAGTTACTGTAGTACAAGACAACAAAGTTGAAACAAAAAAATGTAGATCTTCCCACCTTCAACTGGGAATCAGCAGAATGTGTGGCAGGTGACGGATGGTTGGCAGTGGAATCAGCCCAATGGGTTTGGCCGGCAGGGCCTGTTGACGTCAACATTCTTGCTGCAGCTAACGTCTACAAGGTTGGAAAGCAAGCAGGAATTGTAAAAGTATGCCCAAGTCAAACAAAATAAAGAAATGCACATTATTTACCACTCTCTTTACCTCAAGATTAAGATCAATGTACGCGAGAACAATTGGCTGAGGTTTCATGTCAATAGGAACCATAGAGAGGTGACCTTTAATAGCAGCTCCTCGAAGTTTAACAAGTTCATGTAGAACTGTTTTCACCATACGCAACGGCTTGTCATCAGCTCCAGCTCTTTTTGAAGTATATACAACCAAGCCAAAAATAGGAAACAGAAGAGTTAGTTCCAATGGGTGAGCAGCAACATGGTACAGGCAATTGTCTAAAACGAAATAAAGCAAATTCAAATTTCAGGAACAGTAAATGGAGGAGCACAAGTACACACCTTCTCCTGATCTCTTCCATCCCTAATTCTTGCAGGTATACATGAATACTTTGAAGGATGCGATCAAGATCAACATCATAGATAGTGCTTTGAAGAACCTGCAACAAGAAAACTGATTCATGACAAATCCAACAATGGTACACCATACAAAAAGTAGCAGACAAAGCGTCACTGAATAATGGTAAACAGATTTAGAAACTGTAAGGAGGACAGGGTTTTGGGTACATATTCTCCTCCCTAGCACAGGCAAACAGAAATCAATCATCTGTTTCAGGATAGCGAACGCATAACTAAAAAAGCAGCGCACACAACTAGGAAATGAGGAGCACCACATCACCCTGTTCTAGGCTGCCATATGAGATATCAAAATAACTAATATGACAATTGCTTTGACAGCAAAATATTATAACTTACAATGAAGGAAGATGAATAGGAAAGCTATGTTATGATGGTGAGATAATGGGAGTCTACGATAAAATACATTGAAATGACCAAGTACTTGCAACTACTAAACAATCACGTCATTTTTACAGCAATCTACTTGATACAATAAAATACTTTAAAAAGGATTTGTGAGCATTCCACAAGGATTTCCATAGTACATCGGCAGAAAATCCGATGTGTGGGAAAATATTAAAATATCCACAACTCTTTCATAATTATTAAAAAGATCCATCACAAAAAAACCTAAACAATTTCAAATCCATTGCTTTGGAAGCCTTACTTTCCTATTTTAGGATTCTTTATTGATAGAGCAGGAAACCATTCTTTTAAAAGCGCTAGGGCAAGTAACTTGTTTTATTAGTCTAAGCGGGCCATTCAGGCAGCTATTAGCTATTCGTTTGTAAACCTCTGCAGAATCTTCTGTTTTCTGATGTCTCCAGGGTTCCTACTAAAGAAAGAGCCCAGAGTGGCACCTTTAGCTGTGAACTTCCACCCAAGCGTATCTCAAACTAGTCCTATTTGAACTCCTCATTAATCTAACAACCAAATCAGAAATCTCATAATAGTTTTTATAGTTCAAGAACCAAGACTGTTAAAAGAGTTGACAGTCAATGTCGTGAAAAATTTCCATCAAAGCAGAAAAACTCCAAAAATAATGGCAGCCTATGGAGATATGTTGACGTTAAGGTGGCATTTTGGAAAAGCTACACTATGTATCAAAACACCTTTCTACAATCAGATAAGCATCAAGACCACAAAGTATCACCTTTGTCAGTTTGATCAGACATTTGACAACTAGGTCAGAAAATTTCTGGTTCCTGATGACAAAATTCTCACTTGATGCAGGTGAAGGCCATCTTGTTGGATCCAACGGGCGTAAGAGATTGATCAGGACAACAAAGGAGGAGGTTCGATCAGCATTGTCCTGAAAACAGAACCAGCACTCATTATTGTAGGAGCAAAGTCCTTTTCAGAAAAATATACATCTTCAGACAGTTACTCACCAAAATCTTAAGCATCAAAACATTCAATGCTTTAAGAAGCTGACTGCCATCATCCATGTGAGGAACCCTTTCATCCAGCAGCCAAAGTAGGAGCTCTGTTATAAGACTGTCAAGTGTGCTCTCTTTAACACCATCAGCAAGTCGTCTATTTTGAAATGTCTGCAGAAGCAAAGCCTTATTAGCTTTTAGTGTCACAGAAAGAAAAAAAAAAGGAAAAAACCTTAGATAAACTAGTACTTGGTCAACGAGTAAGGTCAAAGAGAGAGGATAAACCTCACCCTCCCAACAATACTCCCCACATTAACACTCCAAACAAAAGGTACAAGTCAATGTAGGAGAACATTAAAATCACCTGCATGAGTGTGTTGAGAACATATTTACATGACCTTGATGAAGCTCCAGTTAAGCTAAAATCAAAAGTCTTGGCTACCTGTTAAAAAGAAAAAAAGGCAAAAGAATAGAAATTCAATAACATACAAATAGAAAAAAATTACAATTCTAAATCCACACAAGAACAATAAGGATAATCAAGGCAAACTTATTAATCATGAAACAATATTTGCCTTGTTTGCCAAGCACGATACAAGTCTATCTGCATCTTTCACAAGTTCATCCATTCTGCTCCCCTCTGGATCACTAGTAGCTTGTGCCAACTCGTGGCACACAACTTTCATTCCTTCAACTGACTGCAAGATAAAAGGAGTTTAAATTTCAGGGCATGAGTGTTTGAGTATTAACAGATGTTAGAATTAGCGACAAAGTGGTATGGTAGAGTGTGGCAACAGAAATTTACAAACACATTTAACCAGACTGATAATACAACGTCGCAACAGATGTCAACTAGGGAACACGCTAAAGAAAACACATAATAGAATTGGCACAATATCAAAATTACATCAACTAACTTTTTTTTATCACCTAAGGTTTGTTTATCACAGTGAGCATATAAAAAGGTTTGATTCACCAGTCCCCTATCACATAGGCAATCCACCAAGCAGATAACTACAACATGAAACATACTGTTCATGAAAACTTATTAAATTGTAAGACAGCCTCTGTGATGAGCGCAGGCGTACTTTCACCTATTTAAATGCTTGTTTCATTTCACACATCAAAATAAGGCAACAGAGCTATCCATGCATGGCCACCAAGAATGAATCATTGTGGCACATGGATTGAAACAGCTGCATGCAAACTTTAAACTAGAGAACAAGTTGAATACCTGCTCCGGTGAAGCAGAAGAAATTGTATCTAAAGCTTCATTCCAATCTGTGGGGCTATTAGCACAAGCAAACACATTGGGCATCATATGCCTCTCCATTTGAAGGTCATGTGTACCAAAGGCCTTCCTGCAAAAGGCAATTAAGAGGATTTCGTATGTTTAGAAAAGACTTTCATCGGCATGCCTATTTGATTGAAACAGTCACACTCACACGGAAGTTAAAGCAGAAAAGTCAGCCATACCTGTTTAAGATGGGGCCAGAGACAGATTGCAGAACTGCAACTTCCCCACTTTGCTCAGCGACATCAGACCTGAGGAGAAAAAGGAAATAATTTAACAGCAGAGTAGCGAAAAGTAGTAATTCAAGAATATGCAACACTAATGTCAACGGAAACTAATTATGAATAAATATCCATAACAAATTGAAAGTTTACTTGTTTGTGCACTCATATGAGAAATGACAGGTGAAATATAAACATAATGCTTAAAAGAAGGTGATTCATCGTTATCCTAAAAACAAGAATGAGGGATTGCATGGAGGGTCATAATTCAGTGTGCAAGTGCTCATGCCCAATGGCACATTTCTATACTTAGCCGTGGCAAGTAGAACAACTATCATAGATAATAACGGAGTACCTCCACACAGAGGGTACTCACGGTATGAAACATTGTTGAAAGAAACAAGTTCTTGCATAAATCATATACAGCATGCATATTAGCATAATAAGTGTTAAATTATATAAAAGAAGAGAAAAGAGAAACAGACAGGGAGAGTGGAGAGGAGAGCAACTAAATGACTACATCTTTATTACAGGTGCATTACAATCTAAGCCCTATATATATATAGGCACACAATGAGAGATATAGAAATAGAATATATTAAGATTAAAGAGAGATAATGAGAGGGGTGATGGATCATTATCATATTTCCATAATTTATGAAGAGATAATCATAAATTATGGAAATATTTTTTTTACATATTCTAGGAATAAGAAGGCGCATACCCATTCTCCCTCACAGAACGCCTTAAAGCAGCTCTAGCATCACCAGGACGGCCTTCCTTCCTTTTTTCCATTTCTCGAACCTGCCATAATAATGTTAGGATATAATGATACCAGATCATGAGCACATTGAAATAAATCAGAACAAAATTTATTATACTCGCCTTATACTTAAATTTATCATCCAACATGCTCTTCTGAGCATCCGTTAGCTTCCCTACATATCTCCAAATGTCCTCACCTAGGAGGTAGGAAAAAATAGCAGCAGGTAAGCAGATGCAGCTAACATGAACAACCACCACAAAACTCTCTCCACAGCAAATCATATACTTGCAGAATACAAAATCTGAATAGACTTCTACTTGACGTTCAAGCTAACAGTTAAGGTTACAATGATAACAAAGTCACATACCAAGGATCTTATAACCAGTGGCTAGAGTATTAAGAGCGGCTTTCCTTGAATCACCATCTCGTTCTGCTGTCAAGCTTGCAACAAGTTGCAGGGATTTTAACTGTCCACTTATCTGTTGGGAGAAAAGGAACATGAATTTAAAGGAGAAAAAAAAAATTAAAACAAAGGATAGAATCCCAGAGTGAAGGTGAACCTCTGTCCCATGATGTTCAATCAAAAATCCAACTAATTCGGCACACTCTATCCGGGTTCGGTTGTTTTTAGAGCGTAAGCCTTCCAAAATATAGGCAAAAATTTTTGCTGCAGGATAAGTATGAACGATTTGTTTGGTAAGCTCACGCATTTTTTCTCTGATTTTCTCAATATTATGCCCCAACTGCGCCAGAAGAGAATTCATTGTTACACAAACTTAGAAAAACAAACATCATCATATAGTAAAATCTAGCTGGTAAATACCTTTCTTAAACAAAATTGAAAAGCAGCAGAATATTTGAAGCGAAAAAAACCAATACTATATAGCCTAAGCAGTGGACAAAAAGCGAGGTATTGATATCTGCACAGAGTTAAGACTTCAAGCTACAAAGG
Source organism: Viola odorata (assembly GCA_963691705.1). NCBI lineage: Eukaryota > Viridiplantae > Streptophyta > Magnoliopsida > Malpighiales > Violaceae > Viola > Viola odorata. The sequence goes on from OY829542.1 coordinate 64,616,368, forward strand.
TTTGAACAGAACCTTTTCAATAAAGCACGGAAGAAATATAGCTGCTTCTGGCTCAGTCAACATGTAGGTCTCATCACGTAGTGTGTCAAAAAGTTCAGGAAGAAATTCCAACACCTGTTCATCACAAATATTCAACTTTTTATTCAGCAAGATGTGGATAAGACGATGTAGACCAAACAAAGTAACAATGAGAAAATAAACCATACCTTCAGCAGACATGTTGTGTTATTCTTGCAAAATTGCAAAACAAACCACCTCAAAAGTATGTCCAAAACCTCAATAACATCTTTTCTTATGGATGGAAGTCCCTGAAAAGGAAAGCAAAGAGAGAGACTACAATATGACAACAAAATAGCAGTTATCCAGTCAATTAACATCAAATAGTTGCTATAACAAAGTACCTTCTGCAGAACCTCAAGCCCATCAACTTGCTTCTTAAAGTCTGGACTTAAAAGTCGCCTATGCAAATCCTCTCTGAAATATTTCATCATCTCACACTGCATTTTTCAAGAAATAAACAAAAATTAAATAAGATCCCAGCAGTTAAGGTGTAATATCATACAAGTATGCTGTGCAAATACAAACCTCAAGATCTTGAATCTGTTCCATCCGCAGCTCCTCAAACTTAAACCTGCGGACAACCATTCTCTCCCTATCCTCCTGCACTCAAGATGTGCCAAGTATAAGTGCTCAGGGAATCCATCACACACTACTTGAGAATTTTATTATCCCACACCAACTATTACCTTGTTTGACTCCTTGACATTCAATAAAGCTTGTGACTGCACGGCTCTTTCCTGTGCAGAAATCATTGGTTCTGGCCTTGACCCTTTTGCTGGTATGGCTCTCTAATGAATTCATTTAAAAAGAATTAAGTAATACACTCACTGAAGCTTAAACGCCATATCAAATGTGAGTGTGGAAATCCAGATTTTCTGGCATGTCAGGAATATTAGAAGATTTTATAACTATAGTATAAATCATTTGAACTTTCCGATTTTAGGACTTCATCTTTGTTTCCTTATTAGTAGGATTGGGTTCAGTTCTAGGAAAGGAGAGATCCCTTTATTTCAGCTAGTAGTATCAAGAGGTAACTAAACTTGTTGACGTGCTTCCTCCTCTATATGTACAGCCTAGCAGCCTTGTTGTAATTAGTAAAAACAAATACAGAAATTCTTCTTAATTTTCTAGATGACGAAAAATACCGATGATATGGCTTTGTTTGCATGTTTTGAGACTCCACCAGAAGCAACCTTTCCAACCTTTGAATTAGTCTTGGAAGATGGCGCCAATGAAATGGTTTTTCCAGATTCATATGATTCTGATGGAACACAGTAAATTTCATAAATAACCGAGGAAGAAGGGGTGGGTGGTAGTACACCCAAGCAACCCACTACATCCAATTTACTAGAAGAACAAACCTTGGAATGACCCATAAGGTTTCACTCGATCGAGAACAAAGGCTAAAGCTGGCCCTTGAATATCTTTAAGATTCTTCTCGATCTGCAAAGAATTAATCAGTAATCATGTCAACTGTAAGTAAACAAGAAGAGTCGAGAGGAACTCTGAGGGACATACTATTTCTTGTCCACAGACTCTCAAAATCTCAGAAATACATGCTTCTGCTGCTTTTCGAACATCTGATGATTTATCCTAACAAAAAAAAATAGAGGACAATGTCAAAAGAAAAAAAAAAGTAAGAATGCACATCGTTAGTCAGGGAAATTAAGTCTTAAAAAACAAACAAACTTCAGATTACCGCCATAGCGGAACCAGCCGGTTTCAGCAGATGCACAGCATCAGAAAAGTCACTTAATCCAGAAAGTTGCTTAGACAACCAATCAAAGAGATCCTTACGCCCTTCAGTCCCAAGCTTAGTGTCCATGAATGCAGCTGTAAAATAAGGTATCTAGAACAAAACAATCATCAGTGCACCTGACTCCTAGATATCCAAACATTTCCAATACAAAAAAAATGTGCATATCAATCAATTTTACCATTTTATCAAGATGAACAGCAGCAACCCAAGAATCCAAAGTAGTCAAAGTGCATTCTCTCATATGCTTCTTATTGTCACCAAGACATTTCAAAATATCAGACAGAATTCCCTGCAAGAAAGAAACCAAGTCATGCAAATGTCAAATTTCAGCAGGGAAGTATAGTTAAAAAGTAATGATTCTGAGCTCATCAACCTTGCTTGACTTCTCAACAGCAGGTCCCATAGCAGAAGCAATAGCACCAATGGTGGTCAAGGTTGCCATCACTAAATTTTTATTGCTATCATATAGACGCCCTTTTAGAGCACCAAATAATTCACCTGGCAATCAAATAATCATCAGTTCATAGCTGTATGGCTTTGCTCAAAAAAATTATAAAAAAAAAATTTAATGACAGCATGACTTCATATCTTAATGTAACAGTCAAATCCCAAACAATTTTGATCTACTTAAAGTAAGCCATACCAGTTCCTGTTGGTTGTATCCGCTTATTAGCCTCCTCCAAAATTTTATTAACAGCCTCAATCGACTCCAACCGAACCTGGAATGTGGAAAATAACAGTCAAGATAATTCTTAACTCATGGTTGAAATCACTACAACGCCATGCTAAGAACAACAAAAACTGGAAAGTTTGATGTGTATTTGTTTACATCCCACCTTCCAATCAGGACTTTCCAAGCCCTTCAGCAGTGGAGGCGACACTTTTCCACTAATGTCTTCACGTGGTAAACCATCCAGACCACCAACTGACATGGAAGTTGTGGAATCTGATGTCCTGACTGCTTTCTTTGGGACTACAGAACCTCCCTGAGCAGTATCCACGTACGAATCCAAAAATAAAACAAATGCTCATGTAAAATAAAATGAAAAAATAGAAGATATTTCTAGTACCAGCTTGGTATTACCTCAAAAGGATTTTTTTCGTATTCTGCATCAAGTGCACTAAGCAGTGCAGGCTTGACATCAGAAAGAAACCCCTTAATATCTGCCAGAAGAAATTTTTTAATAATCACTCATGAAGAATTCAAGGCGTATGAAATTTTGAATAAAATGACTACTCACCAGGACCAACAAATCTATGTAAAACACCCAAAAGCTTAATCGTAGCATTTCTGCTAGCAGCCACACTAGACTGTAGTCCAACATCTTTACAAAAATCAATTAAATCCTGGAAAATAACAATTGTAAATCACTTTCGAAGCCAGAACTAGTTGTGATAAATAATAGCATAATACGATAAGGAGCATCTAAAAAAATTATCATTTTGATGAAATATCGTAAGTTTCAAACGTGATACCTTAAGCTTGAACTGTGCTACACCAAAGTCTTCAACTGCTGAAACAATCCACAGTATCCCCTCACTAAGAACCTTAGGATTTTTGTGTTCTTTCATGATTTTGTAAATCTGAAACAAATCAATTCCAAGCAAAATTGATGATCAAATAAGAAGAAAAAATATGGCACTCAATCCATGCACTTAACTTCTAGTTAGCTACATATCAGCATACAGTGATCTGCAAGTATACTTACTCTTTCAAAAACAAATCCAGGACCTACAGCTTCAGAGAAGGTGGTGAGGCATTTCATGGCATGAGCTCGAGTTTTGATGTCTGCAACCCGTTCACTTAAACCTGGCAAGTAGTCATGAGAGAGCCAATTGAGCTAAAACTAGACTAAGAAAGTTATATTCGGTTCTAAGAACAGAGGAAACTAATAATCCACATAGTACAATTGTGATCTGAAATAAATTTCTGAAAGGTACCTGCACTCACTTAAAAGGAAAATACCAAGATTCTAGTACCATATACTCACCCTGAAGGCAGAGGACTACGCATTTCTTAGGAAATTTAGACGCAGTTGAGGCTAAGTGAGTAACAACTTCAATGACCTGTTGCTGAACCTGCATTTTGATTTAAATAGCTTGATGAATTAAATTGCTTCATAAAAGCAACAATGACTCCAGAAAATATGGCATTCTCAATTACCTGAACATTTTTCTCACTCCAACCAGGGATGGAACAAAGTAAACGAATCAAAATCTCCACTGACTGATCAAGGCTTGCTAATCCTTCAACTTGTACTTTCAATGACGAAATAGCTGCAATAATTCAAGGGTTAGACCATAATGAGTAGTGCTATACATACAAACAAATCCTTCAGTTTTGAATTAGAGAAGGGAACATTACATCAGAATACCCCAACAAGTTATCAAAGATTATATATTCCCACATTATTAGTAAACTAAGACAGATGTAAAGTTACACCTTCAAGCCGTTCTTTCCAAACAGTGCTCTTCAGTTGAGAAAGTGTATCTGTCTGTATAAGAGAACCTAGTCTGCTCTCAATCTCCTCAAGAGTCATCTCTGATGGCTGCAAACACATCAAACAAACCAGAAAATATGTACATTACAATCCCAAAAACATTTGAATAAAAAAAATCATCAATTTCGTGCTCAAAGAATAGCCACTGGCTTACCTCCACATCTTCAGGTGGTTCAACAGCTTTTGAACTTTCGGGCCGCCCAGCCCCATCTTTCTTGTTGGCCCCGGACTTTGCAGGTGCTGCTTTTTTGGTGGCAGGCTGATAAAAGGAACATCATGATCATGAATCGTCCCTGCCATAAAATCGGCAATACAAAACCTAAAACAACAGAAAAACTCACAGCAGCTGGAGGTCTCTTTCCGCTTAGCAAGCTTGCAGCCGACTTTCTAACAAATGAACTTTCAGATGTCTGCAAACAGGTGTCACGGGATGAAGTGAGGTGCACTATAGCACCTAAATATTTAACAAAATTAATTATTTACAAAAAGTAAACAAATTGAAGTATGGTAGATCATAAAGTATAGACACAAATAGACTGTTCCCACTATAACCATCTAACAAGTGACAATTAAACATTGTTAGCACTAAACTACATGATTAGTTTTTCTATTTTATAGGGTTCTACTGATGGAACACACACAATGATGTCAAGCATATGCTGTCATATTTTGTATTACTGTGCATATTCCTGAAGAACGCATGAGGGTAAAATGGTGGTCATACACTGTTGAAGTCCCAAAGGAAAACAAAGAAAGAAAAATAGAAAAATAGAAAAAAATAATGTTAACAACAAAGTTAATTATATCTTGAAAGAAACCACAAATTCACCTCAATTGAGGACAAAGACCCACTGGCAGCTTGAACTGTTGCTGATCCTGTCACAACAAAATACAGTACTGCTAAATGCACAGAAATTGAATATTCTATAAGCCTGGGTTCATTATCAGAATTACAAGAGGTATGAACATAAGTCTACTAACCAGTGTTTGCACCAGCTGATCCACCACCTCCTGAACCCACGATCATTTCAGATAGCTTCTTCCTCCTTACATCATCAAGTTTCTCTAGTGATCTCTCCAGAAGCCTCATGCCAACAGACTATCAAATAATGAAATGTTAAAACAGCACAAGTTTCAAACAATAATTTCAATATTTACCTCAAAAAGAAAAGACACTACCTTAGCTATTGCTGCCAAAGCCAAAAAGGCTGAATCCCTCACGTCAGGAGTCCCATCATTCAGACACTACAAAGTATATTTTCTCAATTTCAGTTATTCTGTTGAGAACTAACAGCAGCAAATGAACAAAAACCACACATGCTCACAACAACACATCAATGCATAACTCTGCAACCAAAAAGAATGCTAAAAGGTCAACAGACGATGCGTCCAGCAAAATCTTGTCCCGAAGCTAAGTTTGCAAATTCAAACTGTCAGGCTTTTTATAAAGTTTTTTATCACCTTCAAGACCATGCGTCAGAAGTATTGTGAACTGTTTACCTAATCCCTTAGAAAATAATAGTAATAGGCTATAATAGCTCGCTTTCATAAAGTGAAGGTGCACCACTGCCAAGTCTTCAAAGCTGACTCGTGCAATAAAAACAGCAGTGGTGCTGAATGCACAAAGATAAATCTAAGGATCATGTTTAAACCTGAAGGTATTCAAATCGAGATATTGAGTAGGTTGCACTAACCTCCATACAGATAGGGACGTAGTCCTTTTGCACCTTTAGAATAACGTTCTTGTTACTTGTTTCAATACAAAAAGTCACCCAATTTAAGGTTAATGAGCGAACAAGAGGAACTTTATTCTTAACTGCTGTCTTAATATCTGCAACAACAAAAAAATCAATAAGACAACCAAGGAAAGTGACATAAAATAGCAAACTGTACAGGAGAATCCCCAAGCATTGCAAGGGAAGAGAAATAAAACGTGCTGCAAGAACAAACATACAAGAAATACAAGGTATATAAATTTTCTTGGAATTAACGAGTGAAACTTACCTTCTAAAATGTCAGCAAGATTTAAACACCCAGCCTTATGCACTGCTTGGAGGGTTTGCGTAAGCGCATCTGCCAGAGTTGGTTTTTTCTCTTTCAATTTTTCCTTTTAGAGGAAAAAGAAGAAATATCAGCCAAGTCATACCACAGTAAGTCCATTTGCTTTCACACAGTATGCACTCACACACATACAACAGATAAATATCACAGCCCATCCTTGAGCATACATATAAAAAAAATGCAGATCCACAGCCAGACAGATCGATCAGCATATGAATGAACACATACACACACACACAGGCATGTACAAACACAGTTAATAGTATAAATCAACAGGTGAAAGCAGAATAGAAGAAGTATAAATTAGAAAACAGATGCATCACACAAATACATCCGTTCATATAGACACACCATATACAAAGATTTAATTCAGTATGCATCCTGATCTACTAAAGAGAATGAGTGCCTTCTTCAGATACAGCTGTATTTATTCTCACAATAGGGTCATCTCATTTCATATACTTTTCTGAATTCCTCATTTCACACATACCAGAAAAGGACAGGTTAAGGTGAACATAAAATGAGACAGTTTTGGGGAAAATATCCAAGATTCTTCAACCAACAGATCGAATTACTCAAACCAAGAACAAAGTAAGCAAAACGCAAAGTTGTACATTATACACGTGGAAAAGAAGATCTAGACCATAATCTTTGTTTCACAGAATAACAAAAGATGTGTGCATACTTGTACATGTTATACATTCCCCAAAAAAGACATCAAACTGTAACAGGACAATAATCAAAGGTCAGACACAACAACATTCAAAACAACAGCTCGAGCATGATGTAATAAAATAGTATAAAAGATACTAAGCATACTAACTTATGTCACAAAATTATAGAAAAGGTTCAAATATTAGACAATAGTACATTATTATGTTTCTCCAGGCAAAATATTCTATTCACAAATTGGTAATTTCAAAAATAAAAGACTACTTGCATTTAGGTATATTATTAAAGCAATAAAGCAGGATATGATTCCTATTCAAAATGTAATAACACAAGGTAATACTTCTGTAGGCAAAAAAAAAACTTGCTGGTAAAAAGCTCATCCTTGCGACATTGGTTCATAATACTAAGGCCTACATGCAACAGTTATCGGTAGTCATTTGGATGAGTAGTCAGCTGCATCATATTGTTCAGCAGACAAGGGCAGGTGGATTTGAACAGGATAAGTTATTTGAAGTGAAAGTTGTACTTACAAGTAAAACTGGCAATAAGAAGCGTGAACTTGCAGAAAAATGGGTCCTTAAACCACGTGCAAGATTGCCAATAGCTTGGATGGCTTCAACAGCAACAGCAATATTGACATCTGTGATAAGCTGCAGCCAGAAACATTGTGACACTTTTACTTGGTATACCAACAACAAAGTTCATTATCAACAATCTAAGACCAAGGAAGCAAAATAAAATTATCGACACAAGTGTAAACACACAAAACATGCATATTCTACTCAAGGCCCTCGATTATAGATATACCATTTAGGTCACTCATTTGTGGATGCATTAAAGTCCATCAAAATATATACAAAATGAAAGCAATTGGGTAAGCATAACACTAACACTTAAATAGGTTGATCAATTACAGAGTTTCTAGTTAATCCCCTTAAACAGTGAAATCCACTGAACTACCCAAAAAAGTTTCTATGGCCAACATTTAAAAGTCAAGAGCATAAGCCAACAATTCATGTCCGCGCGTGAATTTGAATAAGTCCCGAATGATATGGAGACAAAAATTGGTAAACGTATATTTCGCTCTTCCTCTTCAACTTTAAATAGCATTATAATAATTAAATCTACTAATAGTATCTAGAGATGACACTTCCTTCCTTTTAAAATTGCATGTTAACATAACAAGACTACAGTGGGACTTATTACAACAATGCAGCTAATTCGGATTACTGGGGTTTTGAAAATCATCACCTAAATCGACATATTAATAGTTAGCCTAGCCCAGTAAAAACCAACAAAAATGTAAAACACACAGAAAGTGTTGCATAACTACAAGGTATTGAACACGGTAGATTCAGGTAATCCATTACACTAAGGAACCACGAAATAAAAACAAAGAACCAACATCAAATTCCTTATATATCTGTGTTAAATTCCCATGTTTGGACATCGATTCAAAGTTTTAAATCAGAACGTGTTAAGATAAGATTGAAGGCCTGAAAAAGGAATTCAACAGTCCAACAACTATAACTCTTTACCCATCATAACAAGAAAAAAGATGGCAAGGAACTGGCCAACCCAGAAGTCAATTAAGAACCTTTATATATTCAAATCCAGAACCAATTCTCATCTATGTGTCTCATTCCCTAAAGTAACAATTCCATATTGAACTAATCGTGCTATCACCCAAAGGAAAAGGGTGCTAAATCAGTCTAGCCATCTTACATGGGCCATGTCTCAAAAAGAAAACATTAAAATTGAAAAATAAAAGCTCCACTAAAGAAATAAAAATACCTTCTTCAATGTACGGCAAATTTCTGAGAAATCACCTGGTGCTATCCTTTTTGTGGAAGCAAGCTTGGTCAGTTCTGCAACAGCCTCCTTTCTCTCTGACCACTTGGTAGCTTTCTGCAAGCACAAACAATTGTTACACATCGATTAGCAGCAGGTTTTACACAATTGAAAAAAATGAAATCAACCACTGGATGGTCCAACAACAGTAATAAGATTTGATAGCACTAACCACTCCGTCCCAAAATCCAGACTTCTCCAAAGGAGTCAAAATATCAACAGGGTCAACAAGCTCATATTCATCTATTTCCGCGGGAGCTGATAATTGGCACATTCCGAAAAGGAAAATGTATGAATCAATTAATGATGAGAAGACTAAAATAACAATAAGTGAATTCATAGCATACCATCAACAGCAACTTCTTCTGAATGGCCAGGACCCGCAGTTTCTGATGCACTTTCAGGCTCCGGTTCCTTGTCTTGCTCAGATCTAATCATGGGTGCATATTGACAAATTAAAGAATAAAGAGACATCCAAAAGCTGCATATTCTAATATATTAATTAATAAAGGGGACCACCACCATCAGCACTAAGCAGCATCACACAAATGATGAGTAACAAGTCAATCACTGAGATGCTCAAAGCTTAACAGTAATGCCACAACAAATAGCCAGTACAATTTCCAGATTCAAGGCGTGAAGTATTCACATGAATAACCTTCACGCCAATTTATATGAGCTTCTAGTTCCACGCCAAACTTTGCCTTAATAAGAAAAAAGTATTTAAATTACAAAGGCATGCAAATGGAAATGTCAAATAAAAGCCAGATACAATTTCCAGTCAGACATCATCAAGCAGGAGAAAACAAAAAGACCCAAGGGCTCAATGGTAACATGAAAGAAAAATCAAATAAAGCATGACAAAGACTACTCATAACAGTTACCTAATCTTGCGTGATGGCCTTGCCGTCCCTGTAACGTTGACAAGCTCAGCCTCCAGCTCTTTTTTCTTCAAGAAGAGAATAAACTAATTTAATATAGTGCACAAGTAATTGGGAAATGTATCTATGGCATACAATTTAAAGCATCAGACTGTCATACCATGGTATCTCGCATCTTGTCGAACAATATTGATTTCACTGGATCTTTCCCAATCCAACGACAAAGCTCAAGAGTCAGTCCTTTAGAGGATGCACGGACATTTTGATCCTGATGGTCAAACAACTCTGGAAGCATCTTCAGAATCCTCTTTGGTGGAACAACTTTGGATCCAAAGTCACTAATCACAGTAAGAACAGACCCTGGGAAATTAGGCAAACAATACATAAAGAAACAAAGCTTTATAATCTACAAATTTGGTGCATTAAACCTTAAGGCCTGAAACATGACATCAATTGCTGGCACAACAGCTTTAGCAACTTTGTTCTTAATTGCCTTCTCCATAGCATCCTGCAAACATCATATGCTTATTACAATAAGAATTACAAACGTGCAAAGGTAAGCTATAGATTTTGTGCAGTTAAGCCATCTTACACAGCCACAAATCTATGGAGAAAGGGAAACAAAAGTTGGAAAAAAAGGAAAGAATTTAATTGTATTATAAGGGTTTCAAACAAGTCATTCAAAAGGATATCTAAGAAATTCATGAACACTTCAAAGGTGAAATTTAGTTGATAGACTTAAAGTACTTTTTGTTCTTAAACAACAAAATAAACTTGGTAGTGCTCTATAAAAACAGGAAAAATCAGATGTAAGCAAAGGCATTACTACATACCAAGCATAACCTTGACTGGGCATACCACCAAACCTTAAGTGTTGGGGCTTAATTAGACATTCGATTATTGTCAAAGGGAAACTTATGGTGGTTTATATTTATAGGACCAACATATAAGTCCACCAGGAAAAAAAAAATCCTTCATGGTTGCAACCTAAAAAAGACCAGGCCGGTGCATTTTCAGCAATGAAAATAATAATTTTCGAATTTATGAATCAACTTAAAAAGATTTCTGTCCCTTGAAGGGTCATCCCCCATTGGATACCTCTCTGTCTGCATATTTGAGACAAACCAAAAAGTATCAAAGTTGAGGTGTCCTAGTAGTGCTTAAAAAGTCATGGTATTCCTTCCATTTTTCATCTCTCAAAATGGGGCGGTCAAGGTTACTATTTTATTTATCTAGTCTGATACTCCTAATATAAACTGGTTATGTTTAGAATCTCCTCATTGATGAAGAAGCAAACAATTCCGTTTTCCTATTCCCAAGAAGAAGAAAAAAGAATAAATACTTCTTTAAAAATGTAAGCACTGGTTTAGAAATTCCTTGAGTATGGAATACGTTAATGCATAATTCTAAGTAAATAAAATTGCGAACAAGTTTTAGAGGGAATCTCCAAATTTCTTTGAAATTATGTCACACATGCACTTATGACTGACTATCTAAATTTGACTGCCTCAATTCCCAAACTACTACTCACTAGGCCATTAAAGCCCCATACCCTAATTTCATTTGTTGCTGAAACCAAATTCAACGTTCGGTATGGCATAACACGTCTGTTACAAACAAATGTCTTATAAATATTCTATTGAGCCATTTTTTATTCATTCCTAAACCTTTTTATAGTCTTAGGCAGAGAATATGGTGTAGTTTTGTAGGGGCTCGGTAAAAGTATGCCTACTGTCCTTATGAAACCGTGTCACTGCCTTTGAAAGCAACCAAAAATCAATTAATCATCATGAACCCATGAAAATAATGCAGGTCTAGTTGATGCTAAATATGCCTTTGGGAACTACAAAGAGGTGGCCATTTTCAGTTCATGATCAGCATGTATTTCAAATTTATTTTCTGTTGGAAAGTTACAGTACCAGTTTTAACCATGCTTGTGACTCTTCTATAGCTACAGTCACTTGATCTTATTTGCAATCGTGATTATACATATCCCCCTATGAACCAAGAGAATTGGTGTACAATTTGTAGTACTAATGACATCACTGAACTACAAAATCATACAGTTTGATGCAGCTTAGTTCACCTGGACACTACCGATTCACAACAAGCCCTAAGAAATCTTAGAACAGAAGCTCACATCGCAATTCTCTAACTTCTGAAATAAATCTTAGGGTGGGCCTTGAGAAAACTGCACAACTGAATGTGCAGCAACTTTAAGAAGAAGAATATAAAGCGCATATCATAATTCAACTTAGCTAATTAACTTTGTTCAGTAATCATGCATTGCAAAGTAATATCAGGAACTGGCATTTAAGAACAAAGCAAGTTAAAGTAAGTGCATACCAGAAATACATCCACGGCCTCCAATTCAACCCAAAGCATAAATGCTGCTTGAGCCTTCTCCACTGTTTTTGGCCTGCCCGTCAAGCATTTTGCCACAATTGAATCACAAACCTCCTTGGCATACCTTCAAGACAATAAAATTACAAAATCATAAAAATGACCACATCATAAACCAACACAAAAAAAGAGAGCCTGCAAAATTCAGGATAGTGCTCCTACCTTCCTGCATCAGCGTCTGCAGCTCTCAAAAAAGCAATCAACGCGTCAAGTGCTTTCTCTTGCACGGGCGCATTTGAATCCGCAACGGTCTTTCTAAACAACGGACCTAATTTCACAACAATGAATCCACATTTCAAACATATATCAAAACTCTTGCACAGATCCATCGCCCACTCAAACAGAGACAGATCTAAACCGTTCAAAACTCCATTGCGAAACAAAACAAACCCTACGTAGCAAAGGGGAGATGGAGAACTCACCGAATTCACGAAGGCGAGTGTCCTTGGGATCCCTGATGGAGTCACAAACAGATGCCAAATCGATATTTGCCTCGTTCCTCACCTTCCAGTTCTTGTGCAATAAGCGATCTTCCCATGGCAGTTTCTTAGCCTCCTTCAACAACTTCTCCTCCTCCGACATTATTTCGCTTCTAGCAATGCACCAAACCTAATTCTGCTCCCGATCTCTAGAATGCCCACACCTACACACAGCTTTATCTAGAATTCCCTGCTTCTTTCTACCCGTTCTCGTTGTTTCTTTTTCTGTATTTTTGAATTTCCTCTGCCGGCGAGAAAGGTAAAGAGGGCGAGAGAGGGAGAACGATGAGAAATGACAAAACCAGGGTATAGGAGGAGGGAGCGTTACGGGCGTACGATATATCTTTTTCCCCTTTTCACTATATTTTATTATTTATGACTCCGTAATTTATTGTTACCGTTGATTTACTAATTTTTTGAAATTGGAAAAAAAGAAAAAAGGCTTTGTATTTGTGGGTTGTACGTCTTGGTTTTGGATGAGTGGAATGGAGTGACTTTTTATCACGCGCATTGATGTCACGTGTGCAACACAGCTGCAAGTTTGTTCGAAATGTTTTTGGGAGACTCAGGAGAGTGAGTTTCAAAGCTGACGAGAGCCCGTGGATTTTGTTGCTTCGCTAAGTGGTGTGGTTGAGCGGTGTAATTCTAGTGGGACCAGCCCCATTGCAGAATGATGATTCTCTGTGGGCGGAACTACTAAGCTTTTGAATCTTTGATGGAGTAAGATAAGGCGGATCATCCTCCAGTCGTCAGATCATACTAGAATTATTCCAATAATTATTACTATTATACTAAGATTGAAATTTATTTCTTGATGAAAATAAAATAGAAAATATAGTAAAAATATACTACTAGTAAGGTGGATTTTGTTTCTCTGTCTTTTTTCTTTTTTTCTCTTTGCTTTTTAAGGTTTTGAAAAATGTTTAATTAAAAAGACAAGAGTATTTCGCTACGGAAAAAAAATTCATTCCCTGGCATTAGAGTACACGTGTATATTCGAACCTTTTTAATTTTTTCATATACCCTTTCCTAGTAAATTTCAACAAATTACTCTTTTAAAAAACTTAAAATATATTGTATATTAACTTAGACAAAAGACGATTAATTTATGAAGGTTTCTATTTTTTGACATTTTAGTTATTAAGGTTTTACTTTGGACGATTTGATCATTTAAAAAAATTATTAGATAATTTACTCGTTCTATTTGTGGGAGCCACTAACTTTTACAACAAAAAAATCACTTTCTCTATTAAGTAGAAAATAAAATAGCGCGAGACTTAGCACAATTTTAATAAAACATGAAATGTATAGAGCTAGTAATTTTGTACTCACGCGCTCGCGTTGCTGGGATTTTTTATGTATAATAATATACTTTTTATATTTTCTTCAAAACATACTGATCATAGTTGTAAAAATCAGATCGGATCGACTGATTCCGATAAAAAAATGAGAATCACAATCTAACCAGTTCGATTGACATTCTAAATTGGAAATATAAAAAAATCAGATTCGACCGGTCAACTTTATCAATTTTGCCCTAAACCAGACAAATTGGATGGTTCATTCAAAACCAATGTAGTCATATTCTTTTTATTATTGAAACAAATGACTTCATTTTGTTAATCTCGTTGGGCGAGATGCTTCTTAATTAGAATGAATTTCAGTGAAATAGATCTTTACGAGAGAGATGGAGAAGGAGAGAAAGAGGAAACAATTGAGTGGTTGTTTTCCGATTAGGTTCTAATGACTTTGATATTAATGTCTTATTTGTTTTAGGAATCATTTCCCTTTATTTTCTAGCGTTTCTGATCGAAAAACAAGTTAAGTTTAGGAAAATAATTTTTTGGTGAAAGGAAAATAGTAAAATTTGATTAAATGACTTCCCCTCGCAAATGAGAGGAGAACATTGTGCTATATCCATTTCTTCTTCTTCTCTCTTTCTCAATTCAAAATTTCCATTTCAAACAAATTTGATTTTATTTGTTTATATCGTGAATAAAATAAATTAAAAATTAAAAATTAAAAACATATAATTATATATCCACTTTCTTTCCTTCTTTAATCTTTTATAAATGGGTTTTATACTACACATGAGGTTACTCATAGTTTACTTCTCCAAGGCATGAAATAGATTGCATCTTTAGACCATTCAAAATTATTTAAATATATTTGAAATTAATTTAGAAGTTTTATAATTAATATTAAATCATGGATGTAGAAATATATATTTGAAATGAAGGGAAACTACATAAAAAATTATATAGTTTGCAAAATCTTGTACTTAATCTTCTATAGTTTAAAAGTTTGCAGTGTCAACACTATAGTTTCCTTACAATTACAATTTTAACCTTTCTAATAGATACAAAATTCAAAAATATATACAAATTTGAGTAAAAAAATAAGAGATCTCACTTCACTGTAAAAATTGAAAAAATAAATGAGAAATATTTTTTTAAAAATTAAGAAAGAAAACAAGTTGTAATAAAATTGAAAATACTTTTTTTTTGCGGTCCTACTTTTGTTACATTTTTTACCAAAATTCATAATTTTTTCTATTTGTTAGTACTATTTTTTTAAAACTATTATAAAGGTTAAAATTTCAAGTTTTAAAAAAAGCTATAAGATTGACATTTCAAGCTTTTAAACTATGACGGGTTAAGTAGAAATTTTGTAAACTATAAGGTTTATCATTTATGCTATCATAATCTTAAATATATGCTCGATTTAAAGATTTATATAAAATGTGTATAACTTTTTTACCTCATAAATTATTAAATATATATATAAAGTACCAAAAATTAACTTCTAAGAAAATTATTTTTCTGCTCCATCCAAACACTAGAAATTAGTATTTTTCAGTTGAACAACCAAATAACAGAAAATAATCTATTTTCCAAGAAACATATTCCACGAAAAATATTCTCCTCAGACAAGTTATTTTCCCAAAATAAATAGGGCATAAAAAATTAAAGTATTTTGTTTAATAAGAAAAATAATTTAAAATTAGCTACCATTTCTTCAATCACTAAAAGTTTGATTTATTTTATTGCGGATACTTTGCCACCAACAAACAACTAATGAGTTATGATCATTGATAAAATTTAATTACTTGAAAAATAATTGTAAAATAAAAACTAATATCAACTATTTAATCTAATATTATTTGATATTCTGGAAACTTTAGAATTTTTGTGTAATTTATCTAAAAAATTAATGACCTTTATAAAATGTTAAAACTTCAGATAATCAAATATAATATTATTAGAATAAAGATGACACTTTAATATTAAAAACCTTAGGACCTATGACATCATAAGGTTTTATTTGAGGAAAGAAAACATCCCAAGAAATAATTTAAACCAAGGGTAAAGAAGTCGTCATGCTAGTGCAAGGGTACATATGTCATTACACTAGTGCAATGACGTAATAGACAGAAAATTAAAAAATTAAAAAATTAAAAAATATTTGACCTTTTCATAATATTTGTAATTTCTTAAAATTTTCAATTTAACATTTTAAGTGCAAAGATGGAAGAACACTATATTAGTGTGCTAAAAGATGAAAAGAGAGCATTCTTGCCTCTTATATAATTTTTAATTAAATCATTTATTTAGTTAATTAATGTATAAATATATGGTTTAATAAGCACATCTTTTTTATTTAAGTAGTGCTAAGTCCCGTTCTTTTTTCTAACTTAACAAGAAATTGATTGAAATTTGCAAAAGTTCGTGACTCCTATGGATGAAATAAGTAAATTTCCTTTTGCTAATCACGACCTTATCTTTCTTAGTTCTTTCCATGATTTTCATAACCGATTCAGTCAGAAAAGTAGGAACCAGTTTGGTTTCCTACAACGAACTGCTAAAAAATCAGTAAACAAGATCGGTTCAACCGAATCTGTGAACCATGACCCGGCCGATTCACTCATTGTTTTGCTTAAGTATGAAATCCATACATGTGTTTGTTAAATTCGCCCAATTTAGTCCGTATGAGAAGAAATGCTGAACTTCAAAGGAAAAAACTTCTTAAGTTTTTATAGAGTAGAGAATCCAAGACATAGTGCAGTTCTTTTTGCTTTTTGTTTTTTCCCCCCAGAAATAATAGTAATGTTAAGAGAAAGATGCGTTGAGGTCAAAGCGAGGCTTCTTGAGAGGTAATGGTAATGGTAATGGGGTGGGAACTTTGGAGTTGCAGTGTGGGCATTTCGGATTCGTCTTGGAAGTGATGACATACTGCAAGCAACCAGGGCACCCCGCCGCAAACATTACTCCGCCGCCGCTGCTGCCGCTTTTGATCAACTGTTCCTCGACGGCGTCGTTTCGAGTATTGGTAATACTCTCTGCTTCTTCATTGTCATTGGCAATTCCAATCCAAACCGTTGATGGTTGTGGTGACATTGATCTCCTCTTCTTGTGATTGTTAATGTTTTGATTTTCTGCTCTCTGAAGTGCAGATTTGACCTTGTCGAGAGTGCAGACGGTGGTGTAGCTGTAGCCGCTGAAGCTCATCTGTTGATGGGTAATTGGGTTGTCAGGAACAAGTTTCAGTTCCAAATCTTCCAAATTAGAGGACGAAGAGCTTTCATGATCAGTTTCTTGCAACCAATTCACTTCTTCTTGCCTTCTTCTTCTCTCCATCTGTCTAATTCCCAAACCATATCAATTAACCGGAAAAATCATCAGCTCCAACCAAGCAACATATTTAAATTCATACAATAATTAATAAAAATTTAGAGATCCGGCAGAATCAGGATAATTCATACAGAATAAAAAAAATACTATGAACGAAAATAAATCAATTAATAGATTTATACGATGAGCATAAGCCATAAAGGAAAAATAACAGACAATTAGCATCAATTTTCCTCAAAAAAAAGAAAAAAAAGAAAAGAAATTGGAATTGCGTACCTGCAATTCCCATGCTCGAGGAGGGGGATGCAGATCAAGATCAAGTTTCTTGCTGCTGCTGCCGCCGTTGGAGGAGTTCGACAACCCGCCAAGCAAATCCCTTGTGATCAAAATCTCTGAAGAATTCCGGCCACTTCCGTTCACCAAACAACTCACTTCTGCTGCCATCTCTAATCAATCAAACAACTTTCTTTCTTTAATTATTTATTTATTTTCCCCCTGTTTCTTCTTTCTCCTCCTTATAACCACTAACCAGAGAGGAAATGAAAAGGGATGTAGACAGAAATTCAAAAGAATTAATTGCAGAGTTTTTCAATGGAAAGGGTGGTAGAGGAAGAAACTAATAAATGGATTTGAATCAATCAAGAATGTCAATAAAATCAAGAAACAAAATCAAGAATCCAATAAAGTCTCGTTCAACAAAGCTAAATTAAGTACTACTACTCCCTCCCATCATTTAATGTAAGAGGAATTAATTATTTTTGGACACTCCGGCGAAAACGAACCTTCTCTCCATACAACCAAAATGACCAGACTGCCCCCATGCGGTCCTGTAAAATATCTGTTCTGCTGGTGGAGGTTGAGTTGAAGGAGGGGCGATGTGGACTTTTCAGTAAGTTAAATGGGTGTAGTTGGCGAAAGGCGATGGGTCTTTTATATCGGCACTAGATGACGATGAAGAATGAATGAAGAGGGAGGGGTGTAGTTAATGCAATTTGTACACCTTCCTTTCTCTTTCAACTTATTATTTATTAAAGCCATAAGGATGCAGATCAATGGATGCGAGAGTTTTAGCTTAATTAAAGTTCTCCATTTTAATTTTTGTATATATAATTCGAAAATCATATAAAAATTCAGAAAATAAGAAAAAAAAATTAATTTAAAATTTTCTTTTTAGATTTATGAGGGCCATTCAAGTTTAAATAAGTGCTTTAAATATTCGAATAAATGCTTTTCATTTTACCTTCTTATTTAATAATGTTCATACTTTAATCAAATTTTCTCTTTTTACCTTCTAATTCAATTATTTTATTTAATAAGATTTAGGTGGGTTAGTAAACTTTAAATAAATAAATGGAACAAATATACTAACCCTATTTTTCTCTTTTTTATTTCTAATTCAGTTTCTTTATTTAATAAAATTAATACAGGTAAAAAAATTATACAGTCGATATAAATCATAATATTTTATAAATATCATTGTAGTTTTATTTCAGTTATAAGTTGAATTTTCTCTTCTATCGAATAATATAATATTTTCCCAAATATCTATTTATGGAATTATTGTTCAAATTAAGCTCAATATTTTTTGAAAATTTATTATTAACATAAAATTATTTAAAATCTTACTGTTATTAATATAAAATAAATATAAAAATAAAAATATTACAAACATCAAATAAATTAAGAATATTAAATTATTAAATTAATTTCAATTATATATCACTAAAAAAATTCAATAAATTAATATTAAATCAATACGTACCATAGCGTAGTGTGGGTCGAAGTGCTAGTGACTAAATACCGACTGTAAAGGTGTAATTATCATTAATGATGCATCCAATTAATGCAATTTGTACTCTTTCGGCTTAACTTAATACTACTATTAAAGGATTGATGGATGATGCCTAATTGCTTTGCCTTTATCATTGGGCAAACTTGTCTTGGCTTCATCTTCCCACTCTCATTAAATGCCCGTGTCCTCAACGTCGTCTCAGTTTCATTGACCCCACGGCCGTCATTAATACAAGTACTCCTATCCAAACTCCATACAAGCGTGTTTCAATTCATCGGTGTTTTCTTTTTCTACTTAGGAATTACATAACGTACATAAAAGATTCGTGAATATATTTTAAACGGCTGTTACATTATTTTTGATATGTAGGTTGTGATGTTCGTTGTGCAATATAACAGTTGATACTATTATAATACCGTTATGATCGTTATTTGATATTTTTATACCTATCTAAATTTTTCAAAGTATGTACAATTTTTTTTCAT
This sequence comes from Viola odorata, assembly GCA_963691705.1. NCBI lineage: Eukaryota > Viridiplantae > Streptophyta > Magnoliopsida > Malpighiales > Violaceae > Viola > Viola odorata. The sequence continues at coordinate 64,635,943 of OY829542.1, forward strand.
TTCCAACATTTTTGGGTACCTTTTCTGCCCTATGAACGAGAAATTAATCTCGCCTTAGCAAAAAAATATGCATCTTCCCACATGGTTTTAATATTTTTATCGATTCTCCAAACTCAAACATGAGACTTAGATTAAAAATGAAGTGAATAAGGCTCGTACCACACAACCACAAGAGTAAATTTTGCTTCTTTTACTTTGGGTACACCACTTTATCCACGTACCTACATAAATAATCTTGATTTTATTCTAAATGTCTAAATTATGTATTTGAAGAACTTATTTTAACAAAAATATATCATGTACTCATGTATGTCTTAATATTTATTTATAAATATATTAGAATATATCTTTATTTTAAAAAATGTGGAAATAATACAAATTAGAGTAAAAATTTAAAGATTTACAATTCAATAAGGATAAAAAATGGCAACGAAACTACTAAGAAAATGGACAGAAACCTTCTCTACTCGAGTCATCGGCGCAGATTTGATGCGCGACTCGAGGGAGAAGGATAAGGACACGAACTAATCGAAAAAGATAAAAACGAAATAGAGAATTTGATCTCCAGAAAAGACAACAAAAAGAAAGGAAAACAAAATGGAACTTCTCCATCTCTAGGTCGTCGGTTTTGGACACCGATTCGCGAGAGGAGCCTAAGGAAGCACGGTGGCCAGAAGAAAGAAAGTAAAAGGAAGTATGACAATGATGTTGACGAATGATGATGAATGCACAAAAAGAAAAAAAGGGTTGTGCATATAGCATAGTTATTGGAACCGGACCGGACAACGAACCGGAAATGAAAATTTTCTAGTTCAATCGGGTTTAATCTGGTTCGACTGGATTGACCCATCAGATCGTTTTGAACCATTTACATATCGAACCGTTAAATCTTAGATAATTAAACCGGTAAATTTTCATATTCTGATGGGTCGATCCATGGCTGTAATGAGCTGACCCATCAATTTTTTTTTTTTAAAACTAAAATTACACCATTTTGGAGAAGAAGCATTGAACCAGGCGGGTTGACGTTGAACCAGCTGGGTCGTCGGTTGTGTAAAAACCGGTGGGTCGATCGGTCAAACTCGGTTCGCATGTATATCCAGTCAGATAGTTGAATCGAACCAAAAACTTAAAATTTTATGGTTGAACCGGTCAGACCGATCGTTCTGGTCCGGTTCTGATAACACTAGTGCATAGTGATGAAAGCAAAAATTAGAAAAATGGTAAATGTGGAGAAAGTTCCAAAACTTGCAAAAACTTCATTTTGAGTGTTAATTTAGAAAATGAGATTTTTCTATTTCTTTTCCATTTTGCAAAAGGTTGTTACCTAAACATATAACTCTTTTTCTTCTCTAGTTTTTTGAAAATTAGATTTTTTTGGGGAAAATTCTTGTTCTTAAACACACCCTAACCAAACTCCAATTTTATGCTCAATTTCATCAAAACTAGTTCTCCTCTCCTCTCAATAGTTTCAAATCCTCTCAATAGTTTCGAGGGTTTATTTGGGATAATTTTTCAATAAATTTTATTTTTTTTAAAATTTGCATTAAGCCTTAAAATAATTTCTAACAAAAACATTAAATTTAAAGAATTTATCAAAAATAATTTTGGAGTATAACAGAGAGCATAATTTGAGAGTCTCTTTGCTCAATGAATAAAATTGGGGATTTTGTAACCCAGGCAGGCCAGGCCCACCTTGTGTTTCGTCGTGAAAAAGAAAGAAAAAAGAGAGAAAAAAAGGGCTTAAGCAATAAATTGCTCTTCTGTTGACTCACGTGAAATCTCCTTGAGTTGCGTGAAACGGTGACGTACTATAGGTCAATCAACAAACTCTTTGAATTTGAAGCGTCTCGTTCCAATTAGTTTGATTAAATTTTAGCGCCCAAACCTCGTGCGGCCCGCCCACTCTTCCCCACCCCAAACATTTCAAATTTTGATAAACCTCCCAAAATTACTACATTTTGCCTTTTGGACATAGAATTCATTTTATTTTATTTTAGTATTACTGCATTTTTTTTTTAAATGATGAAATTTTCCGTACATTTCTCATCGTTTTTAAAATTTAAATAAGAACGAACGAGGACGTAATTTCTTAAATCTATTAAACAGAAAAGTCCACCCAACAAATGCTTAGTTTAAAATTAACAGTGCTGGTATTATTTTATCATTATAATTTTCAAATCTCACTTCCAGAAAGGTGATGGCCTGTATCTTTCCTTAATAGGTCTGTGCTTTTCTTCTCATTTGTCCTGTTCATTCTTCCCCTCTTCAGTTACTACAGCGCTTACACATCACAGCTGGTATCGGAATCAGCAGCTAAAATCCAAAAAACCTGCAACCATCGTCGTCGCCGTCATGGGCTGTGTATCTTCCAATCTTCTAAACAAAGAGGACGAGTTCACTCAACTCGGCAGCTCAGCTCTGAGTCACCACATTGTTTCCCTCACCTCCACCACCTATGGTCTTCTCAATCTCGACCCACCACCGCCGCCGTCGTCGTCCACCACCACCACCACTCCTCCAACCCCACCCGCTCGCTTCACCCTCGGATCCATCTTCCCCGCCTCCCTTTCCGACCACAAATCCCTCTGGCCCGAACCCAAACCCCTCCGCTCCTCCTCCGACACTCCGAAACCAGAAATCATCAATTCATGGGAACTCATGTCCGGTCTTGACACCGACAGCTTCCGCTTCTCCCCGCTCCTCCCCAAAGAACCCAAAATCTTCCCGTCCAATAAAGAAAATTCAAACCCCAATTTCAACCCAAAACCCCAAAAACCCAACCCAAATGCGCGTCTGTTGGAGAAATTTGAGATGCTCTGCCCACCCAATGGGGAAGCCAAAGTTGTGATCTATACAACAACCTTGAGGGGCATAAGGAAGACATTCGAATCGTGTAATGTGGTTCGTGCCGCGGTTGAAGGGTTTGGGGTTTCGGTCTGCGAGAGGGATGTGTCAATGGATGTTGGGTTTAGAGAGGAGTTGAAGGAATTGATGAGAGGGAAAGAGAAGGAAGAAACCGTGCCGCCGCGGGTGTTTGTTAAAGGAAGATATGTGGGTGGGGTTGAGGAAGTGACGAGGATTGTTGAGGAAGGTTGGATGGGGGAGTTATTAGAAGGTCTGCCAAAGAAGAAAGCAGGGGATGTGTGTGAAGGGTGTGGAGATGTAAGGTTCTTGCCGTGTTTTTCGTGCAATGGGAGTTGTAAGATGGTGATGGTGGTGAAGGAGAAAGCTGCGGAGGAGACGGTGGTTGTCGCGGCGGCCGCGGGACAGAAGCAAGGACAAGGACAAACAGTGGTGGTAAGATGTCCTGATTGTAATGAGAATGGTTTGGTTCTTTGCCCAATTTGTAGCTGATACATTTTGTGGTGTTGTACTTATAATAAATTTTTCTAAGCCTTTTTAATCTACTTAATATGAGACAGAATTATAATGTTGATACTTGATTGCCTTAGTTTAATAGTTCAAGGTTCACTTGCTATGGTTTGGCTTTGATTCAGTAGTTTAGACAACAAAGTAGGAGATTATTGTTATTGCTCTACAGAGAAGAGTATGCTGCAAAATACTATGGGATTTTGTTGTTTTAGGTCTAAATTGAACTTGATTTTTCTTGTCTTAAATGGGATGATGATGCATAAGTTTTGTGCAAATTGACAATATGCATTGCATTGAGTGTTGGGTTGCTAAAGTTCTCTGTTCTGTTTCTGCCCTTATTGATGTGTTGAACATGACAACTGCTCACCGAGGCGCGCCGTCTTTGGTTAACTGTTGTTTAGAGTTATGGAAACTTCAAAATGAATTGAGTTTTTTTGTTCATTTTACCTTTGATAGGCATGAGTTTTTCTCGTAATGCCACTTTTAGCAGTGTTCATGAGCTATTTACTGATTTCAGTTTGCAGAACACTTATTCTCAGTACATCTAGCTAGTCAGTAAGATTGCCTTGTGATGAACATCATCCTTCCAGAAAAATCCCTGGGTTTTAAACCTTGCACCAACATGGGAAGGATCATACATTACGGGTAGAGAAACTAATCAAGATTGCACCATATTCATCGCATGACAAGCCTTAAAGTACTATACCCATGCTTCATCTTTAGCCCAGCTACGACAGTGGCACATATATATATATAAAGCAGCTGAAGATGAGTACATGAAATGAACAAAGGGCACAGAAATGCAAGTTTGAATCATACACAAGAAGATGCACAACCTGACGAACTGGCGATCTGTTAATTGCAAAATCATTAATTAGTCATCGGTTCAATTCAACGGCACCACAACTCAAATTACGGTATTATAAACACCTGAGAAGCAACGTAATCAACATTTATGAAAGCGCTTACTGCTTCGAGTCGCACTGCCTGCAGGAGGGGAGTTTCCTGGGACAAGGACGATGACAAGCGGTATATATCCATATCATGGCAATGGCAGACCGTCAAGTCCATCTCTTCGACAGCCTATTATTTCCAGTTACAACATCAAGAAACAACACAGTAGCGGTGGTAGCAAATTCAATTGACCCAGAAACCCTAAATAATATATCGGTTTGCTTTGAGTAAAATTCATCAATCTTCTATGACTCAACAACAGACGTTGTAACAAAACATAGAAATATGAGATGAAAACCCACCATCTTTGATCAAAAACGGCCTCTCGCCTTCTTTCTTAGAGTTAAGGTGGCTTTTGGTTCAAAATGCAACTCCCAAAAATTACATTCTTTTATTTGGTTGATACTTATAAAATTTTAAAATTATCTAATAAATAACAATAAATAAATATTTTTAAAATTATAAATTTATATAAAAAGTAAAGTCATAATTATCAAAATATAAAATTTGTCTTTTAAATTTGAGAAAATTGAATTCCCATTTTTTTTCCAATAATTATTTCAATTTTTTATTACCATATACGAAAATTTAGGAATGTGAGATTTGTCAAAAAATAACATTTTAAAACAAACCAAACATAGTAAAAATTTCTGATGTATTTTTTCTCACATTGTGAGAACCAAACAGATCAAAGAATAAAGTCTTAGCAAACCTTAATAATGGATACTGCAAATCCTAAATCCTAAAGGAGTGGATGTACCTCTAATTGATAGAGGGAACCCGTATAAATGACTTTTCAAGCTACTCTCATTTATCTTTAGATTAAGCTTTATACCTTTAATTGAAGGAGGGAACCACTATGAATTAATATTGAAGCTACTCTCTTATTTATGACATTCTTAGATTAAGTCGTGAATTAGACTATTCACCCTTTAGATTATTTATTGTATTCTCACTGAGATTATACGTATATGCTCAAATTGTGTAAAACGTTACCTTGTTAACTCAACTTCATAAAATGTAGATTATAATAATTTTTTTTATAAGGTAAGCTACTTAAAAACTCCATATACTTTCTAAAATTTTAAACTCCGACTCCTTTACTTCGAAAACTTACAATATCAACCATACGGTAGTTTTAAAATGTACAATTTTGACATTTTTAGTGGTTAAAATATTCTAAATATATAATAAAAAAAGTCCATAGATTATAAAACTGAGAGAAAATGTAGCATTATTAAATAAGTGAGACCCAAAATATTAAAAAAAAAAAAGTTAAAAAAAGAAAAAGAAAAATATCTTTATAAAAGAATAAAAGAAAAAGAACAACGATAAAAAGAAAAGAAAAAGGTAGAAAAAAAATTGTCGGACTCTTATGTTTTACAAGAAAATAAAACAAGTATACACTAATAGAATATTTCCTGTTACGTAAGATTTTTGTCACGAAAGGACCCATTCAAACCTTATACACAAATGTTATAAATTTTATTAAACTTCAAAATACGTTAGGGATCCAATCAATTTTTTTGTAAAATATTGAGGAGCCTTGGGTGCATTTTTTCATTTTCAATTTAAACTAATTACCACAGATCAACTTGATTGGGTGGACGGGTCGGACATATGAACAGTTGTCCATATTACCACCCGTAAGATCAAGTACCTATTTGTTAATATACCGTAGGAGAACCCAACTTATCAGTTAAAATGCAGATCTAATACCAGAACCTTGCAACAAATATTCAAAGAAAGGAGAGACAAAATAAGCAAAAGAAAAGATTAAAAACAACATTAAAATTTACTTATAGATTACACCGATTTACTCCTTTTTTTCAATGTTGTGCTGGTGACAGCATTGATAGAGATGATGAGAGTGTGACTGGAAGGAGACAATCATGCGTGTGGGAAGAAAGAAAAAAAGGAGAAGAAAACAAAACAAAAAAAAAGGTATGAATTTTTTTTATTACTAACGGAATATTTCGTACCACGTAGAATTTTTGTTACAAAATGATTCAATCAAACGTTTTAGGAGTTTTATTGAACCTCAAAATACGTAAAAAAAATCAAAATATTTTAGTAAAATATTAATAGCATTTATTAAAAAAAGTATATATTTTCGTCTTAATTTATATTTTTTCATTCTAAATTAAATCGATTAGCGGATTTTTCTTTCCTTATAGTGGATAATTAAAATTTCAATGTAAATTAAAATTCATTAATTAACAGAGCTTTAATTTCTCACCCTAAACTTTTAATAGATTTTTCATATTCTTATTATTAGTTCTACATCTACGGTTGAGATTAATTCATATTATCATATGTTTTGAATTACAACATAATTTTCTCGAAAGCATCTTAAATTTTGACGTCAGCTTTCGTCTTTCAACCAGAATGGACCTGTTTGTGTTGGCCCACACAAAAATTCCTACGTGGGCCAGTCTCTAAATCTAGGTGGGCCCACTAGAGGTGGCTCTGTTATTTCCCGAGTGTCAACGACAAAATTATCACTGTGGAACTTGAAAATTTATCACTGATTAACGTCCGAGAAAGAAATCATGGGTATCACCTCACATCACTACCGAATAAAAATATGTTTTTGTTTTTTAGTTATCATAGTGGAATTGAGTATTAAACCGATCAAATCTTGAGTTATCACTACCGAATATATGATAAAAATGTGAAAAAATTATCATTTTTTTCCGGGTTGAAATAATTTAACTGACAAAACTGACAATTGTTGGATCAAACCGATTTAAATCTGTCACACATTCACTTATCAGACTGAGCGATCGTATTTTAATAACTATTGTTTTTTAAGTAAATAATTTTGTTTACGAAACTTGAACGAAAGTAAATTCATGATTCATTGGATTATTGTATTGTATTGTATATGTTGGTGCTCCATTTTCTGATAGTTCAGTCCTAACAGAAACGAGATGATTAGGAAAGGAAAACTTAATATATTTGACTTGGATTTCTGAGGAAAAAAATAAACGCAAAATTACAAAAGTTGTCGTTGAAGCAATGTTCTTATTTGTGAGTATATGCATAATTAAAAGAAAATGAGAGGTGAAGAGTTTGATTCATAGGCTTCATATATCAGAAATACATTTAAAAAAGTTTTGTATTTCTTTAGTCCAACCTTTTTGTAAATTTCTGATTGAAAAAAAATCTCTGGGATTGGAAAACAAGTGGATCAATCTTTCTTAAGCTGTTCAATAAAACTCAGATCTGGAAAAGAAAAGAAAAAACCTTAACAGACTTCTCCTCTCTCACTTTTGATTCGGTCCAAGTCGGAAAACTCTTCAATCTACAAGGCAAAATCACATAACAAGTTCTGGGTTTATCACGTTCTATTTACCATTTGATGATCAATTTAGTGCTGATTATTTTAGATTTGATCCGAACTCAAAAGTCCGTAGATCCCAATTTGAGAAAAACATCATGTAATATCCTTTTTAATATTTATCGAAGCGCCCAACACGTCTAATTAATGAATAATTATATAGTACACTGGTGTGCCATATTATTTCATTCACACGGAAGCTACATGTTAGGATTAACGGTTACAAATTAGGCAGTTTTAAAATTAAAATTTTGAAAATAATATACACATAAATAATAGCCGGATAAACCCTAAAATGATCATATCCATATATAACTACTTATTAATTTGGGTGTACACATAATTAAAATATCGAGTGCACCGTTTAACTTTTCCTAATTAAGATGCATTGACTCGAGCACATAGCAAATCATCCTATCAAAAGTTGTTGTTGGGTCTTCTGGACGCATTGGCCTAATCGAAAATCACCAACAAAAATCGAACTACATTATTAAAAAAAGGAAACGGTGGTTAAGATATATAGATAGATAGATTGAAGAATTTGTGATTAGTCACAATCGTATTATGGTGGTGCAAACAGAATTAGCTAGACTCCTAATTCAACATAATCTGGTCAGTTTAAAGTGTGGACAATATTCTGAAGGAAGTTTTCATTTATTAATATAATAACATTAATTCCTTACCTAATCCATCTGTCATACGTTCATGATCATTAATGTATTCATACCTCATAATATCTTGAATGAGAAAAATTCTACAAGAGTTACTTCTCTGGTAATCTTGCATTCGTTTTACGGCTTCTTTGTAATTACTCCACTTTTATGCACTTAGGAGTTTGTATCTGCTCCATTATTGCTCAATAAAAAATACCCTTCACAGTAATTGGTATCATTAGGAAATAAAATAAAATGATAAAATATTGAACAATATCAATACATGACAAACATCTCAAACTCTTGTGACATTAGCAGAACTAAACAGTAAATGGCCATGCTAGCAAATGCTCCAAATTATCAATTCTTTATTGGTCCATCAGAAGGTACATTATGATTTAAATATATAATAATTAATATTTGTCCATTGACAAATTGTATTAACATTCAAATGTTAATTCACCCAAATAATTATTAGAAATATATACTCTTAATTAGGGATACTGATAATTTACCACAAAGAAAAGAAATACTTATCTGTTGAGCATAAGATGATGATATGAACTTTCTTTTCTTTGCACTCTTAATCGATCCATCACCGATAATATAAATTCCTTTAGATTGTTGGAAAATCCTGCAAAATAAATTAGAAATACAAAGATCGAGTCGCGTAGAAACGCTCGCCCTAAAGGAATTTATTTCCCCCAGGATAAAGCGATCTCTTCCGATTTAGAAATCGGGATCCAGAACAGCAAGAACCAAAAATAGAATAATAACCAAGAAATTCTCTCATATTTGATTGTGGTGTTTCTTCTCCAATGTGTGTTACTGATTTGATGAAGAATGTGATATTTATAGGGAAGAAAAGATCCATCCAATTTATTGGACACAATTATGGTCATTTAAAATGAAGATTTAAATCATCATGGCCATTATATGGCCGTTGTGACCATTAAAAGGAATTATGGCCATTACATGGCCGTTGTGGCCATTAAGGAGAATTAAGAAGAATGGTTATGCAACCTTTGTAATAAATTGTTTTACAACAGAATCCACGCGGTGTTGTCTGATAAATCGACACTGACTGTTCGAATATTGACTAGATCAACAATCACAAATGGGTTATTAGAGTAATGGGAAAGACCCTCATAGTCATGGCCTCCACTCCTAACTCTGAATTGCATCCCTTGCTTCACAGAACAAGAAATGGTGGACTGAATCTGAGATGCATTGTTTGGTGTTACAATGACGAGAGGCTTCGGGGTTGATTCTCTGTCGAACCTTTTGTTTCGAATCGAGGATCGTAAGATGGATGAATAGGAGGAGTTGTTTGGGGCATGGATGAGTTTGGTAATGGAGTTGGAGTTCTCGGTTGAGAGGGAAAGACAATGAAGAAAATCCTCATGGCTGTGAGCTGAAGTAATCTGCAGGAGCAATGAGAATGAAAGTAATAAAAGAGCAATTTTTTTAATCATTTTTTATTATGATATAAATAAGTTTGCAACCATTAATTTATCAATAATGAAAATTGGACCACATAAAAAAAATGGTTCAATGACCAATAATTATGGATCTTCAACTACAACTATCGATTTGACTTTGCGTTACCACCTCCTCATCGCCATCTGAGCCCAGCGACTTATTACTTCATCAGCGGGTTTCCTGATCATTATTGAGACTCTAATCAAAAGGTTCATGTGTGTTATCTTACCATCTCCAAATCCTCCAAGCCAAATTTCTAGTTAATTCACTCAAATATCTCATTTTAAGCCTTGACATGTTTTCTAGTTATGATATTGTTGGAAAATTGTTAATATTAAAATTTATAAGAAAAAAATGTTAGTTGAAGATTGAGAATAATGATTGTTTTATGTTATACAATATTATTTTTTTACTTGTAGCTAGAAATAATACAATGAGATAATACAACAAAGTTAAGTCATTTATATGGAAATTACTAATTATTAAATGTGCAATACATTAATTAAGCATGATAGTGTCATGAGATATATTTTGAATGACTAAATTATTGTATGAGTTTAGGTAATTGCCAGCATGGTTGGTGTTGGAGGCCATTTTAGTGGCCCTCGACAGAACTGCAATGGGAGAAGAACTGTTCTGGGGTATTCGCGGCCGGGGAGGAAATGAATCTGGTCCGAATCCCTATTAGTACTTTTGTCATCAACCAAACAACCAATAAGCTATATGGTCATTATTTTTTCACTTTTTTAAAGGTTTTCTATGGATTTCATTATTACTTATTTTGTATTAACAATTAAAATTATATGTGCCCAAAATATCTATTAAGAAATGATTAGTCTTTTTAATATCAAAATGTCAATGGGTTTTTTAAGTCACATATTTGAATTACGTTGTAAAATAGATTTATTAGATAAAAGATGATTCAAAAATGTTTTAAATTCTAAAATTGTATAGTATTTCATACCAACATTCAAAATTTTAACCTTTCTTTATTAATTAATTATATTTGATCTTCTAAATAACTTCTCTTACTATATGGCTCTAAAAAGCTTTATTAACTTCTCTTACTATATGGCTCTAAATAGTATATTTTATTAGATATACTACCTCATTTCATAAAATAAATACATAAATCAAGTTATCTTCTTTTGACCTCAAGAGGACAAAGAATACATTATTCATTACCATGCATTATTATTATTATTATTATTTTTCCCTTCTATCAATGTATAAAATAGATGGGTTGTGATAGATCTCCAATTATCACCAGGATGAAAGAGGAGGGATGCTTTGCTCATTCCTGAAGAAATTAGTAGGATCAATTGCACTCTTGACGCGAACCAAGCGATCAAAGTTGTTGCGGAAATATTTCTTACCCCAAATGCTTGCTTGCTTGTAACTTGTGTAATTTCCTCTGCTGTTGATTCCAATGTCGAGATCTCTGTAATTGACATAAGCAGAACGTGGATTCTTTGAAACATAAGGACCCATATAAGCATAAAGCCTTCTTATCCAGTTTATATGCCATTGCGCTTCTTTAATCCCATCTTCCACCCAAGCAACTGCGTAATGGATTTGGAAAAGAGTCCCTGCTCTGTGCGGAAATGGAGTGCTTGATTCTGAAATCTCATCCATTCTGCCACCATATGCTGTGAATTGCAGCTGAGACCTCTGTTCCTTCACTTGGAACAATCTTTCCCATATTCCTTCCAATGCTTCTTCAGGTATGGGTTCCTTTACGTAGTCAGATTTGCCTTTGAAATAAGGTAAAGATCCATCATTTGATCTGTTCAGCAGAGCTTCTAAGGATGTGTTTCTCGGAAGGTTAGCGAAATAGAGGGTGGATTCGATCCAGCTCATTTCGATGCAGTCTTCTTTCACCAAACCCAGCTCAGGAAAACTCTGTTGCATTAATGGGAGAAGCCTGTCAACTTCACCAAGAAACAAGGAAGTGAATTCTGTGAGGATGGTTGGCTTGGAAGAAAAATTAGTAGTACTAATTTTGGATATAAAGATTCTGCTGAACAAATCTTTGTCGAAATCTCGGATTGCGTATTGCCATTGATGGACAAGCTTTGTTGCATTCTGTTCCAAAGTTCTTGTTACATTGAAAACAGTCACAACAGGTGGGACTGGAACTAGCTGTACCCTCCAAGCAATGACAACTCCAAATGTGTTTCCTCCACCACCGCGGATGGCCCAGAACACTTCTTCTCCCATGGCAGCTCTGTCAAGGATTCTACCCTTGACATCAATCAAATGTGCATCAATTATATGATCAGCAGCGAGCCCATACTTTCGCATGATCATACCATACCCTCCTCCACTAATATGACCTCCAACACCAACTGTTGGGCAAACCCCTGCAGGGAAAGCAAGAGTTCTGCTCTTCTCTGCAATCCTGTAATAGACTTCCCCTAATAGCGCGCCAGCTTGAATCCACGCGGTGTTGTCTGATAAATCGACACTGACTGTTCGAATATTGACTAGATCAACAATTACAAATGGGTTATTAGAGTAATGGGAAAGACCCTCATAGTCATGGCCTCCACTCCTAACTCTGAGTTGCATCCCATGCTTCACAGAACAAGAAATGGTGGCCTGAATCTGAGATGCATTGTTTGGTGTTACAATGACGAGAGGCTTCGGGGTTGATTCTCTGTTGAACCTTTTGTTTCGAATCGAGGATTGTAAGATGGATGAATAGGTGGAGTTGTTTGGGGAATGGATGAGTTTGGTAATGGAGTTGGAGTTCTCGGTTGAGAGGGAAAGACAATGGAGAAAATCCTCATGGCTGTGAGCTGAAGTAATCTGCAGAAGCCATGAGAAGGAAAGTAATAAAAGAGGAAATATTGCTAAGCTTTCAGAATTCATCTTTAGCAAACTTAAGACTGGATATCTTGGATGTATAAAGATTGAGCAAAAGGTACCTATTTATAGAAACGAAGAAGGATGTGTTCCTCTAAGATGGACATGGACTTGAGTTCAAATAGATAATAGTAGAATTGTCTTTGATTTTTTGGTTGTTCAAATTAAGACGACACTTCAGCTCTTTCGAAATGAATTTCTTGTATAGATTAGGGGTGGCATTATGGACATTGTCCACATAACCCGTCCATCCGTTCAAGTTTAGACGGGATATAAACAATATTTTTTGTCTCATTTAATAAACCGATCAGGTCAAATCCGTCTAGCTATATACATAGACAGACGGGACAAACCCGACGGGTTCCCATCTGTCCGTTTATTATTTAATTTTTTTTAAAAAAATAATTTTTCATTTTTTTCAAAAAAATGATTCGTATTTTTAAAAAAAAAATTCAAGCCCCAGAAAAAAATTATTATTCCCGTCCAAACCCGGCTAATTTAGATGGACGATTTTGATCCGTCCGTTTATTAAATGGACTTGGACTATTCTGTCCAGCTTATTTATTGGACTAAATGGGATTGGTCCATGAACGTTCGTCCCATTTTGCCACCCCTAGGTATAGATTAGTTAAGAAAAACTAAATTATGTTGTTTTTCAAAATCTTGTCCCGCAAGTTAATTTCTAAGCATGAAAGTTTTGGCATTTCTGATTGTGCTTGTTTTTTCCCTGAGCATGCGTTCATTGGTGACTTCAGAACTTTTCAAAATTAACGTTTCTTTCTTTCTTTCTTTTTTGGTAATGGAGCAAGAAATTACTTCTTATCAGATTAGGGAAAATATCATTTCCTCATTTTTCCATTTTGTTGATAAACACCAATCTAAATTCTAAATGCTCGAATTGTCGCCATGTTCTGCATACACAGGAGCAAAAAAGATCAATAATTTACTTCTTAATTAGTTCTATAAATAAAGCAACTACTCATTTCAGCTCCATAGATAAACCGACAACAACAAAAATGATGAATATTCAAAGCCCTTGGATCATGCGACTTATTTTGGCTTTCCTTCTCATCTTTTCATTAACTTCATCAGCTGATCATGTTAGTGCAGCTCATAGAAAAGAAAATCGTGTGCAAAAAAAGATGGACGGTGGTCATAAAAACAATGGCAATGAAAAATGATAGAAACACGTTTTTTAGAAGAAAAATAAGAAAAAGAAGAAAAACAAAAAGAAAGGTAGAAAGCGACAAGCGTGGATGGTGCACATGGGCCCTTTTGAAAGGGAAGAAAGAAAGTATGTGAGAGGCAGAAGTTGCAACGATGTAGCTGCTAGAGAGATGATCTGTGATTGTAAAAGGGTTGCTGTTGAGCCCCAAGAGAGAAAAATATAAAGTGTTTTTCTTATTAGTGATTGATAGAAAAATAAATTAATGAGGGTATTTATTTTTCTAGATTATGTCTTCTCCATCTAAATGTGAGATTGAGTTAAGAGTGATTGTGAGAGCCAATACCTTTTGGTATTGATGTGATTGTAAGACTAATAATTTATTATTAGTGGAGATTCTTGAAGTTGGTTCCGCGCTTTTTCCTCGTTGGAGGTTTTCCACGTAAATCCTCGGTATTGCGTATTTTTTGCTGTTTTGATTGTATTCGATCCTGAGCGGGAGATTTTTTCCCAACAACTAGTAGCGGAGTGAGTGTTCTTATTGTTCTATGTTGGACAATGCATGTAAATGCTTCCCGGATGATCTATTGGGGCAGCTTACATATAATTGGGTGATGGTATTTTAATTTAATGATGGTATACCAATATGATGATGGTATTTTAATCAATTTGATGATGGTATTCTAATTTGAGTGAAAATTAAAAGTAAAAATGAAACAATATAAAATAAATTAGAAATATTATTTATTAAAGCCATAAGGATGCAGATCAATGGATGCGGGTGTTTTAGCTTAATTAAATTTCTCCATTTTAATTTTTGTATATATAATTCAGAAAATTATATAATAATTCAGAAAAGAAAAAAAATTAATTAATTAAAAATATATTTTTTAGATTTATGTGGGTCATTCAAGTTTAAATAAGTGCTTTAAATATTCGAATAAATACTTTTCATTTTACCATCTTATTTAATAATGTTCACGCTTTAATCAAATGTTCTCTTTTTACCTTCTAATTCAATTATTTTATCTAATAAGATTTATACTAGTTAACAAAGTTTAAATAAATAAATGGAATAAATATACTAACCATATTTTTCTCTTTTTTACTTCTAATTCAGTTTCTTTATTTAATAAAATTAATACATGTAAAAAAATTAAATAGTCGATATAAATCATAATATTTTATAAATATCGTTGTAGTTTTATTTCAGTTATAAGTTGAATTTTCTCTTTTACAGAATAATGTAATATTTTTCCAAGCTTCTATTTATGGAATTATTGTTCAAATTGAACTCAATATTTTTTGGAAATTTAATATCAACATCAAATTATTTAAAATTTTACCGTTATTAACAATTGAAGATAAAATAAATATAAAAATACAAATATTACAAACATTAAATAAATTAAGAATATTAAATTATTAAATTAATTTCAATTATATATCACTAAAAAAATAAAAAAATTAATATTAAATCAATACGCACCATAGCGTAGTGTGGGTCGAAGTGCTAGTGATGACTAAATACCGAGTGTAAAGGTGTAATTATCATTAATGATGCACCCAATTAATGCAATTTGTACTCTTTCGGCTTAACTTAGGGTCTGTTTGGTAGTCCAGTTTAGTGGGGAAACGGTCGGTGGAGAAATGTTCAGTGGGAAAACAACGTCTGGGAAACAGAGGGTGCTGTTTGGTAAAATAATTGTAAAAATTCAGTGGGAAAACGATATTTGGGAAACGGAGGGTGCTGTTTGGTAGTCCAGTTTTCCAAAACTATGGTTTGGATGTAAAATGACCATAAAGAGCATAATTCATTTTAAGTGTTTAATATATATATTTTTTTATCTTTATATATTTTTTTAATCAATTTATTTATAATCTAACATCTAATAAAATTGATCTATTATATACCATAAACATCTAATAAAATTGATCTATTATATACCATAAATAAAACATTGTGCCTTACACTTTGCATTGCTTAAAAACTAAATTAAAATAAAATAAAATTACGTATTAAGCATTAAGCTGTTAGCAATTGAGTTACAAACATCACTCATCGGCATACTTAGTACATATATAGATTATTTAAATGAATTATTTCTTTAAACAAATAATTAACATTTTATTAAATAAAGTTAAATATTGAGCACTATTTTAAAATTTTACATATATAAAATCACAATTATCTATTTATCATTTTAAATGAATCTATTTTGTAAGCTAGCTAATAAATTATTTACTTAATTACATATTAATTAATTAGTAAGTTTATATAATTAACCATCGTAGAAATGCTATTTTTTTAATTGGAATTTTTTTTAAATATATATAATTGTTTATTTTGAATAACAATGTTATATAAATTTGTTGATTTCTATTTAAAATATAATTGAAACTAAATATTCAAATAAAAATATTTTGTGAGCTATATAGAAATAATTTACTTAATTATATATTAATTAAGATTATAAATATACTTTGTAATTAATATATATATACATTTTTCTTTTACGGTAATTAATATTACTATATATATACATTTTGATTTAGCAACGTTTATACAATTGCCGCAAGTTTTATTCTGTTTCCTGCTGATATTCACATAAATATTGAAATTGAAACTTAGCAAAATATGTACATCAACTGAGGCAGCAAATAAAAAACAATAAAGTTAGACGAGCATTTTGTACAAAAGTCACGACACAACTCACGACATTTCTGAAATGGAATTTGCCTTTTTGGACCAAAGTTTCCAAAAAATAACATAAAAAGTATAACAGTTCATTTTGCATCTTATATTTATTTATCAAAAAAAATAATAACATTATAACTTATCCAAGAATTCTGATTGAAATATAGGTGATAGATACAAAACTGCTAATTAAGTAAATCTAATATTTCGTTGCGAAAAATCTTCAAGATTAAAAAAATAACGAACAAAATTATGATTCATGGTGTGGATCGTGCCACCCTATTGTTTCCATGCTTTCTTCCCTCGAAACTGTTTGCCATTGCGGTCCTTCTTTTTGTTTTTCAGTTGTCGATTCTTTGCTACCTTGGCTCTCTTTGCTGCAATAGGCATTGGTTTTTTGTGTTCCTTCTGTCTGTTGGTCAAACCCCCCGTCTGCCACAACCCATTACAAGAAAAAAGTGGTCAGAATACAAATGGAAGACGACATTTTTCATGATTTCACTATCTTGATGTAATAAATTTTCAAAAATGATATGCTTAGTGCTTGAAAATTTGCAAATGTGCTATACAAGACATGGAATTTCCTTAACAATCGCATCAAACTTAAAATCAACAACCACAAAAAGCAAAATTGAAAAATTTCATCCACTTTCATCCATCTAAAATTAAAACTTGGATTGCAGTAATGATATTTGATGGCCTTTTAATAACTTGGCAAAGATTTGTTGCATTCAGAGAAAAACTCAGAAGATACTGGTTCCTTATAGTATTAACATACTATGTTTGAAGCCTAGTTAGCAGTGTCAATGAAGTAAGCTAAAGACTACTCCTTCCAAAATAAAGATCA
The DNA here is from genome assembly GCA_963691705.1 of Viola odorata. Taxonomy (NCBI): domain Eukaryota; kingdom Viridiplantae; phylum Streptophyta; class Magnoliopsida; order Malpighiales; family Violaceae; genus Viola; species Viola odorata. The sequence goes on from OY829542.1 coordinate 64,653,328, forward strand.
CAACCAGGGGAAAAAAATATTACAAGAAATGCCAAAGTACTAGGGAAGAGTAAAATTAAGTAGTGACCCTAAGAAGAAAAGCATAATTCACAGAATGCTAGCACCAGTATTAAAGGATAGAGAAATGCAAGGGACTCAAGTGTCAAGGAAAGATTCAATATTGATTGTCACAATCATATGACATGAAACAATGTCGCAAGAATTAAGACCAGTAAGTAACTCCCTCTCTTCAGCAAAGATGAGCTATTCCATTTACTCAGCTTGTTTCTAAGGCTCCGGTTTATTGTTAAAATGAAATTCACCCAAGTTATACTCAAACCTAATCTCATCCCCATTTGTTCAAGATCAAAAAGTTGTTGTATTTAACAGCCAATACAATTAACCAAACAAATTGGTTAATCTTCAAATAACCTGTAACTTGAAATTTATCATCTCCACTGACGTAATTGAACAATATAACCGACATTGAAAGACCAGGTCCAAATGCCAAACTACAAGCTTGTTCATCCCATTAATGAAATGCGTAAAGCACAAAGAGCTATAAAACACAGAAGCAAACCAAACACCACATAAATCCAGAGTATAGTAAGAAACAGAAACCATGGAGAACCAAAGTTGACTAGTAAATTAAGCACAACTGTCATAGCAATTCAACAAGAAGAAAGCTAAGGCTGAGCATACAAAAGCTGGCATTCCCAAAAACAAGAGGAACGAAGCATGAAGATCCAAAATCAGTACCATCAGCCACAAAATTATTCCAAAATCAAACACAAAATCAATCCGAAATCAACCCAACAATTAAACCCAACAATTAAACCAATAATTAAACCAACAATTAACCCAAAATCAGCCACACAATTTAACGGAAAAAATAGGTTAAAAATTAAAATTAAAATTGATTAGCTACGGGAACCTTTATTTCGAGGATGAAGAGGAGATTACCTGTCGGCCGGTGGGTGAGGCAGTCTGAGAGGCTGGACAGAGGTAAAGGTCGGTATCGTTCTTCTTCTGCTTCTATTTCTCTTCTCTTCTCGTCTCTTCTGTTCTCTTCCTCGATGCTTTTCCGATTTCGTACGCAAGCGAGAGGAGGACGCCGTTGGTGGTGGAGGACCGCGGTGGTTATGGTTCAGCTGCTGTTTGCTACTGGTGGTGGAGGACGGCGATGGTGGAGGAGATGAGGAGAAGAAGAATGAGGTGCAGATCTACCCTAATTTGAGAAGAACAACGATGAAATGAAGGAGCAAAGAGGAGTTAAGTTTAGTTTTTATACCAAGTTTTTTCGTAATTAAAACTAAGTTGGCTGGACATTTTTGTCCACTAATTGTTCAGCCCTCCATCGCGACAACGGCCAAAACCAATATTCTCCCGCTGGTCCAATTTCGGCCATTCCCAAAACAGGCAAAATGCTGGGTTGGCCACCCAAAAATTGCCATTTTCATTTGTTGAATGGTGTTTACCAAACACCATTCAGCCCATTTCAGTTTGGGAATGTTGGGTTGGGTACCCAACCCAGACTCCCAAATAGACACTTAATACTATTAAAGGATTGATGGATGATGCCTAATTGCTTTGCCTTTATCATTGGGCAAACTTGTCTTGGCTTCATCTTCCCACTCTCATTAAATGCCCGTGTCCTCAACGTCGTCTCAGTTTCATTGACCCCACGGCCGTCATTAATACAAGTACTCCTATCCAAACTCCATACAAGCGTGTTTCAATTCATCGGTGTTTTATTTTTCTACTTAGGAAAGTACATATTCCGTTACATAACGTACATAAAAGATTCATGAATATATTTTAAACGGCTGTTACATTATTTTCGATATATAAGTTGTGATGTTCGTTGTGCAATATAACGGTTGATACTATTATAATACTGTTATGATCGTTATTTGGCATTTTTATACCTATCAAAAAAATTCAAAGTATGTACCATTTTTGAAATTTTTAGTGGTTAAAATATTCTAAATATATAATAAAAAAAGTCCATAGATTATAAAAATGAGAGAAAATGTAGTATTATCTAATAAGTGAGACCCAAAATATTAAAACAAAAAAAGTTAAAAAATAAAAATAAAAATAAAAGTATCTTTATAAAAGAATAAAAGAAAAAGAACAACGATAAAAAGAAAAGAAAAAGGTAGAAAAAAAGTTGTCGGGCTCTTATTTTTTACAAAAAAATAAAACAAGTATACACTAATAGAATATTTCGTGTCACGTAAGATTTTTGTCACGAAAGGACATATTCAAACCTTATACACAAATGTTATAAATTTTATTAAACTTTAAAATAGTTAAGGACCCAATCAATTTTTTCGTAAAATGTTGGGAGCCTTGGTGCATTTTTCCATTTTTAATTCAAACTAATTACGACAGATCAAGTAGCTATTTGTTAATATACCATACGAACCCAACTTATCAGTTAAAGTGCAGATCTAATACCAGAACCTTGCAACAAATATTCAAAGAAAGAAGAGACAAAATAAGCAAAAGAAAAGCAATAGATTAAAAAAAACATTAAAATTTACTTATAGATTACACCGATTCACTCCTTTTTTTCAATGTTGTGCTGGTGAGAGCATTGATAGAGATGATGAGAGTGTGACTGGAAGGAGACAATCATGCGTGTGGGAAGAAAGAAAAAAAGGAGAAGAAAACAAAACAAAAAAAGAAAAGAAAAGAAAAGAAAAAAGGTATGAATATTTTTTTTTTTACTAACAGAATATTTCGTACCACGTAATTTTTTTATCACAAAATGACTCAATCAAACCTTTTACATAAGTTTTAGGAGTTTTATTGAACCTTAAAAACGTAAAAAAAATTCAATCGAACTTTTAACAAAATGTTGGAAACTCTTCGGTGCATTTCCTCCTTTTTATCATTAGTGTAATAAAAGTTAGTAGAGTAATACTCCCTCCGTTTTCGAATAATCGTCGCTTTTGAATTTTTTGTTACTGTTTTACTTGACTTTTTAGTGTTTGTTGTACTTTTTGTTACTGTTTCAAAGAGTCAATTATTCAAAAACAGAAGGAGTATAATAGTAGGTACTAACGCCCTCTACATTATTCATCAAATACAAAAGACCTCTTATTCTTTTAAAAATCTAATTTCAATCCCTATTCTATTTTGTCAAACCAATCTCACCCTTTTCTATTACAATAATAATAATAATAATAATAAAAACTTAAAATATTTTTAGTAAAATATTAATAGCATTTATTAAAAAAAAGTATATTTTTCGTCTTAATTTATATTTTTTCATTCTAAATTAAATCGATTAGCGGATTTTTTTTCCCTAGAAAAGGGTGAGATAATTATATTTTTTTTCTCTGTTTTTTTCTTTCCTTATAGTGGATAATTAAAATTTCAATGTAACTTAAAATTCATTAATTAACAGAGCTTTAATTTCGCACCCTAAACTTTTAATAGATTTTTTCATATTCTTATTATTAGTTCTACATCTACGGTTGAGATTAATTCATATTATCATATGTTTTGAGTTACAACATAATTTTCTCGAAAGCATTTTAAATTTTGACGTCAGCTTTCGTCTTTGAACCAGAATAGACCTATTTGTGTTGGCCCACACAAAATTCCTACGTGGGCCAGTCTCTAAATCTAGGTGGGCCCACTAGAGGTGGCTCTGTTATTTCCCGAGTGTCAACGACAAAATTATCACTGTGGAACTTGAAAATTTATCACTGATTAACGTCCGAGAAAGAAATCATGGGTATCACCTCACATCACTACCGAATAAAAATATGTTTTTGTTTTTTAGTTATCATAGTGGAATTGAGTATTAAACCGATCAAATCTTGAGTTATCACTACCGAATATATGATAAAAATGTGAACAAATTATCATTTTTTTCCGGGTTGAAATAATTTAACTGACAAAACTGACAATTGTTGGATCAAACCGATTTAAATCTGTCACACATTCACTTATCAGACTGAGCGATCGTATTTTAATAACTATTGTTTTTTAAGTAAATAATTTTGTTTACGAAACTTGAACGAAAGTAAATTCATGATTCATTGGATTATTGTATTGTATTGTATATGTTGGTGCTCCATTTTCTGATAGTTCAGTCCTAACAGAAACGAGATGATTAGGAAAGGAAAACTTAATATATTTGACTTGGATTTCTGAGGAAAAAAATAAACGCAAAATTACAAAAGTTGTCGTTGAAGCAATGTTCTTATTTGTGAGTATATGCATAATTAAAAGAAAATGAGAGGTGAAGAGTTTGATTCATAGGCTTCATATATCAGAAATACATTTAAAAAAGTTTTGTATTTCTTTAGTCCAACCTTTTTGTAAATTTCTGATTGAAAAAAAATCTCTGGGATTGGAAAACAAGTGGATCAATCTTTCTTAAGCTGTTCAATAAAACTCAGATCTGGAAAAGAAAAGAAAAAACCTTAACAGACTTCTCCTCTCTCACTTTTGATTCGGTCCAAGTCGGAAAACTCTTCAATCTACAAGGCAAAATCACATAACAAGTTCTGGGTTTATCACGTTCTGCTTACCATTTGATGATCACTTTAGTGTCGATTATTTTAGATTTGATCCGAATTCAAAAGTCCGTAGAGCCCAATTTGAGAAAAACGTCATGTAATATCCTTTTAATATTTATCGAAGCGCCCAACACGTCTAATTAATGAATAATTATATAGTACACTGGTGTGCCATATTATTTCATTCACACGGAAGCTACATGTTAGGATTAACGGTTACAAATTAGGCAGTTTTAAAATTAAAATTTTGAAAATAATATACACATAAATAATAGCCGGATAAACCCTAAAATGATCATATCCATATATAACTACTTATTAATTTGGGTGTACACATAATTAAAATATCGAGTGCACCGTTTAACTTTTCCTAATTAAGATGCATTGACTCGAGCACATAGCCAATCATCCTATCAAAAGTTGTTGTTGGGTCTTCTGGACGCATTGGCCTAATCGAAAATCACCAACAAAAATCGAACTACATTATTAAAAAAAGGAAACGGTGGTTAAGATATATAGATAGATAGATACATTGAAGAATTTGTGATTAGTCACAATCGTATTATGGTGGTGCAAACAGAATTAGCTAGGCTCCTAATTCAACATAATCTGGTCAGTTTAAAGTGTGGACAATATTCTGAAGGAAGTTTTCATTTATAAATACAATAACATTAATTCCTTACCTAATCCATCTGTCATACGTTCATGATCATTTCGTCATTGATCATCCATCACCTATATATGCCTGGCGGCTGCCCCTCTTTGTCTCTTAGTAATGTAAAAATAATTTTTAACTTTTGACTAATTACATGACATGCATCTCTTTCAAACGAATTTTATTGCAGATACGTACAGTGGCGGATCTTGCCCTTAATGTTTGGGGGGGCGAGATTAGTGGTGCCCCCGAAAATTTTTTTTTGGGGTATCCGTCACTAAATAACAAATATTTAGATAAACTTAACAAAAAGATAAATAAAAAAGACAATATAAAAAAAAAAAAATTATACATTAGAATTCAAACAATATACGTACCTTTTACAATTGTTCTCTACTTTAGGAGACGAAATTAAAAATATTACCTGTAAAATATAAACATTCTCGTCAATAATTATTATAATAAAAAATTTAATATATATTATGTATAATTAATTAAATTACCTGAATTGTACCCGACGTTCTTTCAAATCAACAAATGCATCTAATATCGAGTCTAAACTGAAAGTCTCGGCAATTTCTTTTTCAATATAAACCACCAAATTATCTGCAAGAAATTCGTCTTCCATTTTGTTCCGAAGCCTATTTTTAATAATTTTCATTGCCGAAAATGCACGTTCACCTGTTGCTGTAGATACTGGAAGAGTTAAAATAAGATGAATTATTCTATCAATAAGATAGAACGTCTTTGACATCTTTGTTTCTGCAAACACTTGACATAATTCTGAAAGAGATGACAAATGTTGTAGCTTAGGATGATTCTGTATCTCAATCTGAAAATGTTGTAATTGATATTTGATACTCATCACTTCTTGCTCACTAAAATCCATAGGATAAAACTTTTCAGCAAGCTTACAAATATCCTCAATGTTAAAGGATTTGTAGCCATCATTTGGATTCAATGCTAAACTGAGTGTCAAAAGCTCCATTGCTTGCTCATTGAATCTACTATTTAACTCTTGCAACTGGAAGTCTATTGCAACGTTAAATATATCAAAGTGATAATGATGCTCCTTAGTAATGTTATCACGCTGACGACGACCTCGACCTTCAACATATTGAGCACTCAAATCAGGGATCTCAACATCTTCTTTCTTTGAAAATGATATGACACTTTCAATAAAATCATTCCAACCATGGTCTCTCAACTTCTGGATCAATACTTTTGAACTTGAAACTAAATGTAAAGCATTCAAAATATCTTGAGACTTTTGCTGCAAAACTTGACAAAGTATGTCAGTAATCCCCATGACTTCCTTCATTAGATGCAAGATGAATATAAATTCAAAGGATGTCATCATATTCAAAGCTGAGTTAGCATCACCTCGTTGAGAGTAAGTAGCTCCATTAGTCTTTACTTGTTCAAGAACAGAGCAAGTTGCATCATACATGCTTAGAAGGCTGCAAATGGAATGAAAATGTGATCCCCAACGAGTATCACCAGCTCGTTTTAAAGTTCCAATTTGATTGAGACCCTTTCCAGTTTCAAGTTCATCAATAGCAAGCAAATATGCAGTTTTAGATGCTTGGGCAGCTTGCAATTCATCTTGACGTTTACATGACGAGGTAACAATATTGACAATAAAAGTCAAATTGGAAAAGAATTCATGAACAACATGTACTTCTCTAGCTGCAGCAACTAATGCCAGTTGTAACCGGTGAGCAAAACAATGTACATAAGAATAAGGAAGAAGACCCCCCAGAAAATAGCAAAATTAGAAGAAAAGAATAAACACCGTTCTTCTCTGGCCTCCCCCCGGCGAGGCTTGTTCCTCCGGTGTGCCCACTGCTACCGGAGAGTCCTAAACACCGTTTCACCCACTGTGAACGGAGTGAAAACTTTCTTTTTTCCTTCTCCTTTTCCCCTAGCCCTGTCCTTCTCCGTTCATTCCCTCTCAGATCTTTTCCTTCTTCGATCTACCTTGTTCCTTCTTCTTCGCTCCTCCTCGATCTTCTTCGTCCCGATCTGTTTCCCTCTCTCCACCTCCCCCCTCTTCTCTTCCTTGCTTCGTTTCTTCTTTTTGTGTTCCGTTGATTTTTGGATCCGGCTGTTTGGTGGTTTCTTTTGGTTTGAAGGGACTTCGTGGGCCCTTGTGTGTCTTTTGCAGGTTGTTTTCCAAGATCCTTGGGTTGTTTGGGGTCTAGTGGGTGTTAAGGGGTTTTTGCTTTCTTCTGGTCTGCTAAGTGTTTGAGAAAAAGCCTGAGTCAGAGATTGGTGGCTGTTTTCTTCCGAGGTGTGTGTGTTTGGTCATGGATTCGGATCTGGTGGCTAAGAGGCGTGAGGGACAGAAGAATTGTATCTCCTACTACGTCGAAAATCTTCCGATGTATGTTGATCATAGATCCTTACGGTATTTAATTACGAGGAGATGGAATCTGCCTAGATTCGGCAGAGTGTTAGACATTTTCATTCCCAAGAAGAGAAACAAGTTGGGGAAGAGATTTGGGTTCGTTAGATTTGATTGGGTTGAGAACAGGATTGATATGGAAATTGCACTGGATCGTCAGTTTATCGGAGCATCGGCGATAAGAAGCAATATTGGTAGACCTATTAAGCGTTGGGTTAATTCTCGTCCTGACAGGAAGGTTAGGGAATTGATCTCTGGTCTGGTTCGGAATACTGATCAGAGGGCTGAGGGGAAGGAAATATCAAAAGGATCCATGTCATTGGAGAGTGAAAATTCAGGAGATTTGTGCAGAGTCAAGGAATTAGACGTGGAAGCCCCTAGGACTCCTGTTGATCAGGAGGCCATTGTGGGAACTGAGGTTAGAGGAGAATTCCTTGAGAAGGACATCCTTGAGATCGTTGCCACAGTTCCTGAGGAAAATAAGTCATGGCTAGATAAAAGTGCGATAGGAGTTTTGCGTAAGATGGAAGACGCCTCAGAGGTGAAAGAATTAGTTTTGGATTTGGGTTGGGAGTGCGAAGCAAAGATTATGGGGAGAGGTTTGGTTTGGCTGGAATTTGAATCCCAAGCAGAAAGAGAGCGGGTTGAGAAGGAGTCGCTTGAGATCAATGGGCTGTTCTCTAAGCTCATCCCATGGTCAAGTGACGTGGCGAATAGAGGCCGGTTATGCTGGGTTCATTGTGTGGGAATTCCAGTACAAGTTTGGGGGACTGATTTCTTTGTTAAATTGGGTTCTTGCCTAGGCGAACTTGTTGAGATGGATGAGTGTACAACTTATCGCAAGAGGTTGGATATTGCTCGTTTGCTAATAGCAACAGACAAGTTATGTATTCAGGAGACAATCAGAGTTAACGTGGAAGGGAATTTTTTTAATCTCAATTGCTTTGAAGAGCCCTTGCAAGGGGCGATCAATTCTTTAGATTGGAAGATGGGAGGTAAAGATGATGTGGTCTACTCTGAGAAAAGTTCTGAGGAAGATGTGGAGGAAGAGGTTGATTCGAGAGGTAAGGATGAAACTCCGAATTCGGGTCACATGGAGGTTGAATGGAAGTCGGAAGGGAGTGTGGCTGGAGGTTACTGGGAATGCCCTTTTGTAACAGACCGAAAACGTAGGGGAATTGTCAAGAGATTTGTAGGCAACAAAGGAAATCTAGAAACAGTGTGCTTGGACAGCAGCTCTCAGATTGACGCTCTAAGGGTTGAGGATTCAGATATTATCAGAGCGAACAGGTTAATGGAGGCATCTTTGTTAGATCCTGATTCCTGGAATATTGGAAGGTTGTTGAATATTACAGACCTAGTCAATGAAGAAGCTTTTAGAGATTTCGACAAAAATCGATTTGCGGCGGATCTTGCAATCTTCAAAGGTTAGTCTTGTATCTGATTAGCGGGACTTTACTCAGTTATTCATGGTGAATTTAATGTCATGGAATAGCCGTGGGTTGCTTTCGATGCATAAGAGGAAGTTTATCAAAAAGAAATTCTGTAGAGAGGGGTTGAATTTTTGCTTACTGCAGGAAACTAAAAAGAGGGAGGTGGATGATTTTTTCATGTTTACCCTTTGGGGTAGCAGGGACATGCGCTGGGTTATCGCCCCCGCATCAGGTAGATCTGGGGGGTTAATTACGATGTGGGACAACAAGGTGTTTCAGAGTAGTCGGTCTGTAGTCGGAGAAAGATTTCTTTGGGTTGAGGGTGAATTGATTGAGGGAAATTTCAAGTGTGCTATCTTAAATATCTATGCGTATACTGATGCTCGGCAGCGAGGTAGTCTATGGGATGAGCTATCGGATTTAATCAACAGTAGTGAAGTCCCTGTTCTGGTGGGAGGGGATTTTAATGAAACCTTGTCTCCTACAGATAGGTTGCACGGAAGAGGGCATACGCAGGGAATGCGTGCCTTCCAGACTTGGGTGGACAGTTGTAGGTTGATCGATATTGGTCTATCTGGGAGGAAGTTCACTTGGGCAAATTCTGTTAGTAGGAGTAGGATCGACAGGGTTCTACTCCAAGAGGAGTGGATTCATCGTCTCCAAGTTGTTAGGCTGACTGCTCTTAGCAGAACTTGGTCTGATCACACCCCTCTTCTCCTCTGTCATGAAGTTTTGGACTGGGGCCCAAAGCCCTTTCGGGACTTACAGTCATGGTGGGAAGTTGTGAATTTTAAGGACTTAGTGGAGGGGTGGTGGAGAGAAGCTGGTCTGGAGTTTCAGGGGGACTTCAAATTTATCCAGAAGATGAAATTCTTGAGAAACAAAATTCGTCTGTGGAATAAGGAAGTATATGGCAGACTGGAGGTACGGCTTAGGGAAACTTTGGATAGAGCCGACTATCTAGAGAAACAAGCTGATGATCGTGTTCTAACCGTGGAGGAACAATTGGAGATGGCGGAGATTGGGAGCGCAATCTGGGAACAACAAGGAAAAGTAGATAGGTTGTGGCAACAAAAAAACCAGTGGAAATGGAATACCAAGGGTGACAGAAATACTGGATACTTCCATCGCATGGCAAAAATTCAAGCATCGTATAAGAACATCAAGGAGATAATGACGGTGAATGGTAGAAAGACGGAACCTATTGAGATCAAACAAGCGGCGGTCCAGTATTTTGAGGGGTTCTTTAAAACAAGTCAATGGAACAGACCTCGCATTCCGGATATTGGCTTTTCTAAATTGTCTGTTGTGGAGGCTAGCTGGCTGGAGAGAGAGGTGACCTCAGAGGAGATTAAGGAGGCTGTTTGGGCTTGTGATGGGAGGAAGACTCCGGGACCAGATGGATTTTCGTTGAATTTCATTCAGAAGGCGTGGGATGTGGTGGGAAGGGAATTTAGTAGCTTGATCCAGGGCTTTTTCAAATCTGGCAGGTTCCCTTTAGGGGCTAATACCACCTTTTTAACTCTAATTCCGAAATCAGCTTCAGCTAGACGTTTTGCGGATTTTCGGCCTATTAGCCTGGTTAGTTGTTACTGTAAGATAATCTCGAAGATCTTAGCAGGTAGATTAAGGGAGGTGATAGGAAGTGTTATTAGTGAGGTTCAGCATGGGTTTATGCAAGGGAAACAGACTCTAGATTGTGTTATGGCGGCCAATGAAGTAGTTCATTTTCTTAAACAGTCGAAACGACAAGGGCTGCTATTTAAACTTGATTTCGAAAAGGCTTACGATTCAATTGAATGGGAGTACTTGGAGGACGTTATGGGCCATATGGGATTTGGGATTAGATGGAGGAAATGGATAAAAGAGTGCATTAGCACGAGTAAGGTTTCTGTGCTTATTAATGGTTCTCCGACAGAGCAATTTGGGGTTGAGCGTGGGCTGCGACAGGGATGTTCCATGTCTCCATTCCTGTTTAATATCGCTGCTGAGGGATTACATCGCTTATTTGTTAGAGCAGAAGAAGTAGGAGTGCTTAGAGGAGTGGAAGATTCTGTTGTAGGATGGAGAGTTAGCCATCTACAATTTGCAGATGACACTTTGGTGTTCGTTAATAACGATGAGGAGGAAATTCAGGGGGTCAAAGGTACCCTTAGATGGTTTGAGGCATATTCGGGGCTTAAGGTGAACTTTCACAAGAGCTCTCTGGTGGGAATCAATTTGAGCGAGCAAGTGGGGAGTTGCCTTGCTAGAAGAGCGGGTTGCAAGTATGAATCTCTCCCTTTCAAGTACTTGGGATCGTATGTGGGATTCAACCCCCGGAGGATATCGAGTTGGGAGTTTCTAGTCGAAAAAATGCGAACAAAGTTGGCTAGCTGGAAGGGCAATCTCTTGTCGGTTGGAGGGAGAGTCACGCTTATCAAATCAGCACTATCTAGCATACCGGTCTACAATATGTCCTTGTATTACATGCCCAAAAGCGTTATTAAGCAGTGTGAAGGAATTATGCGTAGGTTTATGTGGAGTGGGGACGATCAGAAGAGAGGCTTGGCGAAGGTGAGTTGGAAGGAGATCACAAGGAAACCTGAATTTGGAGGATTGGGAATTGGCAACTTACGTGCAAAGAATGTGGGTTTACTGTTTAAATGGGTCTGGGACCTAGTGAACGGAAGTGGGAAGATTTGGGCACATTTAGTGCGGAAGAAGTATAACATTAGCAATCTAGGAGATCTATGGCAGCCAAGGGAAGCAAATCTTTCAGCTGTTTGGAGAGATATCATGAAACTTCTTAGCAGGGGGGGGGATTATTTTGATTATTGGGCAACAAGATCAGAAGTAGTAGTGGAAGATGGGAGAAGTGCTTCCTTCTGGTGGGATCCTATCGCTAACAAGAAACCGTTGGCCTTGTTGCACCCTCGCTTGTATAATCTTGCTTGCAATAAGCATGGTACCGTCAGGGAATATGGTCTTCATGGTGAGGAATCTTGGGAGTGGCGTGTTCAATGGAGGAGAGAGTTGTTCGATTGGGAGAAAGCGGAGTGGGATAACATGAAAGATAAATTGCCGACGACTATCAAAGAAGATCATAAAGACAAGATTATCTGGGATGATGATGCCAAAGACTTCTCTGTAAATTCATGGTGTGTGGGTTTAGAGAGAGCTGCTTTTGGCCTCATGCCTCATCTTCAATCGTGTTGGACTACAATAGTTCCTTACAAAATTGAATTTTTCATGTGGTTGACGTTTAAGGGTCGCTTAGTTACTAAGGAATTCCTTCATCGTAGGAATATGGTCGAGGATGATAGCTGCCCGATGTGTAACAGGAGTTCAGAAGTTGTGGACCACTTGCTATTACAATGTGAGGCTGCTAGTGTTTGCTGGAATTTTTGCATGGGTTGGTTGGGTGTAAAATGGTGCCATCCGAGGAGTTTACTTGACCTCTGGTCGATGTGGGCTAGCTTCCTACCTGGAAGAAATGTTCAGATGCATCGCATGTGGAAAATTCTATTCTATGTGGTAGCTTGGAGTATTTGGAAGGAACGTAATCAAGTAGTTTTTCATCATGAAGTGCAACATAAGGACAGGATCATAGATGTTATTATGGCTCTGTGGCATAGATGGATCAAAAGCTTTGATATCAACTTTCCCTACTCCCTTGCCACTATGTCGGCTTCGTCTGCTTGGCTTACCTCTTGGGGCTAATCTGCTTTGTGGCCAGCGTTTTGTTTTCGCCTTGTGAGTTAGGTCCTTCGATTACTCTATTTCTTGTACATTCTTCCCTTTCTTCAGCCATTTTCTAATGGCTTATTAATATATATTTTCTTCCGCTTATTAAAAAAAAAAAATGTACATAATAGGCACAAGGACAATCTTTAATAAACAATGCTTGTAGCCCTTTCCATTCACCACGCATGTTACTTGCTCCATCATATCCTTGACCTCGCAGGTTCTGAATATCAAGACAATAACGAGAGAGAATACTTGAAATCTCACTCTTCAGTGTTGCTGAAGTTGTGTCTTTAACATGAGCTAGATCAAAGAAACGCTCTTGTATATGAGCTAGATGAATTGGAGTGTTGGCGATGCAGAGGAGGAGGAGTATCGGGAGAGAGAGAGAGAGGTGAGAAGGGTTTTTTTCTGTGTATTTTATACATATATATTTAAGTATATTATTAATGTATATATATATATGCTTAATAAGGTATATAGTGAAGAAAAATCAAAAATTTTGCGGGGGCCATGGCCCCCTTTTGTCTCTTCAGGGATCCGCCCCTGGATACGTACACTACTCGAAGCACCATTCACCCGCAACATACAGTAATAGTTACAGCTCTACTATAATTAGGTACATTACTTTGGTGATTTTGTATTCTTTCACTTTTTTGGTTTATGTTGATATGCACCTCCATGACTTTCATGAGCTGTGCTACTTAGAGCGTACAAACAAAACCATACGTAAGGGTCATAAATGTTCCAAAAGGGAACGAAGGCTGTAAAAAAGTTGTCTAGGTTTTTCATTTGATATTTCAATTCGGGGTTTATGTTAGCGATATATTAAAAAAGAGGATCGAAATTTTAAAGCAGCTATTATTTTAAGACTTAAATACGATATACTAAAATGTCAGTATATTAAGTTCTAAACCAACTCCTCTACGTACCTTACAAATGTTATTATCAAATATTTTTTCTTGGGAAGACTAGAAGGATGTGTTGTCGAAGTTAAGATTAATTTGATCAAGAGAAGAATAATGCAACAACATGACAAGCATACATGTGATCCTCTTTTTTCTTTTGTTGTTATAAGATCACCAGAATGTGATCATTATATATATGTTCATGATTATTGTGTTCATAAAAAAATATACACATGATTACATAACATGTAGTGTCATTTCCTACCTTATCTCAACTTAGAAAAGTTAGCCACCTTTTTCTTGCCTTTACCATGACATTTTCTTTTCTTTTCTTTTTCCTATTTGGTACGTGATCGAGTTGAGTGAGACCCAAAGATAGCCTGTAATATATAGAGGCTATTACTCTTGGACACCACGATAACAATTAAGTTGATTCATTTTGGATTGACCTGTTTTCTCAATATCAAATAGGATCATTGGCATGTGAGTATTATCATTTTAGTGACCCCAACCCCTTGCACTACATCGACTATAATTAGCATTTTAGTGACATTACAGCCCTTTCCCTATAATTACTAAAGGCAACTAAAACAAGATCAAATCGAACTAGGGGGAACAAAGAAACACATGTAATATTTTTTCATTCATTCTATTTGAGTATCATGTAAGCGAGTTCATAATAAAAGATTATTTTCGTTCAGGACTTGAAAGTGGATGAGTCTCAATCTTAATATAATTTTCTTCATTACTCCGGCTTGAACATAAATCCTAAATTAAGGTACGTATACTTCCTTAATTACCACTCGAGTATATCCAAGCAAGATAAAATAAAAATAAAATAAAAAAGGAAGCTGGAAAATAGCTAGATAGGGAGTAATTAACAAGTTTGAACTAATGAATGATATAGGCCATTGCAGGATTTAGCAAAATGGTTGAATTGACAATGCCATCTCACCTCAAAAATATATCACCAAAAAGGATATTATTTATGCATTATACCCATCTCATGAATCTAGAAATGCGTATATAAACACGGTATAAGAGCTCTTTTTTCTTTTCTATAATCTATAATATTAATCAAATATAATTGATTCTTATTATTAATAACAATATACTTACTTGGTCTGTGTATATATATATATATATATATGTGTGTGTGTGTGTGTGTAATGTATATTTATAGCAAATTGGTTAATTATACCGACAAGTGGCATAGTGGGTCTGATGATGAGGATGGAGAGGTGGATGACAACTTGGTGGTGAAGCTCCACAGATCATTGTCGTCGCTGCCGCCATAGCTCTGATGATCACAGTGATGATGAGGGTTTGCAATTCCTTGATTTGGTAATTTGATCATGTGATGATGATGATCAATGTGGTCATCATGATCATCAAGAGGAGAAAGAGGGAAGTACAGCTGCTTGGAAGATGAGACCATCTCCACCTGATCACTACCACCACCACAATTAAGCTGTGATGCTACAAGTCGATCAAGTGTGACCCAATCGTTGACCTGTTCAGTCTTGGTGTAGTGATCATGATCATGACCGTTTGATTGCATTAGCTGATGATCAGTAGGAATCTCCATGTCAAAACCATCATCATAGATTGAAGCATGAAGGAGATTACTGGTTGTTGTTGTTGTTGTTGTTGGGCTTTCGAGGCGAGGAAGATGCAAGAATCTTTCTTGATCACTCATATTGGAGAGGAATCTTGTGTTATTATTGTTGTAAGATTGTTGGTTCTCCATTTTACAACTCCTCCCCATATAAACAAGAATCTGATCAAGAACCCCGTCGTTTCTTGCCTGATCAAGAATCTGATTCTTGGAAGAATCCATAATATTGGAAGCAGCAGAGGAGAGTGCTCTGCAAGGACTGTCTAGGGTTTTCTGGTAATTCTTCTTTCTAAACACCCTGCAAACCACCCATCCTTCTTCATTGCCTGAATCCGATCCTATGTTGCTCGAAACCTACATTAGTTTCGTAAAATTAATCGACCTGTATGAAACAGTGATACTTCTTACAAAGCAGAGAATTAAAGGCTTGCTGTTTCTGACAGCTGGCTTACATTAGTAGCGGTAGTAGTAGTAATGGTTGCGTCATCCAGGCGATATTCATGCATGATCCAGTCGGATTTTTGCCCGTGGGGAGCTCTTCCTTTGTAGAAAACAAGTGTCTTCCTTAACCCAATCCTTCTAAACCCGCTGTATATGATCTTATCGCGGCCGGTGGCTTTCCAGAACCCCGCTGCTGTTGCTCGATTTGTTCTTGTCCCTGTAGGGTACTTCTTGTCTTTGTGGCTGAAGAAGTACCAATCATTTTGCGGAGTCGATCCTATCTTACACTTCTCTGCATACATTAATGTTCAATTTCATGATCAATTCTAGCTAACTCGAAAGTTGAAAGAAGAATTAGATATAATGCTAACTAAAGTTGTAATAATGTTACCTTGGAGATCCCATGGCTCGAGCTTGTTGAGATCTACTTCGCGAATGACATCGAGGTCTATCTTTTCGTAGGCGACTTTCTTTCGGAGATAGTAGTGAAGCAGTTCTTCTTCTGTTGGATGGAATCTGAAACCTGGAGGAACCTGAGATTGGCCATTTATTGAAAGATTCATGTCTTCTAAGTTTATAATATATTATAACTCTGATCAGCTCATAATAATTGATAGCATATATAATTATGTTTATATGTATGTTTAATTGCTCATATTACGGAGTTAGAAGAGAGGAAAAGGAGAATGGAAACGTCGTTGAGGTTGAGGGTGAGGTTGAGGACGAGAGATGTGGGAAAGAAGAAATTACGGGACGGAGACCAGGTTGGGAGTGCGTAAAGGGTAATGCAGTCATGATGATTTATAAAGGGAGGGAAAAGGTAGAAAATAATAAAATGCATGGAGAAAAAAGGTAATTAACGGCAGGGATTGAATCATGGGATCATGGGATCATGGGATCATGGGCGTTGTACTTAGAATGTTGTGTGGGGTATATGACTTGGGGCATGAATGAGGGAACCAACCACCTATACACACCTACATATATGTAGTAGCAGAGAAAAGAAGAGGCTAGCTACAAGTGAAAAGAAAAGAAAAAATATGGGTGGATTGGATCAAACCATTATGTACCTAAAGAGCTCAGACTATATAATTACTTCATACTCAAGAATCGAGTAAACTCTTAATTAAAGGATGAGAGTGAGAGCATCACATTATTCGCACAAATTAATCACGTATTTTTTTTCTAAGCGTATATGATATTCAAACCTGAATTCGAATCCCTAATGATATTTTAATTAACACCAACAAACAATTAATGAGATGTATGCTTATAATTAAATGTTGGTATTATTTTTGTTTTCTCTACTTTTTTTCTTCACTAGAGGGTGAGAGTGAGAATATGGTACTATTCGCACCTATTAATCAAATGTCCTTTTAAGAGATAAAGTTGAGATACCAAATTGAATTCGATTCTCATGTTGGTATTATTATTTATTTCTCTAACTCTTTTTTGTTTTGTTTTGTTATTATGATGTTGATGAGAAAAATTGTTGGTCCCACGGACCCACATTGTAGGTGCTGACAATGGTGCCCACGCGATGATAGTAGACATATATATGGTGGGAAAGATTGAGCAGATGAGGGAGCGGGGGGCACGCCCCCATCTCAATTACGACCCATGACCTTAATATCTAAATGAAAACAACCTCTCAAACTACCACTATGATATGCAATATTATGCTCTCTCTCTCTCTCTCTCTAAACATCACACTCTCCTTTTTTTACTTGTGCAACCACCTCAACGACAAGAAGGCAGGAGAGATGGATCGATGATGGGGTCGGAGCAACTTAGCTTTCATGGATCAACAAAGTCATCATATCCTCAAAACAAATCGCGCTCTTTATATATGCTACTGCGATAATAGTGTTCGTATTTCATTCATATATTTTCTTTTATAATAGAGATCGGTATTCCGTGTTGCGGGACTTAATTTGGAATGCATGCAATTTATATTGTAATTTTATAATTTTTTATTCTTTTTTCTCAAAATAGAGTAAACAAATTATTCTATAACTTAACAAATAAATAAATTGACTTATAAACATGCAAAATCATGTGTACACAAAATAAATTTTACAATTTTCGCAACTCTCGTCATTATAAATAAAGTTTTAATTACTGTTCTGCCCATACCGTGTTATGATATACAGTCATGATGTGTGGTGAGTCTTGTAATGAGGCCGTACGTGACATGTCGCTGGTAAGGAGTGCCTGAAAATTGAAGTTGGAGTAAATTATTTGTCGTCCACTTCGTGATTTGGTCATGGAGAGGCCTGACTTTTTCTTCCATTTATTTTTCGTAAGGCTTTACTTCTTTCTGGCTAAAGGTTAGTTTTACAGTTATAGCCTGTATATGTTTTATATAGAAGCACTCTTATGTTTCATAAATACTCAACCGACCTTAATCACCCGTCGAGAAGAGGTTGAGATGACACCCATAAAGATTAAAAATAACAAATAGCTTCGATAGTGTTTGTATTTTATTTATTTATTGGAAAGCCTATAAGTCACAAGGGCCTATTTACGACAAAATTACAACATAATTAGATTGTTTGAGACATAAATTATAAACACATGGAACTATTTAGGATTTATAAAAACACACTATTTAGGATTTAATGCCTCCGATAAGCTCCACAATGAAAGCCTGGGTCAGTAATTCAATCGGATACACATAGTTGTTGGTTTATAAAATATATAACATATGTGTTTGCTTGGTTCAACCAATTCAACGAGTTGAACTAGTTCGGATTGACTAGTTTGACCTCTAGTAAGTTTTATCACTATAGGTTGTCACTACTTCAATTGCATAATGCATGGTAAGAGAGGTCCAACCGGACTGTTTATGTCTATTTCATCTGTCCGTTGGTCGAACTGTCCAATTCAGTACAAGTTTTTTTTATGGGTGAAATAGTTGATGGGTTATTACTTGTTACTCTTGCTCTCTCACGTGCGTACGTTGCATGAGATCCGTATCGATCGCCACCCATTCATGGACAAGTGGGAAAGACTGGGTGCACATCTAGTTTTGGTGAAAATGGGTCTGATGTCATTCTTACACAAGAGATAAATCAGCAAATACATATACATATATGATTAGAAATTAGTTTCAAATTTGGCACCTAATATATATTCATATTGCTGGAAGTTGTTCTATTGAGCTTGTATTGGTGGAAGATGCAATGATTATAGCTGCCTACATTAATTTTCTATTTGGTCCAACATTCGATCAAATGCATAATTGACGACCGTATAAATAGTTAAATGCAGCACTATAATAATGGCTATTAGACGAACTGACGAGGTCGTTAAGTCACCATGAAATATTCAGTTGTGGTGCCAAAATTTTAACTCATTCGCTTCCAACTTTTACTTATTTTTAGTGTCGTTACATCATCATCGAACATTCTTACTTAATCTTAATACTAGTTTTTTTCACACCTCTCGACAATTAGTAACCTTACAATTTACATATGTAATTTAAAACTTATTTTCACATAATATATGCTAGTGTCCTGTAATTTTTCCTTTTTTTATATTGTTGGTATCATTGTCTTGTACTTCTCTATATGCAGTCATCGAACCACCGCATACTTCCTTAGCCCAACTTTGTGGTCACAGCGAAATTGACTAGGCACAGCGAAATAGGCATTTCTAATCTTAATTGGGCTTATTGTGAATGGGCCACTGTTATATCAGTCCAAGATTGACGTCTGGATGCGGCCCAATGAATCCATGGTGCCCATAAGTTCTTTCCGGTTACAACTTAATAATTGGCGGTAACTTAACCCGTTTACATTTTATGAAGCACCGGTCCACGAGACACTTTTTAAGTTGTCCCGTGTTAAATTCATTTCCGACATACGGACACCCGAATGATACTATATCCTATACGAACTCATCACCTTTAATGTCCTACTTATTATTTATTTGATCGTAATTTTTAACAATTAATTATATAAATTAAATATTAACGTAACTTATAATTTCTAAATGAATTACAAGAGTAAACTCCATAAGTCGATGTTTCAAATGCACTCGTGCTTATAAATAACAATTGAAACTATTTTTGTTTTTGTTATGAATAATATTAACTTTTTCTACATAATTCTCATAATTTTACATATATATATATATATATAATTTAGAATTTATTGCCATATATTGTATATATTGTAATCTTTAGTTTTTTTAGTGTCCGGTATCAGAATTCATGTCGTGTCTCAGTGTCTGGTATCCCTCCATGTCTATTCATTTCAATTATTTAAAACCTTATAACCACACCTTCATGGTGCGCGCGTGCGATGGCGTCATCCTCCCCGCCATCACACGTCGTGCTTGTGACGCCACCATAACAAACACCTTTCACGTCATTTACCGACTAGTCTCCATCCAACCGTCCATTCAAAAACTACTTCCCCAAATTATAACAAGGTCAATGCTAACAAGACTTATATTTAATCTAAATAAATTCAAAGCTGGATTTGACCGAACAATTCAATCGGTAAAATTAATAATCGGTAATGTTTTTACCGGTTTCACTTACTCAATGAGAACCGGTCACAAATCTTATAAAATCACAAAGAAGAAAAAAAAAACCTTTATAAACCATGTAAAAGTGGAGGTTGAACCGGTTCAATTAAACGTTGACCAATTTTTTTTAGGGTAATAGGTATAAGTAGGAACATCCAAGAAATGACACCCTACATTGGACTGTAGTATTAGTATAAGTAAAACTTAGAAGGGCGGAATCATCTCTTTTCCACCACCGTAGGACCATCCAAGAAATGACACCCTACATTACAAAATAAAATCAAGAAACCGGTCCTAAGGCTAAGACACCCATTTTTTTTTGGGGAAATAGCTTGAAGCACCCCTGTACTATCCGCGAAAACCAACATCCTCCCATATCCTTCAAAAATGCCTATACACCTCCCCTGTACTACGTTGACTGAGCAAAGTAAGGTCTCCGTCCACTTTGACCAACGGATCGTTAGTGTTGACCGTTGACTTTAATTAAAAAATTCAGGAAAAATGTAAAAATTCCAAAACAAATCTAAAAAATGTAAAAATTCACAAATAACATCTAAAATTTTTTAAAAAATCTAAAAAAATGTAAAAATTCAGAAAAAAATGTAAGAATTCCAAAAAAATATATAAAAATTGCAAAAAAAATTTAAAATTTACAAAACAAATGTAAAAATTCATAAAAAATCACAAAACAATATAATTTTTTTAAAAAAATATTAAAAAAATGAAAAAATACACAAAAAATTCAGAAAAAAATAAAACATCGAGAAAAATGTAACAATCCAAAAAAACCATAAAAATCCAAAAGAAATATAAAAATTCATAAAAAAATTAATTAACCTAAAAATCCTAAAAAAATGTAACAAATCCAAAAAAAAAAGTAAAAAATCCAAAAGAAATAAACAATTCCTTAGGTTAATTAATTTTTTAAAAGAAATTAATTTTTTTATATTTTTATATTTTTTATGAATTTTTTTGAATTTTTACGATTTTTTTGGATTTTTACATTTTTTTGTGAAATCTTACATTTTTTATGGATTTTTACATTTTTTCAGGATGTTCTATATTTTTATGGATTTTTACATTTTTTCATTTTTTGTGGATTTTTTCTTTTTCTTTTATTTTTTACATTTTTTTATATATATTTTTAAACTTTTAGATTTTTTTGGAATTTTTAGATTTTTTTGGGAATTATTACATTTTTTTAGAATTTTTACATTTTTTCTAGATTTTTAGGTTTATTAATTTTTTTGTGAATTTTTACATTTTTTAGTTTTTTTTTTTAAAATTAGATGTTTTTTGTGAATTTTTACATTTTTTAGTTTTTTTTTAAAAATTAGATGTTTTTTGTGAATTTTTACACTTTTTATTTTTTTTTACATTTTTTTAGATTTTTAAAAAATAAATTGATATGTTTTGTGAATTTTTACATTTTTTAAAGATTTTTAAGATTTTTTAATATTTTTTATATTTTTTTTGGAATTTTTACATTTTTTCTGAATTTTTTAATTAAACTCAACGGTCAACACTAACGGTCCGTTGGTCAAAGTGGACGGAAACCTTGCTTGCTCGGTCAACGTAGTACAAGGGAGGTGTATAGGCATTTTTGAAGGATAGGGGAGGATGTTGGTTTTCGCGATAGTACAGGGGTGCTTCAAGCTATTTCCTTTTTTTTTTTTTATAAAAACAAAAGAAGAAGGAGAAAGAAGAAGAAGAAGAAATAAACAATGACCAAAGTCTGGGTGAAGTCTTCGTGGGTCAAGTAGCTAATACTATCAAATACCCATTTGCAATTGGGACTGGAATGATTTTGGTAATTAACCAATAATCATTCCATTTAAGCTAATTTGTTAATTAATTTTCCTTCTTTGTTCCAAGTTTGGCATGTGTGTTTTGTTTAACTAGCTGATTTTGTGAAAGAGATGGATTGCGGAAAAGAGAAGAGGAAGAGGGGCGACAAAGAAGATCAGGAGGTGGATGCGAGGAAGAAGAAGTTGAATCTGAGGGGTAAGGATAAGGCGGAGGAGGAGGCGGCGGCGAAGATGGCGCCGACGGATGAGGAGGTGGATGAGTTCTACACAATTCTGAGGAGGATGCGGGTGGCTGTCAAGTATTTTGAGAAGGAAAGCAAAGATGGGTGGCGAGCGGCGGTGGACGCGGTGGTTGATGATGAGGTTGTGGCTGAGGAGGAGGAGGAGCAGATGGTCATCAAGAGAGGTGGAAAAGAGGTGGCGCCGGTGAAGCAAGAAATTCCGGTGCTGGATTTGAACGCCGTACCGGTATCGGAGGACAGTGATGGTTGATTTTGGCCTGAAATGGAGGATAAGATAAAAAACGGTGTCGTCTTCGCTGCCGGAGGAGAGGTTCTTTTTTTCTACTTAATTTTACTTCTGTTTAAATTTATAAATTATCATTAACCGTTTCCGTTTCCGTTTCCGTTTCTAATTACGTCTGTGGAAGAAGTTAGTATAATCATTAGATTTTCGTTGTTACTAAGACAATTACGGGAATTAAATTAGAAGAGCCCGATGCTTAATTACACATGCAGATAGGAGGACTGTGACAAATTAGATTAATATAATCACGTCGTTTATGATTTTTTAGTATTCTTATTGGGGTCTTTTTCTGATGAGGGAAGAAATTACGATGTATATGTGCGAAACGTTGGCATGGGTTGAGTAGTGAGTCCTTAACCACACAAATAAATAAATAAAAGAGACTCGGATTCGGTTTCAAATTCGACTTCAATTTTTAAAAGAAAGAAAAATTGAGAGTAGATGTTAATCTCGTTTGAACGTGATCGATCGCAGAATTAGTGGCTGTCTTCTTCTTGACGTGGTTGTTTTCTTTTCTTTTCATTTTTTTTTTGTTTCCGACAGGAAACTCAATAATTGAATCATGAGAGTGACCCAATGTTTGATTTTAGATATCTAAAAGATTCTAAAATGGCGACCGCTCACTCCTTTCGATCAAATCTGCAACAGTTTTAATGCCGCGGGCAGGGGCGGAGCCAGGATTTGATGATTGGGGGGGCGAGATTAGTGATGAATTTAGAATCTGTATTCAGGGATGCGGGGGTTCGGGGGCAGCGCCCCCGAAAAATTTTTTTTTGAAGTATTTTAAAGAGAAGACAAACGAGCTAAATAAAAAATTAAAAAAATGTTTAAAAATATTTGTATCCGTCACTAAATAACAAATATTTAGATAAACTTAACAAAAAGATAAATAAGAAGACAATATAGAACAATATAGAGCTTGGACTACATCATTTTTTGTATGATTTTTTTCTATTAATTTGATGCAATTAGGTTAGGAGCTGCTTGCTTGGCAATCGTGGTTCGCAGAGGAAGGGGGAGTTGCTGGGCTGGGCTATTGATTCCAAGAGCTGGGCTGATTAATTAAAAAATTTGGGTTGCTGTGGTGGGTTAAAACCAAAGGCTGGAAACATTTATTAAAATGTTTGCGGGGGCTGTAAAAAAATTTGGGCTGCTGTGCTGGGTTAAAACAAAGGCTGGGAACATTTATTAAAATGTTTGGGGGGGCTGCAGCCCCCTCAGGCCTAAGCGTGGCTCCGCCCCTGGCCGCGGGCCATAACTGGCCACCTGTTTCCTAAGAATTAATTGTCAATTTCAACCCAAAGTTTATACCCTGTCAATTTCCCCCTCCGATTGGGCATCGAATATAATTCGATTGAATAAGTGAATTATGAAGAATCAAGCTGACGGCTAGCGTTGATCAAGCCTCGGCCCGTTTGGACTAGAATCAAGCCTTGGTGGGCTAAGACTGGATTGGGCCTTGGAACTGAAGCCCAAGCCTGGCACTATATTGAGGAGCAGCATTTGCCTGTGGACGAGAGCTTGTACAACAATTGGTACAACAATTGGTATAATTCAATCCATACGTTGTTTATGTCTATCTTTCAATTTCTTGTAAAGATAATTTAAGTTTATGAGATATAATTATTTTTATTATTTTCTGCACTTATATTTCTCTAATTTTTTATTAATATTGTTCACGTTCAAATTTAGGCCAAATCAATTTAAATTTTAACCCGAATAATTAAAATAGTTCTAGAAGATTACAAATTACAAAATTTAAAAGATTGAGTAGACAATTAGATCGATCTCAAATTATCATTTACTTTTGGAGACTAAAGAGAATGAACAGCAAATAATAATTTTGATTGAAATTCAATTGATAAAATATGGAAATAAGCGAGAGGCACCCACGTCAGGATTGTCCAACATGTGTAATTAGGCAGAGATATAGGTAGCTTAGGAACCAAACAGGAAAAGCGAGTTGAGGGCATTTTCGTAAGTTTCACATGACATTCAAAAATATCTTGTGCTCATTGATGACCTCACCTGTCATTGCCAGCTGTTAGCGTGACATAGTGAAACGACGACACATGAGTGGGAGACTGGAAAGCACAAAAACAGGGACGACATGATTAACGTCTCACTTTTCCACCTATTTTTTTTGGACGTTTCTATTTCTTTATTTTCGAGCCCGTTTCTTCCAACTAAGCCTTGCATTTGTACTCACAGATACCAAATAGATGGGCCACGACCAATACAGGTCACACATTCAAAGTTTTCATTCTATCACAGTTTGAAAATTTGTCTTTATTTTCGTATGAATAAAAAATTGGACACAAGGAGTAATATGCTGCCAACGGTCACAAATTACATCAATTTTTTCGTATGAAATAATACTGTTCATTTAGAGTATGAATTTATATAGTTTTTTAAAAATATCTTATTCTATTAAAATATTAATTTTTACTTTTTTTATTTAAAATAAAATTTTAATTCGCAAACGTAAATTCACACTAAAATATCTCATAACTGAACGAGCACAAAGATAGAAAAGAAGTACTAGTAACTGGATCCGGCTCCAGAGGGAGTATATTAAGTTAACAGAAAAGAAAGATCTTCCACGTGTCAAGAGATTGACATGAGAGGTGGATAGAGGTGAGGTGTGAAATACACTAATGGTGGCCGTGGCCGCGGCAGAAGAAACATGGGGCGGTGTGCATGTGTTGGCTTCTCGAGACGAGGTGGTGACGGCGGTGGCGAAAGAAAATTTAAATACAATTGAATATTTGAATAATAAATGAATTAATTAACGAAAAAGTACTACAACAGGAAAAGAGGGGTCGACGACACGAGTTGCGTTGCGAGTGCGGCTGTTACGACTAAGGCGCTGATGCTATGTATAATACTTGACGTGGTGGATTTGTATCTCCTACTGCCGGATAGAATTGACAATTTAAAAATATTGCTGCCTCCAATTTTTATTAAACAATTTTTACTATTTGAGCAGATATATTAAAAAAATCGAATGACTTACTATTAGATTCAAAAAAAATCTGTATTTTTTTTTGAGCGTACGTTAATCCTTAACGTACGTCCGAGAAAAATTTGGGACAAAATTATCTCAAATAGTGAGTCATCCGGTTTCCTTAATATGTGTGCCCAAATAATAAGAGTCGTTTAAAATAAACCAGAGGGAGTAAAAAATTGAATGATAATAGGTGAATTCATAAAGAACCCGTTTATGTTTAAATATAATTACCGACTAATAACCTGACATAATTTTATTGATTTAGCGATTTATGTGTATATAGTAAGATAAAAAATCAAAATTAGTATATAATTTCCGATAGATTAGTACGAACTACTCGCCTTTGCTTCTGAATTCCCGCTGGAAAATTTATATAAAAAAGAAAAAAAGCCACGTTCCCTACTTCTTTGTCTTGTTGGCAGTCGGCAACTCCAACGAGATACTAAAATTAATCTAATAAAAAATAAAATGAAGTTTCAATAAAACACACACCCAGAAAGTAAAGTCATAAAAATATAAGTATTAAAATGAAGAAACTTGGAATGGAAGGAGGCAATTCTTTTTAGAAGAACGCAAGAAGGTGGCCGGGTCATATCTTGTATGTTTGGATTCCATCTATGGCGGGTCCCTTCTAAGAAAAGATCGCACGTTATTCCTGTAGGTGAAACAAAATAGGAAGATGCACTACTAGCGTCACCATGCACGGTGTCTTCTAGTTCTAGTCAAATCAAATGGAATGAGATCTTTGTTTGTTATTCAAGTCTAAAGTCTAAACCCAACCGAGACCGTGTCCTATAAATTAATGATATATAACGATTGGAGGGTATTGTTTAAGCGTAAAACTTTCAATGTAGCCGAATGACTTATTATTTAAAATAATTTTACTCCTAATTTTTTTCTCGGAAGTATCCTTAACGTACACTCGAAAAAAAACACGAAATTTTTGGGGTCCTATAGTGAGTTATCCGGCCGCATTGAAATGCGCGCCGGAATAGTAAACGCCATTCTTTAAAATATGGAGGGAGTAGGTTGTAAGTCGTAACTCGATGATAGAATTCGGCGGATTGAATAAATTAATTATTTTTTTCTGATAAAAAGACAAATGTTGAATACGTAGCATTTCTTATTTGTTAAAAAAAGAAATCCCGGAGGATCACGGGCCAAAAATTGAACATGGATGTACGAAAACGGAATCCTTTGTTGATGGCAAAAGAAAGCGAAAAGAGAAGGAGATGGATTGCAACTTGCAAGTTGTTTGGCGGTTTGACATTCATTTCTTAACAACACCAATCGCCACCTCCCAAAGACTTTTACTACCCAACCCTCTCTTTTATATATATCTTTACATGGTGTATAATGTAAAAAATGTAGATAAAAGAAGTCGGTAAATATTATTAATCTCATTCTATACCGACCAGTATGACTGGTACATCTTATTTCAATATAAAAAATGAAATAAAAAAATTATTGTATAATTTGAGTTTTATTTTGATTTATATTGATCGATATTTGACCGATATAATTGAAAACCGTATTTAAGTTGGTTCAAACGTGGACTGGCAGGCAGCAAAGCAAATAGGAATATAGGATTATAGGAATAGGGGAGTAATAACTAATAGTAAGAGCAAAATCCTTTTGACCGCAAGCATCAAGTCCACCGATCCTATTTTCCTGAGTTATCAATAAATAAAAATCTACTCTTTCTCAGCCCACCACATCCACATGGTTGCGTTTTGCATCATTTCCTGCCGCGGTGGGCCCGCAACGGATTTCAAAGTCATCCTTCAAATTTAGTTAATTTGCCAGAAAACCAGAATCAAAACCACATCAACAAAAAAAAGGAAAAAGAGAGGAGCGTGAGTAATGGGCCCCTTTAATCCTCCGACCTACACGCTGCCCTGTCACCATCTCTACAATTATTTTCTTCTTTAAATAAATAAATAATTAATTGATATTAAAAGTCGCGAGATCGGAGATCCTATCCCATCTTACCTCACCACTATATATACCCTTCTCAATTCTCTTTCCATCTCACCCCACACTCTTCATATTCTCTCTCTACAAGCACTCCTGCTGTTCCTTTCTCTCTCCTACCAAAACCCTTTTTTTCTGATTATTTTATTACAAAAATTCCCACTTTGCCCAAATTAGGAGACAGTAATCCCAGGATTAGATCTCTTGTCTCCTTTTCAAAAGTTTTAATGGACGAAGACAACACCAACTCCCCCATTGACAATGTCTCCGTCTCCGCCTTCAACAGGAAGCGAGCGCGAGATGACTCGGGTTCCGACTCGCCCGAATCAAAACTCTTCCGGGTTGACTCGCTCAACTCTGTTGGCAGCTCGTCCGATCTGGATCCCGTCCGAGTCGACTCGGGTGCTGACTCGCCCGATCCTAAGTGGATCCAGGACGATTTGCTTTACATCCTTGAAGATACGGATGGACCGGCGATACCGGACCTCGACTCCGTCATTAGAAGCTTTGAAGAGGAGATCCTCGTGCCGGCGACTGAGGTGACGTCATTTACCGGCGAGTCCCAGCCGGATCTTGGTTACCTGCTGGAGGCTTCTGACGATGAGCTGGGCTTGCCGCCAACTTGTTCCTCCGGCGAGGAAGAGAAGGTCGATGGAAGTGAGCTGCTGGTGGCGGAAACAACCGGACCCGGCGCCGCCCGTTTCGCCGAGATGTTAGGCTTTGAGGACGGGATGCCGAACTATGACTCGTTTGAGTTCGGACTCGGTGGTGGCGACTCGGCTGTCAGCGGTTACAGCTACGGTTATAATGATGCGGGGGATTTTGTGGCCGTTGGTGGGCTGTTTGATTACTCCGACGAGAACTGTGTACCGGCCGATATTTCGGGGCTGCAATGGCAACCCGAGTCGTTGTCGGCCGTGTGAAAAAATTATGAAACGTTTGGATCTGCGCGTTTTGGTGGTGGATTATACGTTTCATTAGAAATATACGATGTTAATAGGATGTATGAAGAAGAAAAAAAGAGGAGTAGTTTGTAAATTTCAGTAACAGAAAAATAGATGTTAAATGGGAATTATCACTTTGTTCTTTTATTCGTTTAATTAATTAGTTTCTTTTAAAAAAGTTTTGTTTTTCATGGAACAAGCTTTGTTGAATTAGATTACTGCACCATTTGCTTTGATTTTGATTTTGAATTTTGAAAGCTACCGAATATATAAAATTTGCAGATAATTTAACCTCAAAATCTTCTATAAAAGTTAAATTAAATTAATTTTTTTTAAGAGTTAATATCTGAATCTTGTATTAACGAACGTCTCGATTTTTCCGTTCATATACAAGTTCCGATCAAATACCGGTGTCAATCTCGAAATTATTATTTTAAAATATTTATATAAATAATTATACTAAAATTTATAAATATTCAATATAATTTAATATATTTTTTAGTATTAAGATGAAATGTAACGGAACTTTCGACTTTTTTTCCTTGTTTGAGCCCCAGGACTGTTTGTTTGAAGCAATGTACTCGTTTCGTCATATTTTATTGTTTTTTCTACTACAAACAAAAAATTGGATTCGACTCCGGTCATGTTTATTTTGAATATAATATATCATGTTGAATGAATCTTCCCCTTGAATATCAATAATTTTTATTTAACTTTATCAAATCAAATTGAAAACGATTTGCATCACTAACCACCATTTATACACTAGAATCTCACGTGATTAAGGAAATTATTACAATTTTTAAATAGGTTTAATAACATAATTTTTTCGTGTATTTTAATATTTTGATTAATTGTTCGTTATACAATTTATTTGATTAATAACCCTCTATACTCATCATTTTTTGTTTAATAAACACTGACACGGAAATGGCTAATTAAAGGGAGAAAGATGGAGAAAAAAAAGGAGCGAGCAAGTGTGTTTTCTAAGGAAATAGTTTTAAGCTATAATTCATAGCCGTTCATTGATAATCAATGGCTATAATTCACTCTTATACTAAAAGGGCCCACCAGGGTTTAAAATTAACATTAGTACTTTAAGGTTTTGTATTTGAGTACGGGTGTCAGCTTGTGGATTTCCTGTTTAGTCTGTCTTAAAATACGGATCAAAAGATCTCATATGTGTGCGAGTCAACAGGTGAGTAAACCCGAAAAACGCAAGGAAGCTAAGCGGTGGGGTCCCTTTGCGGGTTATACCACCGACCGACCTTGATCTTTTGATAAGGGTTCAAGTGCGAACATGCCTTTCGGGATCCGAAAGATAGTGTGAACTATGTTTGAGTGGAGCGAAGCCAAAAGAAACTTTGGTGGAGGCCTACAGCGACTGACGTGTAAACCGTTCGTTTCACTTGGGTATAGGAGCGAAAGACTAATTGAACTATCCAGTAGCTGGTTCTTTCAGGATAGTTGGAGCTCGGTATGAGTTCTATCGTGTAAAGATAATGATTAGAGGCATAAGGGGCGTAATACGCTCGACCTATTCTCGAACTGTAAATAGGTAGGATGGTATAACTGTTTCATTGAGTCGCGCCATAGAATTGAGAGCTCCGCTACCAACTATCACAAACTTATTTTTCAATACTCGTGCAATACCTAAATCTCACATCTAGGCTATTTATGTCGTATAAAGTGTAGATTAATCAAATCTAGAAAAAAAACTAAATCACCGCATTATATATAAAAAAAATACTATAATTAATCACACATTATAAATCATATCCAAACAGGGGAGCCAAATTCTAGAAAACCTCGTTTTTATCATTATTTTTTTCACAGCAAGAGCCATAGTTCCTTATTTTTGCTTCTTTCCGCTATTATGACTCTTGACAATTATCTTCTTCACGATAAGAGCCGTAATTTTCACCAATTAAGATCGAACCACTTGAAGTAAGGAATTAATGTGTGTCGCCGGCGATAATCTCAAGTGTTGTAGTCTTGATCTTTTTAAAAAATTCTGAACTCCTCGATATTAGTTTTAAAATGCATATATTGTGGGTAAAAAACTCTCTGTGCTTTAATTTTTTTTTAAATTAACCTCTGCGTTAATTATGTCGACTATTTATATTGATTATGGTCAATTAGTAAAAAAATTGTTTATTTTTAACTGAAATTTCGAGTTCGAGTTTTTAAAATAGAAAATATTATTCTAAAAAAATCATTTTTTTATTACTAAACATAATTCGAACAAAATTAATCACAATTGAAATTAGTCACCGGAGAAATGTTTTTCTTAGGTTGATTTGAGTATTTTTTTTTTTTGTTAGTACGGAGTTTTAATTAAAAAGGAAAAAAGACTAAAAAGAGGGCTTAAAACCCGAAAGAAGCCGGTTTGTGAAAAGAAGACCAAAAAACCCGGAACATAGAAATTACAAGATCTGCAATTTATCCACACAAAAGCAGAGTTTCAGCTCAGGAACTCTCATCCATCCACTCCCTCACTCCCTCACTCATGTCTCTCTTCATAGCCAACGGCTATGGTGGTGGAGGTAGAATCCTCTGCAACAACCCCACAAAATCCCACACGTACACCCTACTCCCTCACCGTTCATCCCATCTCCTCCACTTCACGCCCTCACCACCCAGAGAACCATCCCGCCATTTCACAACACTAGTGGTCTCAGCTTCCAAGAAATTCACACCTCGAACCGGCCGGTTTGACAGCAAGGACAAGAGGGGTTCTTCTGCTACTACCACTACAGACCGAAAAGATGAGCAAGAAATCGAAAGGGTGGACTCGCTTGGTCAAGTTGTAGCACAGGGTTTTGATGATGGGTTTGTTGTTCCAAAGCTTCCTGGGGAGGAGACTGATTTCTGGGAAGGTACTCAGTGGGATGGTCTTGGGTTCTTTGTGCAGTATATGTGGGCTTTCGGCATCCTTTTCGCTGTACGTCTCCATTTCTTGGTTTTTCCTGCTGTTTTATATGTAGTTTATGTATGTTGGACTTGGGTTTTGAGCAATTTAGCGGAATCAATTATGTTAAGTATTATTGAGCATGGATGCTGTTGTTTATTTGATGTCTAATTCGTTCAAATGCTTGTAAACTATGATCTTAGATATGATCCTGCAAATCTGATTCATTTACAGTTACCAACTAGATATATGTTTGCAAGAATTTCAGATACTGATCTTTGTGGAAAAAAATTCGTGCCGCTGCAACGTGTTGTAAATTCGTAGTCTTTTGCGGGCGAATTTAGTTTCATCTCGCATTGGTGGAAAACAGAAGGGTCTCCTGGTCCATCTATTTGCGTCTAGCGTGTGGATGGTGAATTATGCATTGTTGTTTAAGAATGCTAGGACATTCTGTTTTGCTGCTTGTGCTCTTTTGTATTTCGTTTTATCAGCCTAGAGTAGATAGAGTAAGTTGGTCATGACTCTTAACAGTTGTCTTCTATACTTCTTTCGCAGCTAATTGCTTGTGGGATTGCTGTTGCTACGTACAACGAAGGGGCATCAGATTTCAAGGAGACACCAGCATATAAAGAATCAGTCCAAACTCAAGGTCTCTTAGAAGAACCTGATACATCTAATCCTGATGTGTTCGAGTCCAATCCAACCGAGGTGGCACCTAGCTTGGAATAGATACTCTTTGGTCATAAATCTAGGCGGGAAAAAAAATTCTAAAAGAAGTAAGGTAATGCTTCTGTTCTGTACTTAATCAAATGTATGTAACTGGTTCGTGAGGTGTTGATACAAACAGATTTGATAGTATAAATGCAGTTTGCTTGAAAGAGTTGAAACATCCCTTCGATTTGATTGCTGGTCAGCAGGCAATGGTTGAACATTCCCTTCTGAATAGGAACCATCTAGGAAATGAAATAGAAGATAGCAAAAGAAAAGAACTTTCTCTAAAACTCCAACCAAATGTTGTGTGTAAATCTACTTTTGTTGCTCCCACATGCTGTGCTTTGGCTTATAAATTAGAATATCTAATAATAGCAGAATAGATGTGTGGCCATGATTTGGTAGTGGAGCTATTTGGTGCAGAGCATTTACAGTGAGCAACACAATTCTATGGATAAAACATGATATGAACTGAAGTGTTAAAACTATGACAGTTGATTTTTTCCTCAAAAAAGGCGATATTATTATTCCAAACCAGTAGAAAGTTAGCATCATCCAAATACAAACCCAAATACTTGAATCACACAAAGACTAGTTCATAAATCTTTCCTGATGGTCTGAATACTAAATTAAGAGTTCCTAAGATAGGTCAAAAGCCCATTAGCACCTACAGCTCACACCATACTGTGCCTAAGGAAAGAATATAGCTGCCACGGTCACCAGAAGCACATACGGACTTGTCTTCAACTTGATGCCATCATTCTGACCGAATCCCGATCCTGGTCCCAGAATGGTTGGCCTTGGTGCCATTTGAATCATTGGAGATGCTGGAATTCAAAGTGAGAGAGTTAAAATCATGATCCACTTTTTTTGCTATGGCATGAAAGGTAATTAATGTACAATGTATATTAGGTTGTTTGAATATGTATATATACCTGCAATAGAAGAGTTAGGGTGTAACTTAGCAGTAGAATTGGTGTTTGTCCCAAGGGAAACTTGAGAAGGTGGTGAAGTGGTTGGCACTTGAGGAGCAGGAATCCCTTCAGGAAACCCATTTCAAAGAGAGACAAAACAGAGACATCGATACATAAGATACCGTAAAGAAAACCAACCATAAACCAGTAGTTAAATAAAGATTCAATGTTTGAGAAGGCAGACCTGAGCAAGTGGAGATGTTAACTTGGATGTTGCACAGAACAGGCAGGGACATGGCCAATGTGCGGTTGATCGGGAACGAGCTGATTGTGGTGCTGTTGAGGAGGAGGCAGAGGCAAGCAGGCTGCTGCGTGTAGAGCTGGTTGACGTTTAAACAGCAGCTCTGGGACGGTGCTAGCGTTACGCCCTGCACGTAGGGGGCACAAGGAGCCAGTGGCAGGAGCCGCTGGGTGCAGTCAGCCATGGTTGGGATTGAGGTTGGGGATGGTGGGGTGAGTTGTTGGGAGATGGCTGTGGAGGAGAAGGAAGTGATCAGGAGCAACAGAACAAGGGCATAGTAAGCCATGGTGATGGTTGGTGTGTTTGCTGTTTCTTACTTCGGTTGTGAAATTATGGTTTACATGATATATCAGATGAAAATGAATTTTGTGTGTGAAATGTTACATCCATGCTTTGTGTTGTGTTCTTCTTCATGCTTTTTCTGTTAATTTCCCCGGTACCTACCCAGTTATACAACTAGCTACGCGACGTGTCGTTGGGTAATTGTTTCGAGTTCAAGATATTTGTTGTTCTGTTGACTCACTGAAAGGTAAACTGCTTTTTAGTTTGAGTCTAGGCTACCTGTCATGGTGTGTAGGTTTAATTCCAAGCTTGCATTCATAAAATAAATAAATCAAATAATATTTTCCTTTTATTAAATTTTGAATTAGACGCATTGAACAAAAATAGATTTCCATTAAGCCAAAATGGAGCTGAAACTAAAACAAAGTACCAAATAATAATAGCTAGACAATCCATCCATCAAAAACCTCAAAAATCAAATCCTCCAGTCTCCTCCTCCTCCTCCGAAATCTCCTCCGCCACCCCCTCCGCCTCCACCTCCACCATCTAACCCCACTTGATTGACCGATGGAGGAAGGGTCGTCAGCAACTTGTTGAATTTCATCAGACTTGATGCTGTCATCTTTAGAATATGAAGAACGACCATCTTCCCCACCATCGGCTACAAAGCCGTTGTTAGATTTCTCCTCCTCCTCCCCGTCCAGGCCGGATTCATTAGAGTTGGGATTCCCTGTACCAACATCATCATAGCTGCTGCTCAAGTTTCTAATGTTAGCGCAATCAGGAACTGCTCTTGCACGGGACATCCCATGGCGAGTACTTTCGCAGACCACCTTGATTAATATTCGCCCTGCTAATTAACCAAACGCAATCAAAACATAATAGTCTGTCAACCCTAACGACAGGACATTCGAGAAAACTGAATAAAATTATGAAATAAACTTATAGCATAAGTAACAAAAAGAACTTAAAAGCAATACAAAACTTTAGCCACCTTTATACTCAAATATTTTCTCAATTGACTTAATCATTTATTATGTCAGGACAACCTTCGGCGTCTTATCGTAATTAACTTGATCGTCTATTATGCCGAGATAACCCTAACCCTAACCCTACAACAACAACAACAAAAAAATACAAAGAATTCAATTAATTATTTTTAAACTTTTACTCTAACTACAATGTCTAAATTATCATTACTTTGTTTAAATATAACATACCAAAGAACACTAAAAATGAACCTTAAAGCCAAAGACATGCTGGTCCATGAAATATTCTTTATGATAAGATATAGATGCTTAAAGTTGTTTTATTCAAAAAATAAAAAAAATCTCTTTAATTATCTGGCTTCATATTCACCATCCATCATCATCAACCATGATATTTATTATATAAAACAGTATAAAAGTCATTATTTCAATGGTTGCTATTGAATGCACCAATAACAAATTAAAATCTTGTAAAACAAAAAAGCAAATTAAAAAAGAACATAAAAAAGAGGTCCAATTAATGTTTGTTATCGTTATTTGTACGTCAATCTCGAGTTTGAATTTTGAGAATAAAAAATACATGCTAGTAGGGTTATCATTTTTGAGAATCTGACAATATTCGAACGAGATTAATATTTCTTGAAATGACGGGAAAGAGAAAAATTTGAAGAGGGTCCAGTACTGCTTTATGCCCTTGTTTGTTAGTAAATACATATATTTGTAAGATCAATTAATTAGTTATATTCTTTCACATGCACTGTCTTCATCATTTTGCTGCCCCAACAACTTTAAAAGATGTTATTTCTCCATCAAATTCAAATGCTATGTTTCTTGATGGATTCCTGGGTTAAGAAGGAAATTGGTAAGCTTAAAATCTACCGATCCAAGAAACTACTCCTTCTTCCCGTAACTAGTTCCTCAACAATAATTCCTCATCTGGTTGGTGATCAATTTGTCTTTCTTCATCATCTTTTACTTATATAGATACATAACAACATATGGTGTTCACTGCAAACAATTTAATTCTGATATTGTTGCTTCTTTAGGCCGATCAGGAAGTTGTTTTAGCAGCTGATTTGGGATGCGCCGGATGCTACAAGCGAGTGGCTGATGCAATTTCAACCATTGATGGTAAGCATATATATATAACTCTGTCTATCTACTTATCTTGAATCTCCAAATCATATACAAGATATAGTGACCAGCTCATATTGGCGTCGTCTGGCGTGATCCAAATCTTGTAACCTATAATTCCGTAGACCATTTTTTTAACATGTTTTCATCCGCGATATGATCTAACTATAATACTATGATGAATGCGCTGTCATGTTGATTTAGCCACTCCAAATGACAAACACCTTTTTATATATCCTTAACTCATGAATCTGATCGATTGATGGTCAGGATTTGCAGATTTGGAATCTGTGGTGGTGCATGTGATAGAGAAGAAAGTCACAATCTCTTGTAAATCTGTCACCAATAAAATTTCGTCAGCAAAATCTTCTGTTGTCCACAACATCCAAGCAAGCAAGCAAACCCTCTAGCTAGGATTGCTCTATAAAATCATATTTGTAGAGTGTGAAATCATTCAATTGGTAAGTTTATTTGATGAATACATGGATTGCTTCTTAATTCATGGAGAGATAGTTAAATAATTGGCTGTTAAATTGTGTAAGGCCAATCCTGTCTACTTCCTTTAAGTTCTTAATTGATGATTAGGAAATGGTTTTGCATGATCTGCTTTTAGTTTGTTTTTTGGGGGTAAACTGTTGTTATGCTCTAAGCAAGTATATATGAGAAAATAACATCAAATTTATATGGTAGCAAAGTATGAGTAAATATTTGGGTTAGAATCTTCGTCTATCAAAAATAATAAAAATAAAATCATTTGAGCACTCAACTTTATATAGTAATACCGATCTTGCCTAATCCCAAAATGGCACTCGAAAAAATGTTACTCCCTCTGTTATAAATTACTTGTCGTTTCACTGTTCATGCACGCGTTTCGAGGAGACCGAATGACCCACTATTTGACCCCAAAAAATTCCGTACTTTTTTTCGAACGTACGTTAATGATTTACGTACGTTCACAAAAAAATACGGAATTTTTTGGGGTCAAATAGTGAGTCATCGGGGCCTCCTAGGGAGGCGTGCATGAACAGTAAACGTCAAGTAATTTATAACGGAGGGAGTAACTGGTTAATTTTAGCGGGAAAGTTAGGATCTTAGGTGCCTAATTAAATAACGGAAAAAGTTAAGTATCATTTTAAAATTAGGTAAAAGTTGATGGCAAGATTGAGCAACCCATACAAAGTTGGGTGCTCAAAATAAAATCTCTACTTCTCCTAGTGCCTGTTTGGCATTCTGGTTTGGTACCAGGAAGTTGGTTTACCAAACCAGAAAGTCAAAATAGGTGTTTGGTAACACCTATTTTAAACAAACTTCCCTAGAAGTTGGTTTATAAAACCAAAGAAAACACTGGTTTTGTCACTTGATCAGAATGCTGCAGTTGGCCAAACCAATGGTTCAAACAAAACAACTTCCCGTGTTTTGTGATTAATGAATTTTTGGAAACCCAAAAATACCCCTCCTCATCGCATGGGTCGTCCGCAAGATTTCATTCCAGCCCCAAAAATTTCCTTCTTCTCTTCGCCTCACGCAGCCGCAGTCCATCGTGCCCGATCTTCTTCTTCTTCGAATCCGTGTCCGTAGCAGCCGCTCCCAGCCTCACGCCGGCCTTCTGCTCTCTTCACGATTGTTTGTTGGTCAGTTCCAGAAGAGAAAGGTAGAGCAGCACTGTAGGAAGAACAGGTAAAGCTTATTCCCTTCCCAGACCCACGTCGTTGCTCTCTTCGTCCCTCTAAACCGCGAATCCGATTGGGTTTTCTCCACTGAATCGGGCCACCTCCAGCTCCTGCTCTCCTCTCCTGGAATCTCATGCCTCATCTTGATCGGTAACAACCCTTACTACATCTTGATCTGAAAATATATTGTTGTTATAATTACTTTGGAATTTTGCCATTTTTTGCAAAATATTATTGTCAGATGCATGTTTACACCATCTTAGGAATTGATTTGGCTGAAATTAATGGGTTGCCTTGAGGTAATTTGTTGTTGTGGCTGATTTCCATTGCTACGCATACCATGTGTTTGTAAAAATGCCCAAATGAGTGTTTAAATGTTTATATAAGTGATGCACAGATGGTATTGAAGTGCGATTCACTGAATTTTGAATCAGTGCTCTTATTCTCTTATGTCTTTGCCCATGAATGCAAATGTCTTAATAGGATTCTTACCCATTTACTATACCATCTCGTGATGGACAGAAGCCAAATGGCTCAGAACAGTTTTGTGTCTGTTTTCGTTTTGATTTTCTGTGCGTTTCTTCCATCAGAATGATCTGAACTTTTCTGTACTTATTCGTCTATCTGAGTAGAGAAAATGTCCTTTTTGAGTCGGCTGCTAACTCAGTGATCTTGGCACACTTTTCGGCCTTGGAAGAAAAGTGTGCAGAAATCGCGCGAGAAAAACAGCCTTGTGTTGTGCGTCTGTTTTGAGTGTCTTCCACTTGGAATTTCAATTTTCTTTCTTCTACAAAGTTTTAGATCGGAGTCTTTTGAGTCTGTCTACAAATTGTCATGAATTTTGGTCCACGTTTGATATGTTTTAAAGGCAGAAGCCGAATGTCTGCTGGGTGTTCTTGATTGTTCATTTAATTTTGATTTGTATTGCAGATCAAGAGGATGAGTAGTGTGCTTCTGGTGATGGATTTGAAGTCCTTCAACAACTTCTGTTTCTGTTGTTTCCAAATTGAGCGTGCACTAAATTGATGGTTTGAAGATTACACCAATATGTTCAGTTCTGGTCCTGCGCTTGTCGAGCAGCGAATTCCTGTTGTCCCTGTCCTTCTGGTGTACTGTTGAAATAAGCCTCGCTTAGTTGTTCTGTATGAACACCTTCCTAGAATCAATTTTTTCCTGCATGTATAAGCTCTATACACAATTTTTCCCTTTTAGTTGCTAACTTGACATTTGAACTTCCAGAATTAGTTTAATCTCATTGAAACATTTCTAATGCTACTAATTGTTTCTTATTTTAGCTTTTCTTTTTATGTGCAAATAAATAAACAAATTAGTTTCTAAGGAGCATGTCATTTATACAATCACAAATAATTCGAAAAATCCTTATACCATTAGCAAGAAATCATAGCCGAAATAATGTATTATTTAATATCCTACATTTTTACTATACCATTAGCAAAAAATAGATTGATTTAAATAATCTATATATATACTAAAAAATATTATAAATAAAATGTTAATTATTTGTTTACCAAAATATATTGATTAAAAATATCTATATAGAGTTTACAAATTTTTTAATATAATGCTTTAAACCATGGTATTAATAATTTATATTTTTTTATGGCATTAATAAGTTTAATTTATTTATGATATTAGATAAATATTAAATTATAAATAAATTGATTAAAAACATATAAAGATACTAAAAATATTAATTCTAACACTTGAAATGAATTATGCCCTTTATGGTCATTTTACATTCCAACCATAGTTTTAAAACAGTTTTTACCAAACACTAAAAACAACTTCTGGTTTCCCCACACAACTTTTAACAAACATTTACCAAACAACAAATTCTATTCTGAAACTGATTTTTTCCCACTCAACTTTTTTCCAATCAACTTCCACCGAACCGGAACGCCAAACAGGCCCCTAGAAAAACCGGTCATTTATCATTTATGTGAAGATTGTCCAGGACTCCAAACTCCAGAGTAAACTTTACTCATTTTTATTGCTGCACTTTTAGTACAGGTCAACCATCTTTACCTCCAAGAAAATTTAGTTTTATTTCAAAAATAAAATAAAATAAGGATAATGCCGCAAAAGGAAATAGATGAGCAACCACTAAACTATGAAAAAAATCCTTTAAAGGAAGATTACAAGAATTGTTAGCAAATATTATTAGAATGAATAATAATGGATAATCTTGATCATCTATTGAATTTGAAAAAATCATAACCGTTGAAAGGAAGATTATAAGAATTGTTGACAACTATTACTCAAATGAGCACCACCGGTCATAAAATTTCTCAAACGATATCGTTTCGCTGAAATGTCAGAAAAGCAAAAAAAGAACTTAAAAGATCATATGACTCAATTTAATTTCTATTCTCCTACAATGTGCAGTTTATATTGTCTTATGCTTCGTGATCATAAGCTTGAATTAACTTTATATCAATTTGATTTAGAGGGTGTTTGGCGTTCATGTTTTGCCACAAAAACATGGTTCAGTGGCTGAAATGGGTGTTTGGTAACACCATTACACACTGGGCTTCTCAAGAAGCCCAGTACACCAAGCAAGGAAATAGCTTGGCACGGGCTGGAGCAATTTGCTCCAGCAGCAAATCAGCATTCCACGCTGGTTTGCTTTTTCTCTCTTCTTTTTTTTTCCAATTTAATTCAATTTTTTTACTCTATATAATGAACAAAATAAATTAAAAACCACCCCAATAAAATCTCTATCTCAAGATAAGTAATTCTAGATCCACTTTTTCTATTTTTTTAAATTTTTTAAAAATGGGTTTTATACTCCAACTATTTCATTTTTATAGTTTTACCAAACACCAAAAATAACTTCTCGTTTCCCACAGCACTTTTAAAAAATGTTTACCAAACAGCACACTTCGTTTCCCAGAAGTCATTTTCCCATAAAAATTTTTCTCACCAAACCGAAACGCCAAACAAACCCTTAGTAGAGGCTAGCAGAATTGATAAAAAAGAAGATAATATAGGCTTATTTATGTGACAAAATTATTTCCTTTCCTAATCATCAATTTATGGTATTGTTAATAGACGTATAGTTTATTAATTATTTTGTTAATAGTAAAAATATCAGTATAATCTCGAGTTCGAATATCACCAAATTCATAAAAGTAATTATGGTCTTCCGGAGTTAATCATGATAATGATCTTAATACAAGTGATACTCGTTTTGGAAAAGATATCAATATAGGCGTTTTGTTTTCCATTTCTGTTCCTTTCCCGAATTGGAAATGTTTCCATTTCTATGAGACCAAGTGGCAAGTGAAGCATTCCTTCCTAGATGTGCACGTTTACCTGTTTTAGATTATTGTATTTATTTTGACTCTCTCTGTTCTTCAATGTTTGTCTTCTTCGTATCCCAATATTCAGTAGGAAACGTATATCGAGGAAGCCGGATGAGACACTATTTGACCCAAAAAAAATCCGAAATTTTTTGTGAACGTACGTTAATCCTTAACGTACTTCCCAGAAAAAATTAGGGACAAAATTGTCTCAAATAGTGAGTCTACCGGCCGTTTTAAGATACGTGTCAAAACAGTAAAAACAAAAGCTAAAACGACAAACATTGAAGGACGGAGGGAGTATTTTATAAGAATGTGATCTGAGAATAAACAAATAAATCAACTGATCCCTTTCATCGCCTGATTCGGATCTTCACGACACGTGCTAATTTCCTAGAGCGTGAGCGAAAATGTAATAAAAATTTTAAAAAATGAGATAAGTAGGAATTAGGAAACATGATAAAATTCCCGTTCCTTTCGCAATCGCAACCCACTTCCTTCCCTCTCCAATTTCCAATTCCTTGGGTCACTTGGTCTTACAGATGACGTGCTCTGATTTGCGGCCCATCACAACTTTAAATCCTTCCTAGCCCTTGCATCACCACACAATCACTTTTTTTCTCAACTTGGTCTCTGTCCCTTTTGTCGTTTGTCTTCTTCTCCACATAAACGGGGAGGTAAGGAAAGAAAGCAGCAGCCATGGCTGCCAAGCTGGGTTCTTTTAGGCACACATTGGCGGAGAAGAGGGAAAGGGAAAAGCTTCTTTCCAATTATAAGGGTTTCCCGGAGCTAAATTACAGCCGCATAACAGAACATGATATGGGTTGTGATGATGATGGTGGTGGTCATTGGGCCAAAGCTTGCTGCAACTTTCAATGTTCTCGCGATTGGGTTAATGGGTTTTGTAAGAAAGTGCAAGATGTTGCCTCTAGAGGGTATCAGATGGGAAAGTCTGATCCTAGAAAGATTGTGTTCTCCGCGAAGATGGCTTTGGCTTTGGTGCTTATTTCTCTCCTCATTTTCTTGAAAGTGCCCATCAAAGAGCTTGGCCAGCATTCTGTTTGGGCTATTCTCACCGTAGTGGTTGTCTTTGAATTCAGTATAGGTACGTTACTTTCTTAATTCCCTCTATAGTATCCTTACGTGATGATTGTTTGGTTTCCTTATCTGAGTCTTTTTTTAATTTTAACATGGCTAAGCTGCTGTGCATATGGGTACAAGGCAAAACCTTTTTTTGGGGGCTGATTGTGGTTATTGCGAGAGTAATGTATCTGTTCAACCGTGAGCTTTGTGGAGTATTAATCACAGACAGCGATGCAAAGTGTTTCTACAAATGTGTAAATAGATGAAGAGAAATTGTATGCTGCATTAATTAAACCATCAGTTGATGATGTGAGTTTCCATTTTTGTCCAGGAAATGAGTAAAAAGTGTGGATTTACTTGAATATATTTCCTGCAGAGTAATGTTAAATCGATAGACA
The DNA here is from genome assembly GCA_963691705.1 of Viola odorata. Lineage (NCBI taxonomy): Eukaryota > Viridiplantae > Streptophyta > Magnoliopsida > Malpighiales > Violaceae > Viola > Viola odorata. Next base: position 64,695,549 of record OY829542.1, read on the forward strand.
TGTTAAGAACTGCACATATGCATGTCTGATATGACTCTATGTTGTACATGAATCAGGAGTAGGTTCGGCATATTTCTGATATTTACTTCATTTCAGCTTTTACATGCATTTATGTGTGTTTATCTTGTCCTTTGAGATGTTACACGTTGTATCTATTTTAATGTAATGTTAAGCATACATGAGCTTACTGGTCTGCGTATCACTACAACGTGTTATTAATAACATATAGATTCTACTCCATTGGATTGTTAACATAGCCAGAGTGTATGTAATATAGGTTTGATATCATGCAATGAGATTGGATACTCAGGAAAAATCTTTGCCAAAATTGTATGTCTTCAGATGTTGACTTGAATCAGCTATATATCATTGGAAGCTTCAGAAAAACTTTTTATCTTTTCACTCCTTGGAGCTAGGAGGCACTTGAGTTTTGATTTTAAAATGCTAAGGATAGGATTCCCATGGATGTCTTTACTTAGTGAACCCAAAATGTAGGATCATATTTTAGGAATGACCTTTTGTCAATTGTAGAAATGCTAGGCCTTTAAAGTGTCAACTAAAGGGACTCTTTGTTCAGATCAAACTGTCTTTGCCAAATGTCTCACCTTAGCACTCAGTCCTGTGCTGGCCATTGATAACTGCTTGTTATTTTTGTGGTTACTATTATCAAAAATGGGAAAAAGATCATAGCTTAAATTAAAACCTATGAATGCATTTACATTCTATTTCTTATGTCCTATGTTCAAACTTTCTTCAGGAGCAACGCTTAGTAAGGGACTTAACCGTGGGATTGGGACATTATCAGCTGGAGGACTCGCTCTGGGGATGGCAGAGTTGTCCCGTTTGGCTGGGGACTGGGAAGAACTGGTTATAATTTTTAGCATTTTTTCTGTCGGTATGGTTACTCATTTGGTGTTTTATGCATATACCATGTTATTTCTTTGCATCCATTGTTAGTATGAGTTCTGTACTCCCTGATGTGTTTCTGTTTTCTAGGTTTCTGTGCAACTTATGCAAAACTTTACCCGACAATGAAGCCTTATGAATATGGATTCCGAGTATTCTTGCTGACATACTGCTTCATAATGGTATCTGGGTATAAGACTGGAGAATTTATCCATACAGCAGTTTCACGTTTCTTGCTCATTGCGCTTGGTGCTGCTGTTGGTTTGGCAGTAAATATATGCATTTATCCCATATGGGCTGGTGAGGATTTGCACAACTTGGTGGCAAAAAATTTCATGAATGTGGCAAACTCTTTGGAAGGTAATTTGTGTTGGTTTTCAATCTACTATTTTACTCAGAATAAACTTCACTTCAAGTTTTTTTTCTTAAAGCTTAATCATCCAAGCTTTTCTTATCTCTATGAGGTTGCATTTAGGTTGTGTAAAGGAGTACCTGAATTGTGTTGAATATGAAAGGATCCCCTCAAAGATCCTTACCTATCAAGCTTCTGATGACCCACTTTACAGTGGCTACAGATCTGCAGTAGAATCTACAAGTCAAGAGGATGCACTGGTATTTAATTATGCTCGTCTATTGAAAGTGAAATTTTGTACATTGAGGATTTTACCATTTTACTTGACTCTTTAATTTCTTTTCTATGTGAAGATGGGTTTTGCTATTTGGGAGCCTCCTCATGGTCCTTACAGATCATTTAGGTACCCATGGAAGAGCTATGTTGTAGTAAGTGGTGCACTAAGGCACTGTGCATTCACAGTCATGGCACTGCATGGATGTATTCTTGCTGAAATCCAGGTACTCCAACTTTTCTCTTCCCTGATTACTCATTGCTTTATTTCTTTTTGTTCGTGAGAGTCATTGGTGTTGGGAGGTAAAACTGTTTAGAGATTTGTTCTTATGTCTTGAGGATGGTTTAGTGAATTTGATGGCATTGTTGGTGCTGTGCCCTTGGCTAGTGGTTTTTCTTGTTAGGGAAATAGCTTCTTGTACCAAGGTACACTGTTTTTACTTTTTTTCCTTTAATAGTTTGTGTGTTCTTTATAGCATTTGCTTTTATCCAAGCCACTGTAGTTGGCCCATGGTTGAAGCAAAAACAATCAGTCCAACGGCATAATAGCACCAACAATGTCTGAAATTCACTAAACCATCCTCAAGGTATAAGGACAAAAATTATAGACAGTTTCTACCTTCCAGAGTTTGTGTTCTTTTTAGCATTTGCCCAGGGTTGTCAAAATTTCACAGCCTTGAGCTTTATTGCATCATATCCCACCCTTACTCACAAGAATAGCCTTGCAACAGTATTTTATGAATAGGGAAACATAGAATAAGGTGATACCAAGTCTTCTAAAATTTAGGTCTATTCTTGTGTTTTTATTCTCTTTTTCCCTTCTATCATTTTATCATGTCAATGTGCTCTTTGTGGTCCTTTTGATGAATGGCATTGCCAAACAATGATCTTGTAGGTGAAGTAAATAATTTTTTCACCCTCGATACTTGATTGATTGATTGAAGTATCTATATTTTTCCCTTTGTTTTCCTTGTTGGATTACCCTGTCCAGTCTGGGACGCCAAAGAATTAATGGTACAGAAATTGTTATTTTAGACTGTCTTATGACAATTCCATAGGTTAGAATAGTTGGTGTGCATATTCAACTGGACAAGCTTGTTCAGTAAGAACTAGCCTGGCAGCTGGATCCCTGCAACCTCCCATGGAAATGTTTAAAGTTCAACCTTACTGTTGGGTTTATCTAATTATCTAATTAGGGTCTATGAGTTTTCGAAACTTGCACTGCTCGGAAGGAAGACAAGACCTTTTGTATAACCTGCTATTGCTCTTAAGTTGGGGAAAAGCAAAACCTGACAAATGTAACAACTGAAGTTTTTATGTACTAGTGTGTGTGTGTTTCGGTGGAATGTTCACCTGTTTATTGAGAATGAATTTATTGTCCCTTTGCTTGTGCAATGGAACATGATTTCAGTCCATATGAACTGTACAGCTTGCAAGGCTCATGATTTCTCTTAATTGAACTTTTTTATTCTCCATTAAACTTGCAAATTTGGCTTTGCAGGCTCCTGCTGAGCGAAGACAGGTCTTTGGTCATGAGCTGCAAAGAGTAGGTATTGAAGGGGCTAAAGTGTTGCGTGAACTGGGGAAAAGGATAAAAAATATGGAGAAATTAGATCCAGGAGATATCCTCTATGAAGTCAATGAGGCTGTAGAAGAGTTACAAAGCAAGATTGACCGGAAGTCATACCTTCTTGTCAATGCAGAGGGCTGGGAGATAGGGACAAGGGAAAAGGAGATGAGAGCGCCCCAAGAATTCATAACCATTGATGATGACGAACATAAAGTCTTAGAACTGCAATCCCGTAGTGAAGCTGTGCTTGATCTGAGATCAATGACGTTACCGAAGAATTGGGATGATCAATCTGCTGATACACATGGGAACTCCAACTGGGTTCCAGGAATTTCCTATGATGATGTGTTCAAAAAACAGATGCTTTGGTCTGCACGCAAGTCATTTGGTGCTGAGCCACATTTCCACGTAGAAGAATCAAAAACTTATCAGAGTGCTAGTGCATTGTCTTTAGCAACATTCGCGTCACTTTTGATTGAGTTTGTTGCAAGGCTGCAAAATCTTGTAGACGCATTTGAAGAATTGAGTAAGAAAGCGGATTTCAAAGTACCTGTAGAGCTCCCAGCCGCAGAGGTGAATGGATACTGGACCAGATTGCGCAGAAGTCTGATGTTCTGGAAATAAGATACAATCATTGACTCAGCTAATGGTTTGGAATGATGATTTGTGGAGGGATTATTCTCGGGAAGCCCCAAATAAGTGTAATGTGATCTCTTTCCCACTTATAGGTAGGTTTATATAGATAGGGAATAGCTTACAGTTCACTTATATATGTAGTGCAACTGTAAATGTCTTTCGAGAAGTAGGATAAAGAATGATGCATCATGAAATCCTTCCTTGGATTTTGGGAAGAATTTTGATACCTAACTAGTAACTACATATAGTTGTTAATTTACTTTTGGCAGGTTTAATATTTATACAATTGTCTTTATCCTTGGGTGGATAAGGGACTATGTTGGGTATTCTATTTTATTTTTTAATTTTTGGATGGAAATGGATTCCCTGTTGGCAAAATGAAAGAAGCAAATCTGAACTTGACTAATGTTTTTTTTGTTGTTTTTGTTTTTATCAGAATGTCTGTCCTCATGCCCTATAAGCAATTACTTCAAATTGTTATTCCCACTTCAGTTTTAATAAAACTCTGGTACAATAATCTCTAACTATCAAGTTTGCAGCATGCCTGGAAATAGAGGAAACAAGCTGTCCAAGCTCTTTTTTTATTGTTGATTTATGATGAATATGGAGATGAAGATTAGAACACTTTGCCTAAGTGTTTACTTTCCTTAACCTCAATGGGAAGCGAGCGTGAGCTTCAGTTAGCAGCCCATGCGTGGGTCAATTTAGAAGCTGAATTTAGTCAACCATAGTAACATTAAAAAGACAAAAATAACCCTATGCTATAATCCACAGGAGAAAATGAAGTTAATATAGGAAATATTTTTAGATTTTAGAAAATAAAATTCCCGGTAAATTAATTTTTAGTTGGGTAAAATAATTTTTCACCTTTCTCGTTTCGTCCTTCTTCTTTGAAACGAAGTTCAGTCGTCTTCTCTAAGACACCTCGCTTAGGGTTCTTGTCTTCTGTAGCGATCGCGTTCTCAACCCTGACCGCAGCTCCCTAGTACGATGTCTTATTCAGTTTGCGTCTTCTAGGGTTCTTGTCTTTTGCAGCGACCCCGTGCTCAATTTTTGACCGTAGCTTCAAAATAAGATTATATTTGTTCGGACCAGTGATGGCATGTGGAATGAAAAGTCGAGTGGTAGATGATGGGGAGTGGGAGTTCAGAAGGGAGAAAAAGCCACTAACTGAGTTTCAGTTATTTCGACAACCATGTCCTTTTGAAGGAACAAAGAGAAGGGGGTTGAGGGTTGAAGTTTGAGAATAACGAAAAATATATCGAGAAAATCACTCATTGGGAACCTAACAAAACTCAAACAAGATTATTATCAGTTGAGAAGGGAAAAAATTTGGGTAGATCATTATCTACCTACATCATGATCTAAGATAATGACACGCGTCCCAAATAGTGCTAGAATACCACTATTCTTGACACTTTTGGACACGCGTCATCATCCTACATCATGATGTAGGTAGATCATGATCTATCCAAAGTACTCCCTCCGGTTCCCAAAGAATATCTTTTACTATTTGCGCACGCATTTCAAGGAGGCTAGATGACTCACTATTTGACCCCGAAAAATTTTGTATTTTTTTTCAAACGTACAAACGTACGTTAAGGATGCACGTACGTTCGAAAAAAAGTATGAAATTTTTCGGGGTCAAATAGTGAGTCATCCGGTCTCCTTAAGATACGTGCGCAAATAGTAAAAGACGTTTAATAGGGCCCGGAGGGAGTAATAAAAATAAAATAAGGCTAACAATATAAAATTAGAAGGCTTTCTAGTATTAGTATTGATTTATTAATTATTAATTACTAATTATTAATATATGTACAAACCTAGTTTGAAAAATAAATTAGAAAGTCCATGAGAATTAAAAGGAAATTTAGCAAAGATAAAATAAATACATGTTCAATAAATAAAGGAATTAAAACAAAACTAAAATGGACAAAAGTCAGGAAAAAAATATATTTGAAATTCCCGTCATACGAGACCAGTTATGGGCATTTTCAGTCAAAAAACTAACACCAATTTAGCCGAAACCTAAAAATCCACTTCACTGCTCCCCTCCTTTCCTCCCATCTCTCTCTCCACTTCGTTTCAGATCTGCCCAGCTATGGCGATGGTTGACGAACCGTTGTATCCGATCGCCGTTCTCATTGACGAGCTCAAGAACGACGACATTCAGCTCCGTCTCAACTCCATCCGGCGACTCTCCACCATCGCACGCGCCCTCGGCGAGGAGCGCACTCGCAAGGAGCTCATCCCTTTCTTGAGCGAGAACAATGACGACGACGACGAGGTCCTCCTCGCCATGGCCGAAGAGTTAGGCGTCTTCATCCCCTACGTCGGCGGCGTGGATCACGCCAACATCCTCCTCCCCCCTCTCGAAACCCTCTGCACCGTCGAGGAAACCTGCGTCCGTGACAAGGCCGTGGAATCATTGGGCAGAATCGGATCACAAATGAAGGAACAAGATTTGCTCGATTTTTTAATACCTCTCGTCAAGGTTTGGATGATTATGACTTTGTAAATTTGTAACCTTTTTTTGTTCGTTGTAACTAATAATTAATAACTGACTGGATTGGCGATTGTGTTATTCTTTAGAGGTTGGCGGTTGGGGAATGGTTTACGGCGAGGGTTTCATGTTGTGGATTGTTTCATATTGCATATCCAAGTGCGTCCGAGACATTGAAAACTGAGCTACGGGCAATTTACAGTCAGTTGTGTCAGGATGATATGCCTATGGTTCGGAAATCTGCAGCCACTAACTTGGGGAAGTTTGCTGCCACTGTTGAGCCTGCTTACTTGAAGACAGACATTATGTCTATGTTTGAGGATCTCACACAAGATGGTGCGTATTGTTTGCAAATTTTTTTGTTTTGCTGCCTACATCTTATTCAAAGTTGCTATTTGGCAATTACTACTAGTCTGAACGTGCTGGTAGGTTCTAGTATGAGTTATTCTTGCTTGAATAAGACGAAAGCCTTTGTATTTGGTTTCTCTATTGGATGGAAATGTAAATGTTAAACAAAATTTATCTTCACGTCAGATCAAGATTCTGTTCGATTATTGGCTGTTGAGGGTTGTGCTGCGCTTGGAAAGTTGTTGCAACCCCAAGACTGTGTGGCACATGTTCTCCCAGTCATAGTTAATTTCTCACAGGTATTGCACATGCTAGCTCTATATAATTTGGTTTTGTATAGGAACACTTCTCATGTACAGTAAATTATGTTATTTAATCTTCTATTTCTTGGATAAACAATTTTTGCATGATTACTTCTTTTTTCGCATTGTTATTTTGTATGTATCATATACAGAATGGTGGATAGCATAAGGATACTTTCCTTGACAATTACTCATGATGAAAAAAAAATCTGATCAGGATAAATCTTGGCGTGTTCGTTATATGGTTGCAAATCAATTATATGAGCTATGTGAAGCTGTTGGTCCTGAGCCTACTAGGTAACCACTCACCTTCAAGATTTGAACTGAATTAATTTGATCTGTGTGCTATGTCTATATCTTGCTATTTGATTTATGATCTTGAAGATGATAGTTTTTTTCTCCCTTTATCACCCAAGCATCTCATGGACTGCTCGGGAGATCGAGTTTTCATGATGCAAGACTTAAAAGGCTTCCTTCCTTTCTTTTTTTCTGGAGAAAAATGCTACATATTAGAGTATCACTTTTATATGTTATTTGTCTTCAATGTACAATGGATGTTTGCTTCATTTAATTTACTGATTTGATGTTAACTTATAGTACGGACCTGGTTCCTGCGTATGTTCGCTTGCTTCGTGATAACGAAGCTGAAGTGCGTATAGCTGCTGCAGGAAAAGTGACCAAGTTTTGCCGGATTTTGAGCCCCGAACTTTCTATCCAGCATATTCTTCCTTGTGTAAAGGTATTGGATATTCATAAAATGATTTTCTGTTTTAAAGCAAGCTTCTTGTTTAATTGTGTAATAGTTATTGAATTTGCTACAGCTTGGGTGAAGTATATTTGGATACCAGTACTAGTCTAATTAAGGTTGCCTTCCACAGGAGTTGTCCACAGATTCATCGCAACATGTTCGTTCTGCCCTGGCTTCTGTTATAATGGGAATGGCACCAGTTTTAGGAAAGGTAAGCACTTTTTCCCTTTCTGTAATTCCATTTCTAATTCAACACCAGTGGGAGTTTTAGTTCATCCAAAAGTGGACATTTTTAGTCGAGTGGGATGCACTTATATTACGAGTGTATTTGCTGCAAATCAATTTACTCTAGTTTCTGTAGTGGTATCTCTAATATCTGGTATCCTAGAATGTGCAATATGCTTTCTTGTTGATTGTTTTGTTCTCACCCTAATGGTTTTGTAAACTTAATCATATAGCAGCTTCTACATTCTATTCTTTTTTTGTTTTCTTTTTCCTATTAACTATTGATCTAGTTAAGATTTCTCTGGAAAAATGTGTGGTTACTGTTGTTTCTTGCAAATAGACAATTGTAAGTGTATTCTGCAAGATCATGACAAATTTTATTTTGTAGTAATTGTTCTGAGAGTATGAAATCTAATACCATTTTTGTCTGTAATTCTTCTAGATTCTCTGGCTGTCATTTTTTGTTATTATATTACAGAATCCCCAATATCTTTGTTTCTCCTTCTTTTGTGGTTGGCATAGTAGTGTTTTTGTTATCACATGCGCGTTTCATTTAGAAGCACTTGCTCCTTTCCAAAAAATGCTTCTTTCCTTGCACGTGACTTGACTTAATTTATATTGATGATTGTAGGATGCAACAATAGAGCAATTGCTGCCTATTTTTCTCTCTCTTTTGAAAGATGAGTTTCCTGATGTTCGTCTTAATATTATCAGCAAGCTTGATCAAGTCAACGAGGTTTGTCAAAACTTCGAAATCAATTTTGATTGCTCTGTGCGATGAGAAAACTCTTGATATTGCGTTTTTGTTTTCTTAAAAGTACACTAAAAAGGCTCCTTAGTTTGACAAATTGCAAACTAGAAGGATACCTAGCTCAAACTATGAAGCCTTTGCTGGATGAGATTTTTGTCGGATGATATTGGGGGAATCCTTAAACAATATCATTGTTATGAATACTACTGATATGTGAGCATGAATTTAGAAAATACACCAGATCTTGGACTAGGAAAGTAGCTGTGTGCAAGGCAATGTGATTAGATCTGATTCGCCTTTTTCTTATGCATGAATTGAAACAATTTCTTCATTGTAGTGACTCGATGTGAGTTGGTATCTTTTCACAAGAGCTCAATTATTCTGGCAACCATGTGTAATTCCTATTATTTTGAACTCAAATGCAGGTAATTGGTATCGATTTGCTTTTCCAGTCCCTACTTCCAGCAATTGTGGAGCTTGCAGAGGATAAACACTGGAGGGTTCGGCTTGCAATTATAGAATATATACCGTTATTGGCAAGCCAGTTGGGTGTGGGATTTTTTGATGATAAACTTGGCACTCTTTGCATGCAGTGGTTAAAGGATAAGGTCTGTAAACACTTGTATCCCTGCATGTTTGGTTATCCATATCCATTCTGGAGAGTTTTGTTCTTTTACTTGTATACTGGCGATGCAGATGTTGACTGCTCTAGTTTGTGCATGTGGTGCACTGATAAAAAAAAACTTGGGAACTCTTTGTTTTTCTTATAGAAAGCATTATGAAAAATGCTATACTTGCATCTTTTTTATTGCTGTGGGATATTGGGTTTAATCTGGTTTCAAGCATTTTTATGTTTTCCCCAATTTAGTCGAAAGTTTTATGTTTGATTGAGTAGCTACTTCTGTTGCTGTTCATGCTTGAGAAGTGTTATCTTGAAATTTTGAGCATTTGGAGCTTTATTGTGATAATTATCTACTCTGTATTTGTTATTGTCAGGTCTACTCAATTCGTGATGCGGCTGCCAATAATGTGAAGCGCCTAGCAGAAGAATTTGGCCCTGATTGGGCAATGCAGCATATAGTTCCACAGGTTTGCATCTCCATGTTGTTTTAGTTTGTTTTCTTTTCCATAGGAAATGAATAATGATATTGCTGTTGGCTTTTGACATGCGACATGGATGTTGGATGATTTTCATAAGAATGTTTAATATAAGTGGATTTTCATAAGAATGTTTAATATAAGTAGAAATCTGAAATTCTGTGTGGTGATCCTTAAAGTTATTTTTTACACGGTTGATTGATCCCTTAGGAAATGAAATAATATAAGTGATCTCATTGTCTATCTTTCTTCCTCAAATGTAGGGATTTTAGCAATTGACTTGTTACCTGTGTTGTGCATGCGTGTCGTATTTCATACACTAAAGATATGGACAAAACCCTACAATTTCAAATGGCTAATTGGCTTGTCCATCTCTTTAGCACATTGAAAATGAATCCTAGAATATTCTAGAATGATGGTAGATATCCTTCAAATCCAGTTGGAAATTGAATAATTTTAGCAACCTCACTATCCGTACCATCTAACTCAAGGATAAGGGTATCAGCAGTTGAACGTTACCTGTACTGTACTGGTTTTTTTGTACCTCATATATGTAAAGGTTATAAATGAATTCCTACAATTTTAATATCAAACTGGCTTATTATCATGGACTACCTTAGGGTCAGCAAGATTAAGGCAATGACACGTTTGTTTGAGAGAGAGGCTTAGGCTAGGTTATGCTCTTTCATGTGGTTGATAGTTCTATATTCTAGCACGCTCTAGCAGTTATATTTAAGGCTTCTAGCATGAGCAGTTATTTTGTTTCTATTTAACACAAGTTATTTGAGTTTTACCACAACCGACGATCTTATTACCTCTCAAGAGTATGGTGGAACAACTATAATGGTTTTGACTCTAGTAGTGCTTTGATCCTGCCTAAACTGATTAAAGAATAGAAGAAAAATTCAAGTAATAGAACTGCAATGAAGAAATACAAGAAATAGTGGGAGATTAATAGTTTAACAATCTGACAGTGCCTATCAATACTGGACAATTAAAGTTGTAGTGAGTACCCTTTTGTTGGTATAAATCAGTAAAAGTTGGCATCATCCAGCATAAATTAATTTTCATGGTGGATATTTCACTCTGTTATTATTTTCTAGTTGTAATGTACTCTGAACATTTAGGTATGTTCTGTCAACAGGTTTTGGGCATGATAAACAGCCCAAACTATCTGTATCGAATGACCATTTTGAATGCAATCTCTCTACTCGCACCTGTTATGGGTTCGGAGATTACTTGTTCTAAACTTCTTCCTGTAGTGGTCACTGCATCAAAAGACAGGTAATGCTGTTAGATCATGAAATCTTTTTTGTGAACAGTCTCACCTCTGCTTGGTAGTTGATTTGAGATTGTATCTTTCAGGGTCCCTAACATCAAGTTTAAAGTAGCTAAAGTTTTGCAGTCGATGATTCCCATTGTTGAGCAAACTGTAAGTACATTGACAAATTCATTTCCAAACATATTTGTGAAGGCATTGTGTTTTTGAACTAAGAAGTATTCAACTGCAAAATGCAAATTAAAATTTCCTGAATATAATTTGGTATAATATGGCTTTTCCTTTACTGCTTAAAATTAGTTGTTTGGATCAAGGATAGTGCTAGTTTAAGTGCAAAACCTTTTAGGGTGGAATTCCATTTATCCAATTCCAATTTCTTTATACTACTCCGCGGAAACAAATGAGCAGGCACTAACAATGCTTGTTGAATGGTGCAGGTGGTGGAGAAGACGATACGTCCATGTTTAGTTGATCTGAGCGAGGACCCAGATGTTGATGTTAGGTTCTTCTCTACCCAAGCGTTACAGTCGAGTGACCAAGTTATGATGTCTAGCTAAGTTTTTTTTTTTTTTTTTTTTTTTTTTGTAATTAGGCATTTATATTATTTCTTGTGCTGTTCCAATTAACATATGGATTCGTCATGCTTTGTTAAAGTTGCCAGCTATATATAGCTGAACCATCCTTCTCATTTATACCTTGTCATTTTCTTTTTTCCCTTCCATTTTTTTTAGATAGAAGTAGAACTATTTAGGGATAATGGGACAGGACGGTTAATATATTTACTTTTTACCATTGAACCAGTAGTTCAGACAGTAGTATTTTCGCAAAACAAAGGAGGGGTTATGTCTCGAGTTCGAGTCTCTCAACTTGCAATTCCTGTCTTTTTTTAATATATGTTTATACTTTTTCACAGCACCCTAATCAACTTAATGGACTGTAAACCTGGAGACTTTTTCAAAACTGAAATCAATCATTTAAGGGTTGTACAGGTGTATTTGTTGTAGTGTGTAAGGCGGTTTATACATGCATAATACTAGTATTTTTTATTTACACAGCTGGAACCAAACAGTTACAATGGTTCATCCATCAAAGAACGGCAGGCTGTTAAAGCTTTTCGCCTTCGTGCAGTCGGAGGCCACCCATCCAATTTTCTTCTTCACATTGTCGTACACAACCAATTGCCCACGTAACGATACATCTGTTAGAGGTAATTTGCAGAAGAAGAAAAAGCATTACATTCGAGAATTTATAGAACGTAAATTTCAGCAGTATAGTGAAACTCTGGAAAAAAATTCTTTATATGACCTGGAGGTTATGATCCCTGCTATTTTTATTTATTTTTAGATTCTTTATGATTCGTCCGTTTACAAGTGAAGGTTTGGAAAACAGGAGCCATCATGATTTGATGTTTGTCTGTTGTCTGTCGCATGACATTTGTGGTGGATAGGAATACTCGCTGTTTCAGCAGTTGTAACGCGTTGCATTTTGTCCAAGTTTCCGAGTCTGTCGATGTGTGCAGTTTGTATATAAATTTGGTATTATTTTTATTTTCTTTTAACCATTTTTTTACTGTCAAATAATATTGTGAAGGAGAGTAAGTAGCTGTCAAATTTTAAGAAGCTTTTGGATGAATATTTTGAGTGCCTGCACCAGTCTTCACCCGTGAAACTGCATCCATTCCACTTCTGATGATAACTAAGTTCTTGTCACAGGTTGTATTTTACCTATGTGCTTGTGGGGAGCCCCAAGACCTCACTATCTCGACATTGATACCGGCAGTATGGATTCAATACGATGCTCCTTGCACTAGCTGTGCCAAGGTAGTCTGATAACCTTACCTTCTGCTGCTTAGGCTAGTCGGTTTAAAATGGGATGTGGTACCAACTATGTGTTTTTTAGTTATTGCATGCCTTAATTTGCATAATGTTTAATGAATGTCCAATTGTTTCTTTGCTGATGTTGTGCAACTCTTTTCATTGTCTAGTTTCTTTTGTGCATGTATGATGGACTCTAAATGATCGTTTTCCCTTTCACTATCGTAAATTTAAATAAATGCTTTCATTTTTCCATATTGTCATGTTTAACTGTTTCTAGGATTTGAGGGAGAGAGGATGAGCTATGATTTGTTATCAGTGTAGAGAATAATTTAATAAATTTGACATGCCTTGGCCATGATGCTTCCAACTGAATACTGCTTGTTCTGCATGCTTTTCTTCTGTCATACAATATGCTGCTTATCCCTAATATTTACTTTTTGAATTAGATTCGCTCAACCTGTAGATTTTGCCAAATTTGTTTGAGGTTCAAACTATATTGACTCTGTTCAAGTAGTTGATGTAGGGTGCAAATACATTGTACAAGTTAAGCAAAGTCAGTATAGTGCTTCCCAAGGACTCATTATGCATGGAAGTTCAGAGGAATCTGAAGCTAGGGTAACGTGAGACATGCCAACAATGCGATTATGAGATTGAATATGTTGATCATAGCTCATCTCTCGGAGTTCTTAATGAAATCAAATGGATCACTGAGTAAGTTAAATTTATTTTTGGGTATGCACATGAATTTTCACATTACTGGTGAAGCTATAAATAAAATTTGAATGATAATTATTTATAACTTCACCAGTAATGTGAAAATCCATGTGCATACCCAAAAATAAAATTTGACTTACTCAGTGATCCATTTGATTTCATTAGATGAAAGCTCATCTCTGGCAAGAACCCCAGAGATGAGCTATGATCAACATATTCAATCTCATAATTGCACATTGTTGGCATGTCTCACAGTACCCGGCTTAGATTCCTCTGAACTTCCATGCATAATGAGTCCTTAGGAAGCACTATACCACTTTTGCTTAGCTTGTACAATACACTTGCACCCTACATCAACTACATGATTAGAGTCCATATAGTTTGAACCGGTTCAAACTAATTTGGCGAAGTCTCTACATGTTGAGCTAGTAGATCTAGTTCAGAAAATAGATGTCAGGACACCAGCAGCATATTGTATGACAGAAGAAAAACACATGCAAAATAAGAGTATTTAGTTGAAAGCATCATGGCCCAGTCACGTCAAATTTATTAAATTCATCCTCTCCCCCTCAAATCCTAGAAACAGTTAAAACATGACTATGGAAAAATGAAGCTACTATAGTGAAAGGAAAACGATCATTTAGAGTCCATCATACATACACAAAAGAAACCAGACAGTGAAAAGAGTTGCACAACATCAGCAAAGAAACAATTGGACATTCATTAAACATGATGCAAATTAAGGCATGCAATAACTCAGAAGCACCTAGTTGGTACACATCCTATTTTAAACCTACTAGTCTAAGCACTAGGTACCACATCCTATTTTAAACCTACTAGTCTAAGCAGCAGAAGGTTATCAGACTACCTTGGCATAGCTAGTGCAAGAAGCATCGCATTGGATCCATGTTAAATCACTGCCGGTATCAATAGTGAGGTTTTGGGGGCTTCCTTTGTAGACACCTACATTATTCAAAACCTCTCCCAGGAGAATACAGTATCATTAATAACTCCAATCACATTAGAGCCACCCCAACCAATCACACCTAGAGCCACCTCACGACACATCAATCAAAACCCTATTCCCCCATTTCATGTGATTACTTTAAGCATGCATTCCACCAATCTTCCCAATAAAACGTGCGTTTTTTGCTTGCCTATCCAATGCTGTTTGAAATAACTCCAGAAACATATCATAGACCCCAAAAGCGTCTTCTCACAAAAAAATTGCCGCATGTATGAATGCCAAATAAAGCAACAAAATTAACACGTACCCATCTGGATAAACATTCCCCCTGACAGGAAAAATGGAGGATGAATCCTTTGAAGCAGCGTTTAAAACCACCAGTTTGTTAGCTTTATGAGGTCCATTCACATTTACATCATGAATAGAGGCATCCACCATAGCATTCTCCTTATACACAAGCCTCTTCAATGTACTCTCCAGATCCCTCTGCGGAATCTCACGAATATCAAACTTATGATACAATGGAACGATGAAAGACTTGGGTCCATGATGATCATCATCATCTATATCATGATTACGATTCTTCAATTCTTGCAGAATATTACTAGAAAATAAAGACCTGTAGATCACAAGCGCAAGAAACGGGATTGAGGGAGTTGTAATGGTGGAGGAGGACGTGGGGATTGGATTGGAAGGTTGAATTCTTGATGGGTCTGGTTTTGTTGGTGTGGGAAGTCGGTGTCAGTGTTAGTGAGAGTGAAAGCAGTGATGGTTTTGCCCATAGAAGGGTTGTCTGGTGGCGGGAGCGAGATTATGACAACCCCTTTGATTTGAGGAGAGTCATCGGCTTCCATTATATCCCTCTGATCTTGATCGGAGCAAGCCAACGAGGGAGGAACAGGGAAGAGGAGCTGTTTTTCTAGTCTCCTGTTTGGTTTTGACTCTGCTTCTACCTAGCTTACAAGTCATCACGGTCATTGCTTTGGTAGGTACCCTGAAAGTCAAATGCTGATCAACTGTGCCTTTTCTTTTCTTCTTTTTTTATCAAAATAACTGTTTTCTTCTTTTTTTCCCTCTTTTTATACTAACATATTCAATTTCTTCAAAATACTAGTATATCATTTTTCTTAATTAACTTTTTTTTTTTAACTTTTTCAGTCATTTTTTTTTTTTTGCATAGGAGATAAATCTCGTTATTTATTTTTGTACTTATCTGTTTTTTCCTACAATTTTTTTTTTTTTTGCATAGGAGATAAATCTCGTTATTTCACCAGCATTTTTATAATTTTTCTTCAAAGTTTAGGTGTTGGAAAAGAGGATGGAGTATTCATGTTCTTTACTTTTGGAAACAAGCAAGTAAGGTCTATTTAAAAGAAAAGGAATTACTATGATTTACCTGTAAAAGCACAATAATTTTATCAAAGTGTCCTTCCTTCCACTAGGTTGGTAAATATCAATTAAGTCCCATGATCACAGAAATAAACCGAAATTACAAAACAAAAGAATACTATTCATCCTTTTTACTTGGTAATAATTACACATCAACCTCACTTGACAAGCACACATTGTTGTTGGATATATTCAAACCCTAGAGTATGTAGACCTGGCCTCAATGCGCTCGCAAAGCTTTAACCGTTCCGGGGAGATTAAGAATTCTAGAGATTCAAGGTCATATATCAAACGAGCATAATGCAGTGGATTAGCTATAAGTTTGATCTAAAACACCCCTTGCATACGGCAGAGATCACTGTCAAGTGAGCAGAGCTCTCCCACAAAACTGCATCCACTCATGTCCTCTTGATCCTAGAAAAGGTTCCCGTCTCAGAAAAGTAGGTGCTCTGGGTTCCACTGCCAAGTTGGTGTGCATGAGCTTGTGGATTTGAGAGCTCAATCCCCTGTAAAGAGGATCGTAAAGCGGATCAGTGATGGGGACACGAGTAAACAGAAATTATTTTGGTAAGTACAAATAGGATGTGCAAAATTCCAGAAGAAGCACAATGACATAATGGAACAACCGCAAACTCATCAGTGTCTCATCAGTAGACACAATCTGGGATCAATTCTATCTACTATAGCTATCCTGACAACAACAAAATCTTCAGCTAATCATATTCCACCCTAAACCCACGTTGCTGTTTAAAGAGATGCAAACTTCCCGGCGTCTTACGGATACCAAATACAATTCAAGAATACAAGACTAGGGAAATTTCACATGTACACCATCATGTACCTGAAAACTTTTCAGAATCTAAAGAGGACATGGCCTGCCAGACCTTTTTCTTGAAATAATTGTTGACAAAATCAGCATTTCAATGATGAAGATCTCACAAGAAAATAGCATTGAAGTGGTAATCCAAAATAAAGGTGACAAACGGGATCCTCATCAAAAAAAGAAAAGATGACGAGTTCAAGTACCTGCACAGGTGTAAATGCCAGACTTGAAGTCAAACCAGAAGTAGCCCCACTGATTCCATACGGCTTCTCCTTGAATCTGAAAGAAATGAAGACCACATACAGTAAGATAGAAGTGAAAACCACACAGCTCTAACTCATAACTATTGCAAGTTTCTTGTTATACAAAATAAATGAATTCTACAAGAAAGCTGAAGTGCCTACTTCTTAGCAACTTTAGCAGCGAGTTTGCTCTGGCCAACTGATACACGCAGCTTGCCGCTCCCAGCCTGACCTAGCATTCCATAACCTTCCCCCAGTCCATCACCTAACAACAGGTACCGAGTAAACCATAAAAAGTAAGTTAAAACATTCTCAGCCAATCACACAAGAACTCCAAATAAAATCTTCCCAATAAAAAATCCTCCATTAGACATGACACACCATCAGTCAAAATGGTGGTAATATTTTTTCAGGAAAAAGTTCAGAGGAGAAAAAAAGAAGATGCATGAATAAGTTGACACCAGCACAAGAATTTTAAATAATCTAAACAACCAGTAATATATACTAAACAGGAAGCAGTAGTCGGACTGTGAACATGAAAGTCACAAATATGATGACTTCAGGCACACCAAATTGCATCCTGTTAGTAAGTACTTAAGAATTAAGAAGACACAGAAATTTACCCAATGAACTCTCTTCAGGCACACCAAATTGCATCCTATTAGCAAGCTTTCTCATGTCTGTTATGGCATATCTGAGAAAAGACATCACAAAAGTTACCAAAAGTTCAAAGCAGAAAACAACCTCACAAGCATAAAATATGAGCAAAGCTTCTACCTTTCCTTCATCTTCCTTAGCCGCCGGCCGCCTCTCTTTTTCTTGGGCTCAGAATCAGGTACCGGAAGAGGTTTAGGTTGCTTTGCAGGAGGAGGCTCTTGCCACTTCTCTATTTTCTTGGTAATCTCTTCCCGAAATTTTTTGCCAGTAGCTCCTGATGGATCCCCTCTACTAGAATCTACTCGTGCAACAAGAGTTGATTTTCCAGCCAAGAGTCGCCCAGCACGCATTCTCAAAGCAGGTGGTGTGGTCTGCAATACCTCCGTTTGTTCAAAATAACCCACATAACCCCGTGACGTTACAGTAGAAAACCCAGCAAGGTTCTTCTTCTTTGCACCAAGTTGTTGAACATTACAAGCAGGCATCTTGGCCAATGATGCAAGGCCACCAGCTGTGCCAATCAGTTTCGCAGCAACAGCACTGCCAACTATAGCAGAAAGATTTGGGGCAATATATCCCATTCTACTTTCTACAAAATCAAGGACCTTTTTCTTTGCTGAATCAAGAGTAAGGGCACGATCACATGCATCAATTGTTTTTTGTAGTACATCCTCAGGAAGTGGTTTGCCGCTTGTTGTTGATGCTGTCACAGAGACCACCATAATGATGGCTGAGGGTAAAAGCCCTTCCAGATCTACAAGGGTCAGATCCATCTCATTACCAATCTTCTTCACCACGCGAGCATAATCAATGGGGTGATGCACAAGTGATTCAAGCTCTGGAAACTTCAATCGGTATTTGTCACGGATGAAATTATGGATAATAACAATTTCATTCTCAATGTCCACCAACAACGCATTACAATCTACGATGAGCTGGTATTGTGGATCATCTCCTAACACTATTCCATGATCTGATGTCCAAGAGCCCTTCTCCAGTGCATCATCCACTTTCTGCATTTCACAGATCAACCATAATGTTAATGTGAATGAGCATGCACAAAATGTCAACATCACGATTCAACTATAAGAAAGAACGGATAAGACCAACACAGATAATAAACCAGAGTCCTCTGGAGCACAAAACCAAAACAACAAGGAATTTAAGTTCACAAGTTCCTCCCCTCCACACAAAGAATGAGGCTCACAAAACTACAAATTACATAAAGTAACATCTGACAAAAAAATGATAATGATAATAACAATAATAACAGAAGAGTACACCAAAGTCACAATATAAGATGCACAAACTAACCTTCATTATATCATTATATCTCTCAGTTTTCTGCAACTTTGACACGCTATCCAAATCATCATAATTAAGAGCCTCGATGTCAGCCATATCACCATCAACATCTTCATCCATCTTTCCAGCATCACCATCATCTTCATCCTTACATAAGCAATAAAAACAAAAAAAAGCCAGAGAGTTAAAACGAAAAACTATACAGCAAAAGCGAAGGTGGCAAGGAAAGTGTCTGACAATTCAGACAACAGAATGGATGATGGATGATACAAATGTACTACTTACAATGAACTCCTCCTCATTGTCAGACAACTCGTCAAGGTCCGCAAGGAAAGAATCGTTAAGTGTCGCCTGAAAGCACCAACCAAAGAGAAAAGAAAAGTGAAAGAGCAGCTACAGACGCATCTAGGATTACAACTAAGCTCATGAACAAAGCAAATCAATAGAATTTCTCAATTAAAGCACCGAATATGAGTATCTAAACCCTAACCAATGAATGAAAGAGAGAAAAAAATGTTGAAGCAACCTAAAGAAAATTCTAAACGAAAGCAGGTATCTTTAAGAAACAGAAGATGATAACAAATAGTAATAATAAGAAGCACAGAAGAGGAGAGAATGGGAAGATGGTCGACAGTTTTAGGACTAACCATTGAAGCAAAGTTGCAGAGACAAGGGCGCGCGCGCTGTGAAATTCGAACGGAGAGTGAATTATTTCAAAGACAAACGATTTGATGAAGATAGATCAACGAAAAAGAAGGCGGTTAGTATGGGCCGGGCCGAGGCCCTACGTCCAGTTGCCATCTACCCACAAGCAACAGCTAGCGCGTGATTGAGGATTTATTTCGGAAAATTTTCTGTTTTAAAATCAGCCGATTTTTTGAAATTAGAGAATTTTCTTTTTTAACAGAAAACTGAAAAATGCGTTTACTTCGCGCTATTTTCCTGATGTGGAAAACTGAAAAACCGGAAAACCTGTTTACTTAGCACTATTTTCCTGACGTGGAAAACTGAAAAACGTGTTTACTTACCACTAATTTCCAAATTTTTGAAAAACCAAAACTATATTTCTTAAAAAAAAATTAATAATTATAATAAATGTATTGAGAGTTACTAATTTCTTATTTAAATTTTCTACTTAATTTTCTGCCCACTTTTGCTGCATTTTTCTGCATAATTGTGTTGCCCAGATATTGGTATTACTGACCATATATATATATATATATATATACATACATCTATCTTTGTCTACCGATCTCAAGTTATCCTTGTCTTGGCTCTCAAGTCAACAACTTTGGCATTGAAAACTAATGCAATAATACTTTACTAAACAAGTGAAAATCATCTGATTCTTCCTTATAAAAACTGGAGAATTTGCTGTGAAATTCTCGCAGGTAAACATGCGCTAAACTTCAACCAAAGCTCTAGGTTAATGTTTAACAATTATATTCTACTAAAAGTATCAAGAATAAGTATAATTTACCCATATATAATTAATTATGTTCGCACTATTCGATAACTTAAACGGTTCAGTCAAAAAACTATTACAAGGCAGTAATCTACCTGGGTTTTATAAAACACTTATAACCAAAACAGTACTATTATTATATCAAGTTTTAAAGAAATCAGTAGCAAAAATCCCCCGGAAAAATTAAAATTAAAATTAAGATAATTAGTAGATAAACATAAACATGTAACTATAAACTAAAAATTGTGGGATCCTCTGGTTCTAATAATTCCTGAATTAAGTATTGGATCTCTTCAGCACTCAATTGATCAACACCATTGTGTTCTGTTTCTTCAACACCATCAAGCATAGCACCAATTTCACCAATTGCCCAGTCTTCCAAATTAGGAGTAGTAGAAACCACACTAATATCCTCTCTTTTCTTCTTCTCCATCTCTTGTTCCACCATTGTCGAGCAATATCTTAACGTCTGCAAAAACCCATCAACACTGGTTACCTCCGCTCGCGACGCCAACCCATCAATCCACCGGGACTCAGCATCCATCAAAGCTCCCAACTTCTTTTGCTCTTTCAATTTCTTCTCCTCGAGCTTCCTCTTCTTCTTCCGCAACCAGTCAAGAATCGTTTCATCTTTCTTTAACGAATTGGGCGGCTGATTGTAAAAATCCAGGATCGCTTTCTTCACCTGATTTGGATCCTGCGGCCATGTCTCAACCTGTCCGCCGCTCCCTATGCAAACCAAACAGACCGGCACGTCGCACAATGTCTGCAGCTGGCTCGCTTTCCTCACTAAAGTTCCGCTTCGCTTCTTGAAAACTTGGTTTAGTTCGGCATTGTTGAGCGGGATCCGTCGATTCCTTCTTCGCTGCCCGTTCTGGGCGTTGTTGAAAGAAGTCATGATAATATCTCTGCTCTAATTTTGCGCAAGGAATTCACACTCCAATGCATTGTATATATAGTATGTACACACCACAACTGTAGAAGGGATTTGGTTTTCCATAATGGTAATAGGAGCTTAGAGATTTTCCTTCCATAATAAGGTGTTTCAAAGATTTTCCTTCTAGGGTTTGTACTGTTGTAATTTTGGGAGCTCATGACAACAAGACCACACCATACATAGTTTAAAATTATGACTACAAATTAACTACATACAAGATTTTGTGTATTCACTTTTTTAGAATTCAGCGTAAATGTTCTAGTTTATGTTGCGGTAATTGATATTTGATAATTCGGTTAATTTAGTACGGCACCAAAATTATTAAAATTTACTATACAATATCGAATTAATATATTATAAATCATTTAAAATTAAATCAAGTTTTTTTTTAACTTGAATTGAAAAGGAGAAAAAAAACCTGTGGTGTTTTTAAATATACGTTCAATAAAATATTTTATATATATATATAAGTTTATGTTTTTCTTCCAAAAATAATAATACATTAATTCAAGGGATTTCTATTACTTGTTTACTTTTATATTAGTATTTGATTGATTCAATTACCTTTTATAAATAAATTAACAGTTTTAAAAAGAAAGTTTTTTTAATTAAAACAATGATCAGTTTAACTTGTTACTTTTTTAATCGTCAAAATAAAATCTATCGGTTGTTATTGGCTTGATATATCGATACGCAAAATTCAGTCTGCCAAAAACCCATATACCTTTAAAAATAAATAAATAGAAATTTTCTATTGACGTGATTTGTTTGTAAAATGGAAACAAAACTTGGGGCGAGAACAAAGTTATAGGAGAGTGTTGGGACCAATCTGCAAATTGGGTTAGTACTTTTTGCCCGAGGCGGGAAGCAATCAGACAGTCCAGTACCAACAGTAGTCTGGGACTTGCTGTAGCGAAGGAACTCTCTTGGCTAAATAGTGAAAGGCGTGAGCTTTTCATCTCCCCCGCCTCTTCAATGGCTCGAAACAGGGTAACCATGTCTCTTTTCTTCTCTTTGTTTGGGTATAGTTTCTGTCATTCCGCTATAGGTTACATTTTGGTGTGCAGCAAGCGCTGGTGTTGCTACTTGATGTGGGTCCCTCCATGCACAGTGTTCTTCCGCTGATCCAAAAAGTTTGCTCCTTGCTCATACAGAAGAAGGTATTAAGCATAAAGTTTGAAGCTTTCTGCATTTTTTTTTATTTTCTTTCTTATTAAATTGAAAGATTTTCATAAAATTGTTTTGCAATACGTTTATTTACTTTCTGGGTTTTGCCTACTGAACTCGATTAACTCTTGCTAGATGGGTTTATTTGATTAACTCTTGCTAGTTGGGTTTATTTCATCAGTTTAAAGATTTGAGATGCTAGATATTCTGCATCAAACTACTGTTTTAGTTGCATCTTTCATCCTCTAGCCCCTTTTGTTCTGTTTGGTTAAATTTGATCACTTTGCTAATGATTACACTTTGAAACGTTTACTTCAGTGGTGCTTCTGGCCTCTCATCTATGCTTGGCAGTCCCATTATTTCATACATTTTGGACTTTTATATATGCGTTGATAAAAGAAATATTTTTGGTTTGTTTAAAGCTTTGTGCATTATTATTTCAAAGTTAGACTTGCATATAGAATGAAAGATTTTATGCTTGGTGAACTTTGTGCACTTCTGGAGAATTGTTATAAGCATCTTACTCTGAAGTATCTCTTTCTTACTTGCAGCTGATTTATAAAAAGTTTGATGAAGTTGGAGTTGTCTGTTTTGGAACTCAAGGTATATTTTAGATTGGATATCACATCTGGAAGTTTCTGGTTCAGCTGAGTTCCAGTTGTATTGGCTGATAATCTTACCATTTGTCTGTGTTTTCTTCATCTTTGTTTTCCTAAGTTTGGCCTTTGGATTGTTATATAATCCTGTATTTAAATTTTATCTTAAAATTCTAGATACTGACAATGAACTGGCAAAAGAATTGGGTGGATATGAGCATGTTATGGTCTTAAGAAACATTAAAGTTGTTGATGGAGATCTTCTTGAAGCATTACAGCATCTTCCGCGAGGAAATTTTCATGGTGATTGTATCCAATATTTTTTTTGTCAGTACTTACCTTAGAAGTTTGTTCTGTGTTGGTGCAAAAAAATCTCTCTTTTTCTTTTTTTGTAACAACCAAGTTTTCTTCCAATATGCACTTTCTGCTTCTTATATTACTAGCTCAATTGCAGAGCCATTTTTTCATACCTTTTTTTCTTATTTTGATTCTTAATCATTACCTTTTTTTTCCCCGCTGACAAGTTATTGTGAAAGTTAGGTTTCCTGAATATCCTGCTTATTTTACATTATTTTAGTTCCTTAACTTTAGTAGATCTTGATGCTATTATTTCTGGGATGGGTATGTTGATAAAGAAATACCAACTGAAAAACAAAGGAAAGAAGCGCCTGTATCTTATTACGAATGCAGTACATCCTATTAAAGATTCATCTAGAGGAACCAATGAAGATCAAGTGAAAACAATTGCAGCACAAATGAATAGACATGGAATGAGAATGGAAAGTATTATCGTGAGGGGGAAAATGAGCAAGGATGCAGATCTGACAATAATGAGAGAGAATGATCATCTGTTAAATGTATTCTCAGAAAAGACATCTGCCAAGATGGTGTATGTTGAGAGTCCTATTTCATTGTTAGGTGCACTTAGAACTCGAAATGTATCTCCAGTTACAATATTCAGGGGTGATCTTGAACTCAGCACCAAAATGAAGATTAAGGTGAGACATTTTTTGTGCTGTCTAGCTTCTGGCTTATGTGATTAATCTTATAATATGTGTTTTACCAATGGACTATAGCCTATTTATCTTTACCTTCTTGTTTCTCCTTTGTCTTATCATGAGATGCATCAAATTAAGGTAGTCAAAATGTTGCTATTGTTCAACCTGTCAACAATATTTTCGGTAATCCAGTTATTGTTTACTATGTTGGACTATCTTTGTCCAAACCACCTCCTAGAAGCTAAGAATGTAAAACCCACATTAACAAGTTTATGAAGCTGTGAGTTGCGCGGAGCTGACTCTTGTGGTTAAATATTTCTGTTTGTGTTTAGTGGGGATCAGTTGCTTGTTGTACTCATCGCAGAATAGATGTGATACATAGGGGAGTTCACTTTGTCAAGGGCTTACATCAGCTGGGAAAACACCTTGATATGTTGTTGGTCAGGCTAAGATCTTCACCTTTAGTCTACCATCATCATTTAGCTGGATTGCTCAATTCAGGATCAAGCACTCATGAGCTAAGGTGAATTGCTTCTGCGTTGCCATAAGACTTTGTTGGCATTTAAGGTTTTTGCAATGATTCTTAGGTGTCCAATGCATTGGTTGTGAATCTGAGACCAAAAGTGTGGTCTACTGCCATCTAGTCAGGCTCCCTGTGTTCACATTTAGATTAAGAAGCAGCATGGCTTTATTTTGATTCTGTGTTTTTACCAGCTTGAAATTTCTATTTTTGGTAATCAGAAATTTA
Organism: Viola odorata; assembly: GCA_963691705.1. NCBI lineage: Eukaryota > Viridiplantae > Streptophyta > Magnoliopsida > Malpighiales > Violaceae > Viola > Viola odorata. Next base: position 64,720,365 of record OY829542.1, read on the forward strand.
CCCAGGGATGTGGCATTTTATTTTATTATTATCTTCCATCAATTTGATCATGTAGTTTTGATTTCCGCCTACCAAACTGCATCAACTTAAGTTCAAAAGAAACAAAAAATGCTTCAAGTTTTATGTTCCTTTAATCTTTTGATTTCAACTCTGGGAAATTCTCATACGCTATCCTTGCAAATTTCATTTCTATAATATAAAAGTTGGTGCTCATTCTTTTTTGGTACACATAATCTGCATAGGTATGGGTCTACAAAAAAACCTGCAAGGAGAATTTTCCCACTTTGAAGAGATTTTGTGAGAAAGTGCCTCCAGCTGACAAATGTGCTACATGTGAAGTGAAGCTCGATTATGAGCACAGAAGTGTTGAGGATCCTGGAAAGGTTGTGCCCCCTGAACAAAGAATTAAGGGTTATTGGTATGGACAACAGGTGGTTCCTATACCACCTGCTAAATGGGATGCTGTCAGGTTCAAACCAGAGAAGGGTGTGAAGCTTCTGGGATTCACTAATGCTTCGAATATATTTAGGTAATGCTTGGCTGCTTTGAGTAACGCATAAGAATTTGGTTTCAATCAATGTGGATTGGGATAGAACTTTTCCTATCTTGCTCTGTTTCTGACCTGCATGTCAACTAAAGGCACTATCTCATGAAAGATGTCAACATCTTTATTGCTGAACCGGGCGATGTGAAGGCTACTCTTGCAGTTTCTGCCTTGTCAAGAGCAATGAAGGAAATGGATAAGGTTGCAATTTTGAGATGTGTTTGGAGAAAAGGACAGGGGAGTGTTGTTGTGGGGGCTTTGACGCCCAACATATCGGAGAAAGCCAATATTGTAAGCTTTTAAGGGGAAGCACCTTACCTTTGTTGCTTTAGTTTGTACCTCTGTACTTTTCTTCTATTTCTTTTTTTAGGTTCATTTACTCAAGATTGTTCTCTTGGCAGCCTGATTCATTTTACTTCAATGTTCTTCCTTTTGCTGAGGATGTTGGAGAATTTGAGTTTTCATCTTTCAGCGAACTTCCATCTTCATGTCAGCCAACTGAACAACAGCAAGAGGCAGCAGATAACCTCGTAAAGATGCTTGACCTTGCACTATCTGGCAAAGAGGAAGCGTTATTACCTGATCTCACACCAAATCCTGTTTTGGAGGTACTATGAAATAGTCACATGCATCAATTTGACACTAGTTCCATGAGAAAGCTTTTTCTTTTGTCAAATCCTTGACTAAGATTTTGATTTCAAAAGCGTAGTTTTTGTGCTTACATTTGTGTTGCAGTACTTGCAAAAACTTTCATAAGGTGGTCAGAGGTGCAAGGTTTGTTGTTGCCATTGGTTTCCATGTGCATGGCACATGCAGACTAGCTAGATGGTTTGTGGGGCAACAAATTCTTTGCAAAAAATGGACAAAACGAAGTTTTCAGTCTTTGGCATGCATGAGAAGACTGTAAACAAATTCTGATTACTAATGAGTAGCTTGGTCCATTAAATTGAGTTGCACTTCTGTTTATTTGTGCATGCATAAAAAAAAATCTCATGCTTTCACAGATTCATGCTGGTATAAAATCTAGTTTTCCATGGCTGTTTCCACCATTGGTATAACACCTAAAGCATTTTATGTTACCCAAGTCTATTTCTGATAGTTTTTTTTGGTCAGAAATAACCGATCCTCTGATTCTGAACTGATGTTACAGGCTAAAACTTCCTCTTATGAAACTGATTTCAGATTTCTCCATTTAGCTTATCATGCTATGCCTGTGGCTTTTGAGTTCTGAAAGCATTTTGCGGGTTTACCCTAAGAAGTTACTTAAGTTCTAGACATGTTTTCAAGGCATATCTACATTTTGTTAGATAAGATGCCATATACCTCTAACATTTTATTTTTATCCAAGTGAAGTGGACTCCAGCACTGCAACCTCTAAGTTTGTACATCTATGACACTTCTTTGGCATAAATTATAGAGTTCCTGAAAGGATAATGTAAATGCTAGAGGTTCCTCCCCACCTTTGGTCTAGGATTTCTTATATATGAAACTGATGTCTACGCTTATGTGTTTCAGCGCTTTTACCGACATCTTGAGTTAAAATCAAAGCATCCAGATGCACCTGTTCCCCCACTCGACAAAACTCTGAAGATGCTAACAGAACCTAATTTGGAACTTTTTTCCAAAAACAAATCTGTGACTGATGCATTTCGTAGAAACTTTGCACACACTGTGAATCGAAAGGTAACATACTTTATTACAAAGGAATTGTATCATTCATCAAGCCTGTCATGAGCATTAATTAATTTGTCTGAGTTGCAGCGCAAGAGATCAACTATACAATTATTGACAGAGAGAGCTTCTGGCTTAGGTGAGGTAGAGGGTAGTCATCGAGATGTAACAGGCAATGCAGTAGCCTGCAAATCTACTGGAAGTATACCCACAGTTAAAGTTGACAAAATCAGTGATTCAAATCCTGTCCAAGATTTTGAAGCCATGTTGTCACGCAGAGATGGCCTAGATTGGATTGGGAAAGCAATCAAGAATATGAAAAATAAAATATATGACCTAGTGGAAGATTCCTATGAAGGTGATAACTATCCAAGAGCCCTGGAATGCCTATTTTCCCTCCGCAAGGGATGCATCCTTGAGCAAGTATTTCTCGTCTCTTTCTTGACAATGGTTTTATACTTGGAATTTTAGTTTCTTAATGCATGCATCATCCTGCATTCCTACCCGCTATTGGCAGTTGCTGACTGTTAGACGCTAGGAATAGTGACATCATTGCCAATATCATGCATTTTATTGATTATCAAGTGGATTGCCCCATGGTATAATCCTCACTGAAGCTCACTTACTTCTGTGTGGGGGCTCATAACTGTTTTCTAATGCAGATTCGCATCCTTGTTTTCAATGTGATAAATTCTCTAAATTTTGTGTCGAGTCGAGTGCATGTGCAAGTCAGAATAATATAAATATAATCATTTGAAGTGTTTAGCTGCTCATTATCGGGTGGCCAATAGTCAAATGTTAACCTCTAGAACTCTCTTTTCTCGTGCAGGAACCAAAGCAATTCAATGATTTTCTCCACCATCTTTTCAAAGTGTGTCGAGAGAAAAAACTTGGAGATTTCTGTGAATTTCTTGTATCGAAAGAACTCAAACTGATTTCGAAATCAGAAGCTGTTGACAGGTTTCAGCTCATAGTATCCCTTTCTTTTCTGCTATCAAACATGCCAATTATCGTAACTAATCTTGCGTTCTTTATGCTTTCTGTTCGCGCAGCGATGTTACAGATGATGAAGCTAGAAGCTTTATGGTTTGAAAAGAGGCAAGCTTGAGTAAGAACCAAGAACTTGACTTGCAGAGTCTGACTTACTATTGATGATGGGGCTAAATTTTGTGTAGAGTATAGACAAGAAGGAATATAGAGTAGTATATATATATAGTCTGATGCATTTGGTAGATCCATTACTGGTTGTAATGCGACGGATTGAGAGTATGATGCCGCCAGTAAAACAACCAATGAGTTACTAATTTTGTTCAAAAATCCGAAGTAACACCACATTCCTCATAAATGAGGTTGAGTTACAAAATTGTGTTTTATAGATGATTTGGTAGCCTTTTTTTCCTTTTAGTTCCCTCTCTTCTTTCTTCATTTCCTTCATTCTACTTTTCATTCCACCAAACACATTAATAAACATTACAAAGTATACACAATATATTGCATACGTGCATGAATTTAATATCATTTTATTTACTTTATATTATTTATTTTCTGCACATTTCACTATATATTTTTATTTTTAACACATTTCACCATGTGTTAAAAAAAATTCATTGAACTGAAGTTGTTTTTAATAGAGAGAATTTATTTAAAATATATGGTGAAAATTATTAAAAATGAAAATAAATAATGAGACATGTAAAAAGAGAAAAAAGGGAAAAGAAAATAGATAGTTGATGGTATGACAAAATAAAAATAAATAAATTATATTAGTAGGTAACATGATCAAGTTGATCCAACATTTTTTCCTCTAATCTAACGCTGGAGAAATAGGTTGCAAATAAAGAAGTATGGTAGCGGAAATAGAGGATAAGAACTCGTATAAAAAAAAAGATCTTTCTTGTGTATCTATCTCCCCATTGATTCTCTCTATTGAGAGAAACCTCTAGTGTCGTCTCATCCTCCACCAAAACTCCCTCCCTTCTCACCCTCTTCTTCTACTAATTTGGACTCCTTCCCTTCGCCGCCACCTCACCCTCCCTCTCTTGCTCTCCGTATCCATCGCAGAAGCCCAACGACGACCACCGCAACTGCACTCGAGCTTCTCACCCGACCTTTAACCAGCTTTTGGCTGGTTTCCTATTCAAGTACGTGTCTGTTCAACTGCCCTAATTCTTCTTCATTTCTGTTTGCTCTATCTTTTCTGAGTCTGTTCTTACCTTGTTTTGTTGCTGGACATGGTTTATTTGCCAATAATGATGTCTAATTGCGTTATTTTGTTAATTTCATTTCTACTTGTTACCCTTTTTTTGGGTTTTGTCTTGTTTTCTTTCTTTTCTTCTGGCTTTTGTTGTTTTTGGAATCCAAAAAACCTGGGGAATTCAGTGCTTTTCAAAGCAATAAAAAAACTAATGAAATGGGAAGATATTTTGATGCTATTAAATAGTGGAACAGTCATTTTGGAAGGCAATGAAACTAAGTTGCTTTCTTGTGTGTGGTATACTGAATACGGACATTTCATGTGTAGGTTGAAGGAGGGTCCTTGTGTAGTTTGCTCCATATTGATTGAATGGCAATTATACCTTGTGGAAGTACTTCGGTGGCTCAATGGGGTATTCGTCCTCAGTCTATGCTGAGGTCCCATATCCCAAACAGAAGCGTGACTGCTCATTATGGGTAAGCATGTTTTTCGATCTCTCTTGCTCATTCTAAGTGTTCAAATTACAATTTTGTTTTTTTGGTCGATGTTGAGATGAAGTTTATCTTGAAAAGCTGAAACTTGACAACTTTAGGTTGGTCTCTCCCTTTCTCTCCTGACAAAATAAAAGAGAGAAGCATGTGTCTTTGGCGAAGAATGTTTATTGGTCATGATCTGACTTGTCCTCTACTGAAGCTAGCATTTACAGCATGATCCTTTTGGTGCTCATTGTGTGTGGCAATGTTCTTGAACAAATCCTTTTCTTTTCATTTGAGTTAAGATAGTTTCCTATTGTGAGTCCTGGCTGAGTATTTATTTATTTTCTTACTTGCAATCTCTCTTGTAACTTGGGGTTAGGCTTTCATTTCTGAGGAGCTCTTTTTATGAAAGTAGTGCGTTGGTGGTAGAAGGAGTTTTATTATATAATTTATTTATTTTATTAGTTTGCCTTTATAGTATCGTGATATGTTGCTGCTATTTGTAATTGTGATTCATTGTTGTCGCTGCTGCAATGTCTGCACCATAACTTTACATTGTATTGAGTTTTTGAGGCATGGCATGTTCCTTGTGTCGTTTGGTGTAATATTCAGATTTAGTTTGTTGCAGAAGTTCAAAATGTTTGAAACGTGGCGTAATCTAATGCTTGGTGAAAGTTTTTTTATCTGACTGATCAAGAACATAGCTCACTCATCGCTGAACTCTCAACTTTGTGCAGTTTTAACAGCAAGATAAGCTATTTGGGAGCATCGAGTTCAGGCTTATTTTCTCCTGTTTCATTTCCCTTGTTATCTTACACAGGGCCATCTCAGAATTCAAGCCGTAATAGGGGAGCACGCTTTACAGTTAGAGCAGATGTTGTGAGTGCAAATTGTGCAGTTTAATTTTGCTTCATGATGACAGTAGAGGAAGCATTCCTTTCATTGTTTCTTCCTACTTGTATTTTTTATGTTTGAGTTCCTAGATTATATTGTTTTGTACGTATTAGAGCACTGACTTTTTTTCCCTTTTCAGGATTTCTATTCTGTACTTGGAGTGTCAAAAGGCGCAAGTAAATCTGAAATTAAAAGTGGTATGTGTGCACTATCCTTGGTTAACTTTAATGTAATCTATCCCATTATCTTATTGACGTTTTTCTATGTGGTAAGCTTAATAGCCACTGTATGTTGATAAGATAGCTGACAGGCAACTAGTTCATTTTGAGCACTATCCTAGCTGTTCAGTTATTCGTATTACCATTGTCTTTCAGTTATGGCTGTTCCTTAGGTGTCTCATTTCTATCTATGAGGTCAATACCATTTCCTAATTTGCATGCCATTAAAATCAGCATAGAATATGACATGTGTCCTTTCTGTTATGTAAAGGTATATTATTGAGTATTATTACATTGGTAACTGCTGTTTTAGTTGTGGATAAGATTTAAAACTGATTCCTACTTTCTTCTGTTTCCTTTAATGCCCTGCTCAAATGTTGCCAAAATATAATGGACTTAGTTATGCTGTAAGGCGTCTGAGTTATTGACGATTTGTGTGGCACGGGTTTTACGATTGATAACGACTGGTAGCAATTGACAATATCTACTGCACGGATGAGATCTGGTATTCTGATTTCTAGTTTATGTTTTGTGAAGAAAATGGTTAGCTTGCACTGTATTTGCTGCCTATGCTTAGTTTTCTGTGTATAAATGACATTTCTTCTGTGATAGATGTTACTATCAGTTAATATGTGCAAATCCTGCATCAAGAATGAACTTCTGAATTTGCGATTTTATAATTCTGAGATTGTTTGATAGAGCTTATAACCTTGATTCATGGGATTGCTATATCAAGCATGTGTAGCATATAACAGTAGGTTGAAGCTTTACATTAAAAGATTCCAGTGTTATTAAAGGCGTATGGCTCCCCCTATGGTGCTAGGCGCCCAAAATGGCGAGCGCCTTATGAAACTAATGCATAAACTATCACATAAATATGCTTATGCCGGACAAAATTGAATTGAAACAGAGAAATATCATCAAGAGAAGTCCAAATAGTCTAAAGATAAACTTAAATCAAGAATTGAAGTCTTGAACTATTAAAAAGCATAAATATCAAGTCTAGAAACTCATAAAAAGTTGCTGGACAGAATCTGAAAATTAACTTTTCTCCTAAATTTTGATATCTAGAAAATCTAAATCACCATCCTCTTCATCTAAGATGTCTTCCTCTCCATCACTAGACTTATACCCCGTAATCTCCTCCTCTGATTCCTCAGAATCAGCCTCTTCCTCCTCCTCAATATGTAATTTCTTCTCGAACTAGAACTTGAGAAGGTTGGAGACTAATAGGAGACCTAATCTTCTCAAACTATTTAACTTCTATTTTTAAATTTAGTTTTTAAGGATTTTAGGAGGATGTTTACCTATTTAAAACTACTTAACGTCTATAATTTGTCGATAGATATTCTTGTGCTGCTGTAATTACAGCTGTACTCATTTAAACGTATTAAAAGCACCTAGAATTCAGGAGGGGGGGAATAAGTGAAGGACTTTTGGCGCCTAAGGCATGAACAAAAAGCGCATCAGGTGCTACTAAGCAAGCGCCTGATGAAAACGCAGCACCTGACAATGTGCCAAGGCGCTGAGGTGGTGCCTCGCCATGAATTAGCGCTCATGGCGAGCGCCATTAATAACACTGAAAAATTCAACCGTCAGATTAAGATAATGACATCTATGAAGTAATGAGACTAAGAAATTTGATAGTATTTTATTTCAATTTGTCCCGAGTTGAAGAGATCTGTTTTAAGGATTATTATAGATGAAGTGGTGCCACGTCTGGGTTAAGCTACTTTATATGATGTGATGATTTTCCTGTCTCGGTAATGGCAATTCTAGGAATTATGTGACCTATGGAGTTTTACATGTTTGCCTATTATCACATTCCATGTTTTATTCGTGGTACGAGTCTATCTTAACCTTTTTTTGAATGTTTTCTTGTTGCAGCTTATAGAAAGCTTGCTAGGAATTATCATCCAGATGTGAACAAGTAAGTTGAGTTTTACTATGAGCATGACTATTCCCCTTGTTTCATTCTCCTACCTTCTATCTTTTTTTGTGGTAATGTGTGCTTTTGCTTTTAGGCCGTGTTAATAGTTAAGGGCAGTGCATGAGTCTATAGAGCTTACTCCCACGGTCAACATCCTATTAATCCCAAGTATGGGACTTACCAAAGGCTCTCAAAATATGTTTGCATCAACTACATTTATGGTGGAAATTAGAACTATCAAACAACTATTAGGTTTCATGGAGGCATGGTACTGTATTGAAGGTTGTTCTCCTGTTTGAAACTTATTTTTATTATATGCTGCAGAGAACCTGGGGCAGAAGAGAAGTTTAAGGAAATTAGTAATGCATATGAGGTAAAAACAGCTCAGTTTTCCGAAAATCATGGTTTGTCATTTTTGATTAAGCAATGGTGACAGCTTTGATGGTAGTCTAACTCTTTTTCTGTGCATTAATTTGTCGTTCAGGTCTTATCAGATGATGAGAAACGATCTATATATGACAGGTATGGAGCAGATGCCCTTAAAGGTGGTGGTATGGGCATGGGGGTAAGTACTTTTTATCTACGATCCTTGGCTTCTAAGTTCGATAGCTGTGAAATGCATCTTTAATTGGTATCATATTCTGCCTTCTCATGGTTGGATTTGTTTGTGTGGCATTCCAGGATTTCAGCAATCCTTTCGATTTGTTCGAATCACTATTTGATAGCTTTGGTGGTGGTGGCGGCGGTGGCGGTAGATCATCCAGGAGTAGAGCAGTCGATGGCCAAGATGAATATTACAATCTTGTATTAACTTTTAAGGAAGCAATTTTTGGGGTTGAAAAAGAGATTGAAATAAGCAGACTAGAGAGCTGTGGGACTTGCAATGGTTCTGGTGCAAAACCAGGGACAAAGGCATCCAAATGTAATACATGCGGCGGGCAAGGCCAGGTTGTCCAATCAGCAAGGACTCCTTTAGGCGTCTTCCAGCAGGTAATGACCTGCTCTTCTTGTGGTGGGGCTGGGGAAGTGTTCACTCCTTGCAGCACGTGTTCTGGGGATGGACGAGTAAGGAGATCAAAGCGTATTAGTTTGAAAGTTCCAGCCGGTGTGGATTCTGGAAGTCGTTTGAGGGTCCGATCTGAAGGTAGTGCTGGAAGGAAAGGTGGGTCACCTGGTGACCTCTTTGTTGTTATTGAAGTCCTCTCGGACTCTGTCTTGAAACGCGACGACACCAACATCTTATACACATGCAAGGTGTCTTATATAGATGCAATATTGGGTGCCACTATCAAGGTTCCGACAGTGGATGGCATGGTTGATTTGAAGATCCCATCAGGAACCCAACCGAATACCACTCTAGTTATGGCGAAGAAAGGAGTGCCCTTGCTCAACAAAAGCAATATGAGGGGTGATCAACTGGTTCGTGTACAGGTTGAAATTCCGAAGAGATTGAGCAATGAGGAGAGGAAGCTTATCGAGGAGCTTGCTGATCTAAGTAAGGGCAAAACAGCAGGCAGTGTGAGATAGGTTGTCTCAAGAACTACGCCTACGCTGCCTCCATTTTCTTGTCTGCCCCATCAAAATATACATTGCAATTCTCGGACTGTTGTTGCATGTCAAGTAATGTAGATCTTCTCGACACATCTAGTAAGGAAAAGGGTAAAGGTGTTTTTGGTATTTTTGTAGTGATAGGTGAAGTCATTGGTAATTTTGCCCCAGAAAACTTATTACCTCCAAGAGAAAGTTAGGGTTAGAGATGAAACAGGAGAAGAGAAATGAGGGATCCTTGGATTTTAATTTGTTTTGGTTTTGAATGTGCCGTTATACTCTTATCATTATTCTTTGAGATGGAGGTGAAATTTTCCCAAAAAATGTATTTTGATTTCTCTTTTCATTTATTTTTTAAATTTTTTTGGGGGGTGGGGTATACACTCCGGCAAAGTACATTAGTGGATACCATTTGTCACACTAACCAAATTTGCCATTGGCGTTATCAATTGTTAGATAGATTTGCGGTTTTTTTAAATGGTTATATTATTAATTATGAATGGATTATCATCTTTGCTATATAATCATATAAAAAATAAAAATAAATAAAGTAAGGGTGTGCTATACACCTAGGAAAATATTAAAAAAAATGGTAAATTTCACCTATGCATTTTATATCATGTCTGGATAAACTACTACATTTATAATTGAGTTAAATAAATCAGCGCATTTTTCCACTTGATTTACATAGTCACTTCTTTCTAAAAATAGTTATGCTTCGTTTGGATATATCATAAGGTTATGCTTACATAATTTTTTTTTATAAAAAAAATGACGTGACTTTTACACTCATTTTGCAATTGAAAAATAAAAAGTTGGATCAAAATATCCGAAATTAAAAAATCGAGCGAGATCAAAATAATATTTTATTTATTTATTTTGTTTTTTTGACATTATATTTTTATGTTTAAATTTAATTTCTATATGACAAATAATGTACAACTACTTTTAGGAAGAAGTGGTTAATGTAGATCAAGTGGACAAATACAGTGACTTATTTGACTCAATTACAAATATAGTGGTTTATCATAATATACGATACAAATACAAGGGTGAATTTTACCATTTTTCCAAAAAAAAGATATTGGTTGTGGTCAAGTGCTAAAAAACTTGTTCATTCTTAATCAATATTTCGAGTTCAAGTCTTAAGAATCGAGCAAACCATGCTGAAAAAATCACCCTTTTTTAGAGATTGACAGTGTTCGAATGAAATTAGTCTAAGTTGTTAGAATTATATAAAAGAAGATAATTATAGAAGAGAAGAAGAGAAGAAGAGAAGAAGAGAACTGAGAAATATAAAATATGATACATTTTTATTATTGAGTTGTTGGGGGAGGAGAAGAACTATAAATTAACCACATTTTTCCGTGATGAAACACTAAGGAAAGGTGTGGCAACCTATAAATAATTTTTTTATTATTTAATGAAATTCATATCTGTTGTAGATAAACTATATCTCTTTTATTATTTATCAATTAATAAAATTATTTCATTTCATACCATTAGATAAAACCTAATGGCCTGACCCTACGAATTGTTCCCTCAACTTTGTTTTCTTAGTTTGATCTCTTGGTTGTGGTGGTTGCTCTAATCCGCAGTGGGTATGGATTAGGGCGGCTCTTCCCATGTGTTGTCTTGTTTGTTTGGATATGGTTGTGTTCAAGGTCGAATTGCCAGAAGTAGAAGTTTTGTTGGCTGAAAGAAAATGGTTTTTGTCCAATGACTTCCTTTTTAAAATTTTCTTTTGTCTAACTTGAATTATTGTTCTATACTTTCAACTTCAAAGTTCCAAGTACTTTTTTCTATACTATTTCTTCCGTCACAAAAAAATGACTCTTTAAGATATTTGGGATGTCACATATAAAATGTTGCTTTTATGTTTAAAAAAAACTACAATTAATAACACGTAATGTTTTATAGTATTTATTAACTTATTTGAGATGTTAATTAATAAAAAGAGGTATATATTGGTTTATTTTTAACTATTAATGTCTTTCTTAATTTTTACAAATATACTAAAGAGTTATTTTTTAGTTGACGGAATTATTTTTTAGTTGATGGAGGGAGCGTTCTATTCTTCTATACTACTCCCTCTGTTACTAAATAATTGTCGCGCGTACTTCCACAAAAAAATATGAATTTTTTTGGGATCAAATAGTGAGTCATCCGGCCAATATTAGTATGCGTGCGCGACAATTATTCGGTAACGGAGGGAGTATAACTTTGGTCCATTTTGGCAGCCGATGGTTGGGTTTTTTTATTAAAAAATTTAAAGGAAAAGGGAGAGAAGAGTTACAACCTTATTTTAAGTTGGCCACTGACTGTATTGAAAACTGGTGTTAAATATTGACAATATTCACTAATCCGGTCGCCATAATGGGTGCTGGTTATTTCAAATTTTATCGAATAGAATCTAAAAAAGCAGTAAAACTCCCATTTATAAATTTTAACATATACATATACAAAAATCGAATCTGAAACTTTTAATTATACTAATAATATTAAATATTAACTGCATGTGATTGCAGAGTGGATTCATATTTTTTTTCTGAGTGGGGCAATAAGTGAAAGACGATTTTTATTCCTTTTTTAACAAAACAAAAATTAGTTATATTATTAATTATTATTACAATAAAGGATCAGTTGAATTATGACCTTATATGCCAATTTTTATTCTTTTGATTTGCAATTTTTAATTTTTTATTAAATTAACTTGCTTATATATTCTTTACATTAGTAATTACATTGGTTTAACCCCGGTTTAACCCTAAATATTGAAAAAAAAAATCTTTAGTATTTTAATCTTCCAGTCAAGTTTTTTAAACCTTGGTAAAACATGCATTTTCAATAAACTTGAATTAAATAGCGTTTGTCGAAAACTTTATTAATGAGAAATTTCGTTAAAAGAACCTCAAACGGGTATCATAAATGTTTTATTTCCATGATAAAGGAAAACTTCTAACCGGTCGGAAAGCCGTCGAAAACTTCAGCCGGTAAAACCACTTTTTTTAGTGGGAAAAGGGAGTTTAATTTGTGTCTGAGGTAATCTATCTACTGCTGTAGTATTGCAGCCACAATCAACGTCCCAGACTCCTACCGCGGCGGCGCGGCCATAATCGTTGAATAACTAAAGAGTCTCGCAAGAAAGCCAATTTGGAATTGAAAGTAACATATTGTTTTTAAGAAAATACACATCGCTATATAGTCATGATGAAATTGAAAGCCAATTTGTCTTCAGATTAATTCTGATGCACGTAGAATAGGTTCAAACCATCTCAATCAATCAATCTTATGTTACGTTTGTCATTTTTTCTCAATTAAGTTTTTAGGCTTACATGCTCTGTATTCAATAACATGATGTCATTTATGAATCCACGTGTACATTAAATATTATTTATTTACTATCCACTTGTAAATAAAATATCATGTCTAATATTATTATATTATAAAAATGGCAAACGAAGGACGAAAAATGATAATTAAGCTCTCCTGTTTTGTTCAATATACGAAATTCGAGCGCGCAGCTAATATTGAAGGAAAGGATACAAGAAAAAGACAATTTGTATATATTTATATTGTACATTACCATACTTATTTGGAGGAAGGTGGTGAAATATTAGAGAATTTAGTTCATTTAGAATTGAATTAGAATCACTCATGTACATATGATATTGTTTTTAGTAAAAGAGTTTAGTTGTAAATGAACTTATTCTAAATAAGAAAATGAATGAAAGTATTATCTTCAAAGTATGCGTGATTTGTGAAAGAATTCTATTCCAAATGAATTAACCATATATCAAAATTAGGGTTGTCAACGAATCGGATTACTGTAAATCCATTTTCAATTTGTTTTAAAAAATATCAGATAGGATTTATCTATTTATCCATCGAACTTTTAAAATTTAAATTCATATCCAAATCCTAACGGATCCAGAATATTTATCGAATCTAGCGGATATATCCATTAATTTTTTTAAAAATGAAGAGAATGAGACTTTTTCAGAAGAAAAAAAAGTTAAGGGAATCAGACTCTTTCATGCCTCCAAAAACATGACCACTTTTTTTAGCTACAGTAGGAAAAATAAATTATTATTATTATTATTATTATTATTATTGTTGTTATTTTTATTTTGGATCGGATTTTTATCGGATCAGATTAATATAGATTCATATTTGATTTGTTAAGAAAACGGATAAATGAGTTTGGACTCTAATCGGATTAACAGAGCATAATAGTTGATTCATATCCGTTTAATTCGGATTCGGATCAGATCAAATTCGGATTAAAATCTTATCCATTGACTGCCCTAATGGAAATAATCAAAATAAATTATTATTAAAACATGTGTTGATTTCAATTCTTTAAATTCAAAAGTGTCATACCAATTAATTGAATTAAACTCTCCTATGATTTGATGCTGAATATGCACTATAAAGAGTTTATACGTACACGTATATGGGTGGTGCAATACCGTAAGTAGTTTGATTACTAAGCAACCCATGAATGTTTTCAATCTTAAAGAACAATTTGGTATTTTCCATTGACAAATTGGAAGAATGATGGCTATAAATAGTTGCAACCCATGCCATGTTTCCTCATAATCTCACAAGAACTCGATCGACAATGAAAGGAATTCGTTTTCTTGCAACATTTCTACTTCTAGCTTTTGCTGCTTCCCTTGCCTTAGCTAACGATCCTAGCCCTCTTCAGGACTTCTGCGTTGCTGTTGATGACCCCAAGCTTGGTGGTATGCTTTAATATTATTCTTTTGTTGTAGTTCATTAGAATTATATTGATCGAATTAAATTTGCGTTAATTGCAATATTTTGTGTGCTAATTTAAATTAAATTAAATTAATTGAACTACTATTATAATTGATGTGCCTACTCTAATTAAAGTTTAATTAACATTAATGTGTGGATGGTAATTTTCTCAAAATTAACAAAAAATATTGTCTTGCAGTTTTCACTAATGGAAAGTTCTGCAAGCGTCCTGACCGTACCAAAACAGACGACTTCATCTTCTCAGGGCTTAACATTCGTGCCAATACCGATAATGAACTTGGTTTGAACATTACTTTCGCCACCGTTGAGGAATATCCGGGAGTAAACACGTTAGGCATATCTCGTGTTCGCATTGATTTTGCTCTCGACGGTCTAAACCCACCTCACTTTCACCCTCGTGCATCAGAATCTCTAGTAGTACTGAAAGGTAAGCTTTACGCAGGATTCGTCACATCTAGGCCAGAATACCGCCTTTTTGCAAAAATCTTGTACCCCGGAGATTCTATTGTGTTCCCTGTTGGTCTCATTCACTTCCAATTAAACATCGGAGAAGCTGAGGCTCTTGCGTTCGCTAGTTTTAATGGGCAAAACCCAGGTGTGATTCGGGTTGCTGACGCTGTTTTCGGATCAAATCCACCCATTCATCCTCATGTCCTGACCAAGGCTTTCAAGCTGGAGAAGAAAGTGGTGAAGCATCTTCAGGAAGAATTCGGACAGGATTCTGATGATCAGTTCTCAGACATCCTAGGAAGTTATTAATTTGCTGTTGTGTTTGAGTTTTATCATGTAGGAATAAAGTGTGGGTGCTCAGATTTGTAGTTCCCTTCCCGACATATAGGCTTTGAAACTAAATAAATCTGATCGTTCGTTAATTACGCTTATCGATCATCAAATCTCTATCGAGTTTATGTTTTAGTATAATATAGTATATTTTTAGTTTGCTTTTAATTAAAATTATAAGTTTGCACTCAAAAGCCTTAATTCTATTGGGCCGTGGGCCGTGGGCCATGGTTCATGGGCCATGGGCGTGCTAATATAAATTGCTTCATTTCTTATATACTATAGTGGTGTAATTGCCTCATTTCTCCTTCTATGAAAAGCAAAAATATTAATAATCAAACGAGTTAAACGATCTTTTATCCCGCATTTATCCTTTTTTCCTCAAATGTTCATCAAATATCGAATTGCACCTTCTATTTGACACATCTTTTTCAATTAACCCATGGTGGATTTTTTACTTATTTTCCAATTTTCAACCATATTAAAAATTACTAAATTTCATGTGGTATTAAAATAATGATTGAGAAAGAAGTGTGGAATAGAAATGAATCCAATTTTTATAAATAATATTAGAATGAAAATTAATTACTAAAAAAATATTTATTATTTTGTTCCAATATCCGGAAATCCAGCTCAGCTCACCAACCGCATTTAATCTTCGCCACATAAATTCCCTTTCCTTTTCTCCTCACGTTAACTTAAGAAGTCAAATTAATATAAAAATGTAAAAACATGAGTAAAATATAATAAAAAATGAAATGAAGTGTTAAATCAATACGAAAATTTAAATAAATATGCCAAAAATAACATTATTCTTATATCATCAATCAACAATTACTCCTAATCCCCTCACTAATGATTTCAAGAGTTTGCTTACTTATAGAATACTTTCCAAATAAAACAATTTTACAAGAACACAATCACTATAGAAACGAAAAGTTCATAGTTTGTAAGTTGAAATCAAACACGTTTATTTCAAAAACTATTTTTACGGGAATTAGTACCAATAAACGAAACGTCTACTTTGATCCTTTATTGTTTTTTAAAAACATACCTCTGTTAGTCAATTCCAAGTTAGCACCTAATTGTTGCCAACCATGAAAATGAATTTTGCAAATTATGAACAAAAAGATTACAGCAGAAAACATACCTGTTCTTTGAATTTAGTTGGATTTTAGACTCCCACCACTATCGTTTCTTGCAGGGGTGGAGCCTTGTTAGGGCCAGGGGGGGCTGCAGCCCCCCCCCGAACTTTAATTTTTTATTTATTTAATATATATATTGTTGGTTCAGTTCGAGTCGATAATACGAGCAATTTTACCTAAAAATGAATAAAAATTTGAACCGAAATTGCTAAAATGTGGAATAAAATAAAGCAAAATAATTAGTACACAGTAAGGGACGAAAAGTCCGCTTTATAGTTCGATAAAATTCACTTGTAAACGATAAAAGTTCGAACATAAGAGATAAAAGTTTTAAAAAATAATTAGTACACAGTAAGGGACGAAAAATCCTTTCAATTAAATCCCAAATCCTCATTTCCCAAATCATCACTACCAATAAACTCGTGCCAAAACCAATTCAATCTCCGCCGAAATTCAATCCCTTCATTTAATTCAATTTCTACACCAAATCATCACATATCGATCACCCTCTCAATCTCTCATTCAATTCCAATCCTAAAGTAGAGAACAATTGTAAAAAATATGTATATTGTATGAATTCTAATGTATAATTTTTTTCTCTTCTATATTGTCTTCTTATTTACCTTTTTGTTAAGTTTATCTAGATATTTGTTATTTAGTGACGGATACAAATACTCTTAAGCATTTTTCTAATTTTTCGTTCAGCTCACTTGCCTTCCCTTTAAAATACTCTCAAAAAAAAATTTCAGGAGCGCTGCCACCGAACCCCCGCACCACCTAAATACAAATCCTGGATCCATCACTAATCTCGCCCCCAAACATCACAAGCAGGATCCGTCACTGGTTTCTTGTAATTATTTATTGTTGAATGTCTAAAAGTTTTTATTATCCATAGAGTTCGAACCAGATTTGTTATTATATAATTATATTTGTACCATAAAGCGCCCTCCCCCTCCCCTCCCCTCCATTCGGAATCGCAGAAGCTATAGGGATGGTAGTCTATTAAATAGGAATTATCAATGGTAAGTTTAGCACACTGTTTTCGAGGAAAGTAATATTTTTAGTACCGCTGTTAAACAAAATGACATCAATAATGGGAGAAAGAAAAAAGTAAAGGTACCATTGCCTACATAAAGACGTGTATAAAGAGGCCACGCAATGTAATATTTTCAATTCAAGTAGCGATCATCAAACATGGAGTCTAAGAATGGGAGGATTCGAGTTTTGATGTTTCCATGGCTTGCTCACGGCCATGTAACTCCATACTTGGAGCTGCCCAAGAAACTCTCGGCAAGGAATTTTTACGTATACTTTTGTTCCACACCTGTCATGATAGCACCCATCATGAAGGCTGCAAACAACGCCTCAGAGAAAGACGGCAAGTCGTCCCTTGATTGCATTGAGTTTGTAGAGCTTCACCTTCCTTCAACCCCTCAACTCCCTCCTAGCTACCACACCACCAAAGGCCTACCTCACCATTTGTTTCCATTATTAAAGCAGGCCTCTCGCGAGGCAAGCCCAGCTTTCTCAGAGATCTTGCGAGAAACACGACCAGATCTGCTAATCTACGATGTGTTTCAGCAATGGGCGTCGCGGATAGCAGAGTCGGTACTCAACATCCCATCGTGTTTCCTCTCGGTTGTTAGTGTGGCCAACATTATGATTTTCGATGATGTGAATGAATTAGCAGGGTTGCCACGAGATACGGTCGGCATAGCGGAGGACATCAACCAATCCTTCACATTGTCTTGTGAGATTGTGTTGGTGAAAAGTTTAAGAGAAGTGGAGGGTAGGTACATAGACGGCTTGTCACACAGTCTTAAGAAGAAGGTTTTGCCGGTGGGCACATTTGTCGAACAGGAAGAGAGAGAGGATGATCAACATGATAGAAATACAGATACAATGATTATGGAATGGTTGGACGAGAAGGAGGAGGGTTCGGTAGTGTTTGTTTCGTTCGGGAGCGAGTTTTACTTGAGTAAGGAGCAGAAGGAGGAGTTAGCGGCTGGCCTGAGGCTAACCGGGGTGAGCTTCATCTGGGTGCTCAGGTCATGCCATGGCGAAGACGATGTGGACGATGGGCCGTGATAATCCGTGGAACGGGGTGAGGGGTTTTCTGTCAAATGGCACGCCAGAGTGTGGTGATTGAAGCCTCGTGAGCGACCTGCAAAGCGCCGGAATTGTTTTCCGGCGTAGAAGCTCCAATGCCAAAGTCAGTTTTTGATTAAATGTAGTGTAGTGAGAAGATATGTTTTTTTCTGTCTGTCTGATCTTGGGAGCTCTAGCACCCCCTTTTCATGTACTTCCCCCTAGTCCTTCTGCAGGGCTGGAGTGGTTGAACCACTTTGACCCCCTTCCCCCTAGCCCTTCTGCAGAGCTAGAGTGGTTAAACTACTTTGACCTCTTTTCACCCTTTTCCCCAAAAGGTGGTTTAAAGGACAGGATTAATAATAGTAACGTGGAGCAGGGAAGGTTGTCAGATCCCCCACGCCAACTTTGACTAAATGTGTACTGACTACTGAGTATTATATAAATTATACCAGTGAGTGGAGCTTAATATCTGTGCCCAATCGGTATAATGCCGTTGGGGTTGCGTCGGCTGGGTACCGTTTGGTGATACATTGAGACGGTCAATGTATACAACGGTGCCCATCCGTTTTCTCCTGCTTCAGCGGATGGATCGGCCTCGTGCCGTTTGCCGTCAACGGGCTAGACCTGCCCTTCTACCACTTATTCCCTTTGACTTAGTCCAACCGGTCGAGTGCCGTTTCTACCCTTGACTTGGTCAAATCGGTCACTCGCCGTTCTGACTGGTCAACGGTACTTTGTGAAGGTACAAAGTCCATTATGCCCTTCTGATAATTTTATGTATTATCAGAGGCCCAACAACGAACGAGCCCGAGTGTTTACCAAGGGCTTGCCGTTCTTCGCTTGATACTTGGCAATCGGCATATTGCCGTTTTGATTTATTTCCAAGTATTTTGAAAGACTCTGTTCTTTCCTGCAAATAAATATTAATCAGTAATAAAGTTTAACTTAAAAGTGTACCTGCGACGTGGCACTTTGACAGCCAAGTTTTTATAACTGCTTGTTTCTTTTGAGGAGAAAACGTCTCTTCATTTGTGAGGTTTTTTGAATTTTGAAATTCAAAAATCCTTTGAGAACCACACTCGCTGCTTCTCATTAAATGCCTGACTCAGCTTTATTAACAACTTGCTACCTTTTCAGAACAGACCTGCCACTTGTCGGTGACCGATTGGACTTGCTGACGGTTGAGGCATTATTTCTTTTAAAAGTGGTTTTCTCTTGGAAAACCTAATTCATTTTCATTTCTCAGCCGCTTCGCTTCATCTTCTTAACTCAGATTTCTCTCTCTTTCTCCTTCGTGTGCTCGACCTTCTCCTGCCATTTTGTCTCTTTGATTTTTGGTCTCCGTCCTTCAAGGATCTCTGCAATAACTGGTATTCCTTAACTCTTTCTCTTTCTTTGTGTGGTTTGCGATTGAAAGAATGGCTCCTAGACGCCCTGTTGTCACTACCGATGAACAGCTTGAACAAACTGCTACCAAACTTAGGACTGTGGAAGAATTAGATTTAGAGTTGGAGAAATATGGAATTGATTTGCCAATAGGGTACAAAGCCACTGTAGCTCCTCCCAATGTTAGGTTGAATAGTGCCTTTATGGACAACCATAGAGTCTTATACTCTAAGATGTTTGCATACGGCTTTCACTTTCCTTTGAAAACCATGGTGAGAGATTTGTTGACGCAGCATGTTCTGAACCCAGCCCAGATTACTCCCAATTCCTGGGCTTCAATTTATGCTTTTATCAATGTCTGTTCTCTCTTAAAAATCAAAGAGCCTTCTCTCCAGCTTTTTAGATACTTTTTTCACTTGAGTACCCGTAGCAGTTTAGTTACCCTCCGTCCCCGTAAGGATGATGATCTTGAACCGTTTTTGAAGAATTTTGACAAATACGAATCTTCCATTAAGGGATGGAAAGATCATTTCTTCCTGGTTTCGACCACCACCAAACCCCAATGGATATCTGGGTTCAATCCGGCGATAAATGAACTGCAGTGGGTGAGACCAGAGGACCCTTCCGGTCCATTGCAGGCTCAGATCGATATCCTGCTGACTTTTGACACAAAATTCCATGTGCAAAAGATGGCAATGGGCGTGCCGCTTTCTGACTGTGCTCTCGGTGAGCCTTGCTAACTTTTGCCACGAATATTCCGTTTTATCCTTGTTAAGTTCTAATATAAACTTCATTTTGCAGAGAAACCCAAGAAGGCGAGGAAAGCTGTTCTTGCTCCTGCTTCTTCAATTCGGTTAACATCAGCAGCCGATACTTCTGCTAATGATGAAATGCAGACTGACGAACGTACAGTTGATGAATCGGCTGAGGTCCAAACGGGAGCTGAAGGTCATTTGGCGGATGAAACTGTTGATGAGGAAACGGTGGCCGAAGAGACCGTTGCTGAGGGTGATGAGCAGTCGGCAGGGCTAGAAACGGCAACGAATTTTGCCTTTGATGAAGAAGAAGAAGATGAAGAACCCCCTCTAATCTTCAAACGGCGACGAACTGGTACGTCATACCAGTATTCCGAACTGCCAGACCCTGATCCTCATGTTATGAAAGCCGCCAAAAGGATTCTTCGGCGAAGAAAAAGAGAGGAAGAGAAAAGGGCTGCCGATAGGGCAAGACGGGAATCTGCCGATAGGGTAAGACGGGAATCTGCCATTTCAGAACCAGAGAATGCCATACCGACTGAAACCGTTTCGATGCCTGCCCCAAATGTTCCTTCATCTGCTCATGCTGACGATTCAGGGACTTCGGCTCCCCCTCCGGGGACACCTTTAGCACCTCCTTCTCCCGGCATCGTTAATTTATCGAGCACTTCAGAGGGTGCTTCCCAGCCAACTCAACCGGATCCTTCCCCATCAGTGCCGATGAATCTTCACTGGATTGCTGGTCCGCGTTTGCCGGAACCGTTTGTCTCAGATGACCGTGCGGTTGCTCCCCCTTCTGATTTCAAGGGCTATTTTTCTAGTGATGGTCCTAACGGAGAGGTTACCCATGTTGCCAGTCTGAATAACCTCGGAGACAGCTGCTGCCGTTCTTTTGGCTTAAAAACTCCTGCCTGTAGAGATTATCAGACCGGTCAACTGATTGGTGAAATGCTGGCCAATAATGCAGACAGAGAATACTTTGGTCGCCTGGAACTGAGCTCTCACTTCTCCAATATGCAAAGCATTTTTTACACTGGCTTATGCGCTGCCCGATATGCCGCTGAAGCTGTTGATTCGAAGCTAGAGGAGGCTAGAGAGGCACTTCGGCGATCAACCGCTGAGAATGCCTCCCTTCAGAAAGAGAAGAAGACTCTAATGGCCTCTCGGGAGACTAACAAAAAGGTTGTCATTGACGTGCGCAAGAGGCTGGCAGATAGTCTGCATGAAAGGGACGGTCTTTCGGCGAAGATCAGGGAAGAACAGGTGCGGATCGGGGAACTGATGTCGGATAAGGCTGCCTTATGCGATTCCGTTACCAAGCTTTCTGAAGACAAGGCCGCATTGATCAACAATGTGGCCAAGCTTTCAGCAGAGCTGGATGCGGCCCGTTCCGATATGTCAGTTAAAACGGCAGAGTTGGAGATGGCTCGGAGCGATATTGCCGAAAGAGAAGCTGAGTTGGAGAAGGTTCCAGGAAAGATAATCTGGTGGCGAAAAAAGATAAAGGATGTGATGCTGGAGAGTTATGTTTCTTATTATAGCGAGAAGCACTTCTACCCTGACCATCTCTCCCGGTATGTTGCTGCCGGAGAAAGGAAAGCCGAAGCTAAAGAGTATGCACCTTCCTCCGACTCAGATGCTGATGAAGATGACAATATTCCTGTTGGGCCAAACATTGCTTCTAGATCTGGTCCCTCAGCATGAGCTTTTGGCTTTATTTCTTAGTTAGTTGCCGATTGGCGTATTTTGTAGTGAACAAATATTATTCGGAATATAATTTTGCAATTTTTAGTTATTGCGAACGCTTAATCATTTCTGTTATATATATACTACTCCAGAAAAATTTAAAAAAGATAAAATAATTGCGAATTGAACTTATCTTTGTTTTGCAGAATCGGCTGTTTGTCGTTCTGAAGATGCCGTTTTAAGGTTAAAAAACCTTCTGAGATCGCTTTTTTTTTTTTTTTTTTATGATTCGGCACTAGGCTGATTTGAAGATATTACCGTTGCACACTTCACTATCTGGTTTACTAAGACACAGATAGGTTTGAATCTTTCTTTACCTGGTTTACTAAGACACAGGTACTTCTATCTGGTTTACTAAGACACAGATAGGTTTGAATATTTCTTTACCTGGTTTACTAAGACACAGATAGGTTTGAATCTTTCTTTAGCATTCTTAAGCATTTGTTACTATCTGGTTTACTAAGACACAGATAGGCCTAAGAATGCTTTGTAGGACTTATCAGGCTCTCGCTGATCAAGCCGTTGTCATCCCTAGGCAACGCCGTAGGTAGCCCTAGTAGCGATTCGAGCCAATCGGGCGGGAGCCGATTCGGTTATTGGCATTCCCAGGCAACGCCTTAGGTAGGCCTAGTAGCGTCAATATCGCCAATTCTTTAATTTTTGTAACGTGGTTCGGTTTGAATTGACCTACGTCCACGACTCTTTTATTTTCAATCTGCAACCATATGATAAACACAATATGGGCAAATATATATTTTTAACATCATTAGTTGCAAGTAATTTTGCATCCACAACATTTTCATCATTTATGTGCCCAGTGAAAGCAACATGTTCACTCTGGAATGATATAGCTTTAAATTGGAAATATTCCAAGAGTTGGGTATCGGAGTACCGTTCATTATTTCAAGGTGATATGCTCCTTTGCCGATGACTCTGACTACGCGATATGGTCCTTCCCAATTCTGCGTTAGCTTTTTCTTCTCTCGGCCCGTTGCCGTTACCTTGCGCAGGACTAAATCTCCTGCTTTGAGTAGCCGTTCTTTGACACGCCGATTGTGGCATTTCGCCATTTTGCGTTTGTAGTGCAATGTTTTGAGAACGGCTTCTTCTCTCATTTCTGGCAGGAGATCTAGCTGCTCCCTTAGTCTTTCTTCGTTTTGCTCTTCGTTGAAGTATTCCATTCGAAGGCTGATTGCTCCGATTTCCACTGGAGAGACAACTTCTACTCCATATGTCATGGCAAACGGCGTCATGCCGGTGGAGGTTTTTGTTGTCATCCGATAAGCCCACATGACAAACGGCAATTCTTCTGGCCACATCGTTGGTTTGCCCTCAAGATTTTTCTTGATTCCAGTAAGGATTGCCCTGTTGGTGACTTCTGCTTGTCCGTTCGTTTGCGGATGCGCGACGGAAGAGAACCGTTGCTCGATTGAATATTCTGCGCATTTCCTTTTGAAATAGGCACTGGTGAATTGAGTCCCGTTATCACTTACAAGAATCCTTGGGAATCCGAATCTCATGATAACGTTGTTCATGAAAAACCTCCAAGTGTTGTCTGCCGTTATCTTTGCCACAGCTTCTGCCTCAGCCCATTTTGTGAAATAATCGACAGCAACAATAACATACTGGAGCTGACTTTTGGCAATCGGGAAAGGTCCCAAGATGTCAATTCCCCATTTTGCAAACGGGCACGGACTCATCATATTCGTCAATTCGGCTGCTGGCCGTTGTGGTTCCTTTGCAAACTCTTGGCATTTATGGCAAGATTTCACAAAATTATCCGAATCTCTTCTGATCGTTGGCCAATAAAAACCTGTTCGAAGAACTTGAGCAGCCATGGTGTTTCCTGAGGCATGCATCCCGCATATTCCCTCGTGGATCTCCCTGAGAGTATATAAACCTTCTTCCTCCGTGATACATTTTGCTGCTGGATAAGTAAGACAACGGCGAAGAAGCACCCCGTCGTGATAAGTGCATCTGACAGCTCTTTTGAGAATCCTTAACTTCTCATTCGCATTTTCTGGTAACTTGCCATGCTTGAGATAGTCAATTACTGGAATGCGCCAATCATTCGCCGCTTCTAATACACATAACACTTGTTGTTCTTCCATAAAAGAAGGGATGGAAATTTCTTCTATTATGACGTCGGGCGGCATTACTGCTTCAGAGTTAGCTGCTAGTTTGGCGATCTCATCAGCCTCAACATTTTCCTCTCTAGGAATGTGGTTGATTTCGACATGAATTCCCATATTTCTGATTTCGGTGAGCTCTTTTTGTACTTTCTTCAAGTACTGAATCATGATAGGCTCTCTAGCCTGGGAGTCTGATTGATGGTTTATTTTGGATGTTTTATCTTTTCTTTTATTATTAATTGAGATGATAATTATGCTACTTTAAGCCCTTTTGCTTCCTTTCCCTATAAACAGCCTTTGGAGCATCAATCTGAAGGAAAGGAGCAGAAAGCTTGAAGATTAGAGCCAAAATAATCAATCGGTGTTGGAGTTTTGATTTCATCCTGCTGCCTGCCGAATTTGGTCTCTTCGTCCCGAGGCCTTGACAAGAAGCGACCTGGCAGATTCCAGTTTTGACAGCACTGACCATGTTTTTCCGTGCTACAATTAATTATTCTTGAGTGCTTTTCTTGTCTGCTTGGGACTTGGAAAATAGAGACAAGATGTTCCCAGCATGCTATACTCTCCCTCACGTGGCTCAAAGAAACAAAACATAGTGGAGAATGTTTAGCATGCTCATTTATGGATTAATTAACTTGGGAATATTTTATTCTTTGGGTTGACTGACCTTGACTGACCTTGGCTGCCATTAATTGAAGAACTTGGGCAGAAGAGAGAGAGAGACCAGGGAGTCCAGAGAGAGAAGAGAGGGGAACGGAAGAGAGAAACTAGTTTTCTCCATTTTCATTATTTTCCACTTTTCATGTATTTTCTCTTTTATTTTCTATTTGCTGTTTTGATTGGTTTGTAATTAATTCCTCCAATTCCTGGTAGGGATTGAGAGGTTTACAAGTCCAGTATGTTTTGAGACTTTGTTTGAACTTAATTAAATTCGGTTTTGTATTTCTTCCTTCTTGTTTTAACTCCAATTTGTTCATGTTTGGTTTGAGTTTGGCCAACTTGGATTTTGACTTGAATGAATATTGTCAGTTCCTCCGAAATTGAGTATTATCCATGATTGGGGGAACACAAGTAGACAATTCTCTAGTGACTGCGATTGGTCCGGCATTAAGAGAAAGGAGGAAAGAATTAGACCATGAGATGACGATCTCACCTCAAGGCCTAGGAGAAGAGGCTTCCTGCGTGACAATTGGTAGGAATGTTACCATCGGACCAAGATGGCGCTTGAGAGATTGACGAACTCATCCATAGGTTTAGGGAAGGATTTCTTTAACTTCCCTATGAAACCGTTTTGAATATATTTGTCAATGATCAACAACATGGAATTGTTACCTCAAGAGATCTCTACTGGGAACAACATTTCCCTCATCCTTTCACTCTCTTTGTCTTTACTATTTTCGTATTTTATTTTTTGTTTGTATTTTGTGCATGGTCGACTCGTCTCAAGGCCTTGGGATGAAGCGACCATGTCTCGTGTTTTATTTATTTTCTTGTTCTTTATTTTCTTGTACTGTTTTCACCTCCCCCCTTCGCTTCCTTCAGTTTGGTTTGGTTGTGTGCAGGAGAATAAGCATTAGGCCGATAGTCCCTGTGTTCGATCCTCTTACCGCTATGCACAATCCTTTTTGTTGCTAAGTGATAAGTTGTAATTTATTTATGATTGGATTCGACACCCCATCAGAGTCGCCGTTGGCTTGATCAATGATTAATTTTGAATCTCCATAAATGACCAAACAGATATTTCCCGCTTGTGCATCGCCGATCAGATTCCCTCCGATACGCAGTCCTTCCAATAACGCTTCATATTCGGCAGCATTATTTGATAACGACCTAGAGATTTTTAAGGCGTGCCTCATCTTAATCCCTTCTGGGCCTACCATAATAACGCCTGCTCTTGCTTCATGTTGATTCTTGGCGCCATCCACAAAAATTGTCCATTGATCTCCGCTCGTATCAGGAAGAGGTAAGCAAGCTTCTTCTTTGCCTTCTGGCGGGGAAATGGGCTTCTGAACAAACGTGCATTCAGCAATGAAATCGGCCAGCGCCTGGCCTTTGATAGCGGGTCTGGACTGATACTGCAATCCATATTGCTCCAATTCGATGGCCCAAATGACCATTCGGCCAGACAACTCAGGTCTTCTAAAAATCCTTCTTAAAGGCTGGTCTGTCAGCACGACCACTGGATGAGCTTGGAAATACCTAGCCATCTTTCTAGCAGCTTGCAACAGAGCGAAAGCAATTTTTTCAACTTGAGAGTATCTCAGCTCAGCATCCTTCAAGATTCGACTGATAAAATGAATCGGCCGATGTATGCCGTTTTCATCTCGAACCAAAACGACACTGACTACCTCATCGGCTGCCCCCAAATAAAGGAAAAAGGTGTCTCCGTTTTCGGGTCGAGTTAGCAACAGTTCAGAAGACAGATACTCTTTCAAGTCGTTAAAAGCCTTTTCACAATCGTCCTCCCATCCGAATCGTGCCTTCTTCCGAATGACTTTAAAGAACGGGAGGCATTTCTCACCTTGCTTGGAGATGAATCGGCTCAAAGCAATTATTCTTCCTGTGAGTCGCTGAACCTCCTTCACACTTTTTGGCGAAACCATGTCTTTAATTGCCTTCAGCTTGGCGGGATTAGGCTGAATTCCTTTTTTGCTGACAACATAACCAAGGAATTTTCCAGTTTGGAATGCAAACATGCATTTTCTGGGATTTAATTTCATTCCAAATTTTCGCATTATCCCAAACACTTCTTCAAGGTCTCGCAGGTGCGCCTCAAAATTTCTGCTCTTTACCAGCATATCATCAACATACACCTCCAAATTTTTTCCGATTAAAGGCTCAAAGATCTTATTGGCCGTTCTTTGAAATGTTGCTCCAGCATTCTTCAGACCAAACGGCATAGCCCGATAGCAATAGGTGGCCTTTGGCGTGATGAAAGTCGTTTTCTCCTCATCTTCAATCACCATCGGTATTTGATGATATCCAGAATTGGCATCAAGCGAACTCAGATATTCATACCCAGCCGTTTGATCCACCAATTGCTCTATCAGCGGCAATGGATAACAATCTTTGGGGCACGCCTCATTCAGATCAGTAAAATCAATGCACATCCTCCAATCCCCGTTTGGCTTTCTCACCACAACTGGATTGGCTAACCATGGCGGATACTGAACTTCTCGGATGAAGTTAGCCTTCAACAGCTTGTCCACTTCTTTCTCAATTGCATCTGCTTTTTCTTTGGAGAAAGCTCGCCGTTTCTGCTGAACCGGTTTGGCATTCGGATAAACGTTCAATCAGTGCTCTACCGTTTCCCTCGAAATGCCCGGTATGTCCGACGGGACCCAGGCGAATTCTCCTTTGCACTTATTTAGCAGAAAAGAAAGCTGGTCACACTCTCCTTTGCTCAGCTTCTCGCTTATTAAGAAATGCTCAGTGGGAAGATCAGCCATTGACACTTGGACCATTTTCTCCAATGGCTGAGTACGCTGCTCCTCATCATTTTCTAACGAATCGTCAGCTATGCAAACATAACGATCACAACGACCATCGACCATCGTTATGTAGCACTCGGCAGCTACCTTCTGATCTCCTCGGATTGTAACAACACCGTCCCATGAAGGGTATTTCATTTTCAAATGCCTTTGCGATATTACTGCTCCAAAAACATTTAAAAACGGACGCCCCAAAATCACATTATATGGCAGGTTTAAATCCACCACCATAAATAGCTGCTGTTCCTTTCTCAAGGAGTTGTCTTCCACAAAAAAGATTGACAAAAAGGTTATGCCCACAACAGGAATGGGAACGCCATTTACCCCGATAATCGGCCGTCGGCAAGGCTTCAAGTCTGGCTTAGATCCCTGCAATCGGTTAAAAGCGTTGGAAGAAATGAGGTTCACCGCACTTCCGTTGTCCACCAGAGTTCGCCTGACTCCGCAATCGGCAATGATGGCTGTTACCACTAATGCTTCGTTCTGAGGATATGTCACTCCGATCTCATCCTCTTCTGAAAATGTTATGGCCATTCGGTCCAGCTCCGATAGACTTGTTCTTTCTACAACGGGATCATTCCGTTTTCTCTTCTCCCCAATCGGTAAATCTTCCGATTCCAACTGCTGGGTTCCTCTTGTTATCAAATTGATCATGTGGAACTCATTGAAAGAGGTTGTCAACACCTCCTTTCTTCTGTCTCCCTAGATACTGGTTCCGGTAGTGTTGGGATTTTCGGGCGTTTCTTTCCTGTTGTCGTTAGCTCGATCCCCCATGGCCTTATTTCGAGCTTTGACCGCAAATTCACCCAAATAACCCTCTTCAATTAACTTTTCAATGGCCTTTTTCAAAGAGAAACAATCCTCCATGCCATGTCCCTTTGCTTTATGGAAACGGCAGTAAGAATCTCTATGCGGTCCCAGAACGACGCCAGGTTTGCGTTTAGGATATTGAATCGGCAATCCCCGTTCTTCTATTATGGCAAAGATCTCCGCTACTGGCTTAGTTAGCTGCAACATAGAGAAGTCCGCGAGGCGATCCGTCTGTCGGCCTCCAGCCGTTTGCTTCTTTTCTCCCTGTTTGCGGACAACCGTTTCTTTCTTAGGAGGATCGGACTCCTCCCGTTTCTTCCGCTGGAAGTCTGCTTCTTCCATCCTCGCATATTTATCCACCTCAATCCGCAAGAGGTCCAGGGTCTTTGGTGTGCTCGCAATTAGAGCATTTTCCAACTCCCGATATCTGCAGTTCCTCCTCAAAGCCTCAGCTGCAAAGTTGGGCGCAACGTCGGGTAGAGTCGCCAATTCAGCATTAAATCTGGCGACATACACCGTTAAGGATTCCCCTGACTTTCACACCATATCAAACAGAATCGCCAGAGACTTTTTCACAGGAATGCAAGAACTAAATCGGCTTGTGAAAACTTTTGCCAATTGCTCGAAACAGTCGACAGATCCGGCTGGTAATTTCTCAAACCAGGTGTTGGCGACTCCTTTCAGAGTCATCACAAATATTTGGCACAACGCCTCATCTTTTCTAGTAAAAAACTTAACATGTTTCTTTACTAAACTCACATGAACTGTTGGATCCGTCGTCCCAAGGTAGGAATCGGTTGGCAATTTGACGTGTCTGCTCACTCGATGCCTCCTAACCCAAAAGGTTAAAGGATTCTTTGGATCATCATCTTGCTCTTCCCGAGCTGGTAGGGGGACAGAGCTTCTGGAAGCATTCCGATCAGCCCTCCCGTGATCTCTTTCAGATTGAGGCCGATCCATTGATCTCTCTCGACCTCTTCTTCTCTCGGATCTTCCTTCTAATGACTGCCTCTGGCTCCTCCTTGGGCTCTGCTGGACTGCCCGGCTATTGACCTCTTCCATGTTGTCCAAGTATCCCTCCCCTCTAAGCGGATTTTCACTTTGACGGCGTGGCTGAGGTTCAATTGAAGGATTTCCCCGATGAGCTGGTTGAATAACGTGCTGGTGCACAGATCTGACTGGCTGGAGTGCCAAGGACGGGGGCACTAAAGATGGTGTCACCGCTGGTCGATCATGGATTTGCTGAGGAATAACCTGTTGGTGGACAGGCGGAGGGATCCTTCCCATAAACGTTTGCATCATCATATCCATCCGTCGATGCAAGGCGGCAAACTCATGCATGACTGCTGGTGGGATACCTACTGCTGTAGACGGTCCAGGTGGTAGAGTGCTGGGACATAACGCTTCTGGAATTTCAGGGAAATTAAGCCGGTGAGCTGCGGCGTTCATTTCCACACGGGAAGATGAAACTTGAGGGGGCGGAGTTTCATGCTGACCAGCAGCTGCCCCAATAGGGTGAGGTGATTGGAAATTTGGATCGGATGCCATTCTTCAGAATAAAAAACCCCAAGGATATAGAGAAGAAGAAGAGCTTTGAAATTCAAGGTTTTCTCACTTAAAATTCCAAAAACTCTCAACGAAAGCACCAAATGATAATCCGTGGAACGGGGTGAGGGGTTTTCTGTCAAATGGCACGCCGGAGTGTGGTGATTGAAGCCTCGTGAGCGACCTGCAAAGCGCCAGAATTGTTTTCCGGCGTAGAAGCTCCAATGCCAAAGTCAGTTTTTGATTAAATGTAGTGTAGTGAGAAGATATGTTTTTTCTGTCTGTCTGATCTTGGGAGCTCCAGCACCCCCTTTTCATGTACTTCCCCCTAGTCCTTCTGCAGGGCTGGAGTGGTTGAACCACTTTGACCCCCTTCCCCCTAGCCCTTCTGCAGAGCTAGAGTGGTTAAACTACTTTGACCTATTTTCACCCTTTTCCCCAAAAGGTGGTTTAAAAGACAGGATTAATAATAGTAACGTGGAGCAGGGAAGGTTGTCAGATCCCCCACGCCAACTTTGACTAAATGTGTACTGACTACTGAGTATTATATAAATTATACCAGTGAGTGGAGCTTAATATCTGTGCCCAATCGGTATAATGCCGTTGGGGTTGCGTCGGCTGGGTACCATTTGGTGATACATTGAGACGGTCAATGTATACAACGGTGCCCATCCGTTTTCTCCTGCTTCAGCGGATGGATCGGCCTCGTGCCGTTTGCCGTCAATGGGCTAGACCTGCCCTTCTACCACTTATTCCCTTTGACTTAGTCCAACCGGTCGAGTGTCGTTTCTACCCTTGACTTGGTCAAATCGGTCACTCGCCGTTCTGACTGGTCAACGGTACTTTGTGAAGGTACAAAGTCCATTATGCCCTTCTGATAATTTTATGTATTATCAGGCCGGCACTGGCGCCTTTGGGTGGGGCTCATGAAAAAGGGCTGTTGGTTGAGGAGTGGGCCCCACAGAAAGAGGTTTTGTCGCACAGAGGCGTGGGCGGGTTTGTGACCCATTGCGAGTGGGGGTCTGTGATGGAGAGCATGTGCTTTGGGGTTCCCATTATAGCCATGCCCATCCATACAATTACAAGATGCTAAGCTAACTAACACATATTGGTGGAGAATCGTACACGGTTGTTAGTTAGCCAGGTCGAAGGTGACACGTGTCCCTCCTATTTGACTGTTGTTGTACATTGCCAATGCTGTGCGGTAAGAGAAAGCTAACAGAGAGTCTTATAATGTAAAAGAGTGAAATAAAAGTTTGAAGTTGATGATAAGGTTGTTTTGTCATCCCAAAATAGGTGGAGGTGGACATGGTCGGCACATAACTGACTTATCTCGCTCAAACACCTCTTCTTCTTCTTTTGTGTAAATTCTACCTACCACCTTGTTGGTTTTGAAGGTTGATGGTTCTAGAGTGTTTTGTATTTCTTGGATTTCAATGAGCAAAAGATTTTTCTGATTGATTTTCCAAAAGTTCTCTCACGAAATAATTTACATAAGTATTTATAAGTGATAGAGAATTCTAGATTCTACTGACAAACGTACACGTGGCTATTCTAGAAGTAGAGATTCTAGAACCCACTAGCAAAAGTACACGTGTCTGTTCTAGAAGTTAACTGACACAAGCTATTTTAGAAGTTAACTAACACAAGGTAACAACACTAAGGTAAATAGCACACTGATGCACAACAGCGGCGGCAGCATTGACAGCAACAAGCAGCTCCAGCATTAACAAGCAATGATCACAGCGTTAACCACATGGCGTTAACCACATGTCAAGCGTTATCAAGCGCTAACAGGCAAGAGACTATCAACACCACGTCATCAGGCAAGCAGCGATATCTACAAGAGCAGCGACATCCGGCGATATCTACACAAGTGTCCAAGGCAGCGTTAACTAAGTAAGGGCGATAACTCTCAAAGGCAAGATGGCTGCACTAACGAGGCAGCGATATCATGACAACGGCATCACGGCAGCGTTAGCTCCAAACGGGGGCGTTAGCTCCAAAAGTAATAACATGGTTGCCGTAACAGTAATATTAACATGGGCGTGAGCTTCAAACACAAATCCAAAAAGTAAAGGCAACGATAACAGCAGCGATATCAAGCAAAAGGGGCATACTTCAACACTCCTTGACCCTTTTGCGTGATATATTCTTCTTCAGTTTCCTTTCATCCTTTTTCTCTTCCTCGTCTTCTTCTTCCTCGATAACTTGAATGCGACATTAGGAATATCTTTCAATGGAGTAACACGCCCCTCTGCAATCTGAAATTCCTTTCTAGCATCTTCCTCAATAGATGCCACCAGCTTTTCAACAGATTTCAGTTCACGACGCGGCCTGTCAGAATCAGGAATCCTTGGTTCAGACTTCATTTCTTTGACTATTTTTTCCTTCTTTTCAACTTTCTCACTAGCATTCTTCTGGTTCCTATTTTTCTTTAACTGTTTCTGCACCTTAGTTTTTTTCACCTTATCTTTTTCTCCCTTGAACCCATCAACCTTCCTGTTTACCTCTTCTTTGATTTCCTCTTTTTCTTCAGTCTTGTCATTCCCTTCTGACCCAGTTTCTTCTTCCATTACTTCATCATTACTAGCAAAATTACAGTCACATGTACCAGCAAAATCACATTCAATTTGGAAGCTATTGTGAATTATAGGGATCTTAGTGACTCCATTGCCTTGAGAATCATAAATACGGCAGTGACCATCTTTAAAAATCAGAGAATAACCTCTCCTCATCATTTGACCCACACTAAGCAAATTGTTTCTTAACTTTGGAACTAAAAGAACATCTCTGATTAGTTTTGTACCTTTGCTGGTTTGCATAGTTGTCGTTCCTTTCCCTTCCGAATAGACAATTTCACCATTTGCTAGCTTCACGCGAACTTTGATTGTTGGGTCTATCTCCCTGAACAGGCTTGAATCATTGGTCATGTGGTTAGAGCAACCACTGTCCAAATACCAAGATTTTTTGCAATCAAAATTTGTTGGAGTTTCAACTGTGAATGCGAACTCTTCTTTTTCTTCTTCTATGAAATTTGCTTGCTGGTTGTGATTCTGGTTCTGAGCTACAGGTCTTGGCTACTGAGGATAATATTGTTGACTTTCTTGATTCTGATTAAATTTGCAAAGCCGTTCCGGGTGACCAAATCCCTTGCAGAAATGACATTGCATCTTTGTCCAACAATATTTCTCTAAATTATTGGTTCTTTTACACAAAGCACAAGGAGGAAATCTTTCTCTCTGTACGTCATTCTCAGCAATTCTTGTATTTTCTTCACCTTTTTCGCAACCACTACTACTTTCTTCACCCTTTTTCTTCTCATCTTGCTTGAATCTGAAATTGTGCCTGGCCTGAAATGCACCTTTAGTTGTGCTTTATGACCTGTGCAGAAGCCTTTGTTCATGAGCTTGCAGGGAGCCTATTAACTCTGTAACACTGAGTGTTGATAGATCCCTCGATTGTTCAATCGCGGCTGCAACTGAATCAAAATTTTCAGGAAGTGTTATTAACATTTTCTCAACAATTCTTCTTTCTTCAAACTTTTCACCAAGCAACTTCATTTGATTCACAACTTCAATTACTCTTGACGAGTAATCTTTGATTTTCTCTGTGTCTTTCATGTTGAGACCTTCAAACTGTCTTCTTAAAGGCTGCAACTTGATTGATCGGACCTTCTCTGATCCTTGATACTCTTCCTCCAAGATCTTCCACGCTTGATGAGCTGTTGATGTTCCAATAAGCCTTGGAAAAATAGATTCAGATACACATGAATGCATAAAGGTGAGAGCTTTCATGTTCTTGGTTGACTTCTCCTTTTCCTTCTTGATTAGAGCCACTGACATCTCGGTTGTATCTGTTGGTACATATTCTTTTTCAACTGATCCCCAAAGATCTTGAGCCATAAGAAAAGCTTTCATCCTTATGGACCAAAAATCATAATTTTCTCCATTGAAAATTGTTGGTGCTGGCAAACTTGCATTTGTTGACATCTTGATCTTCTTGATTTCAAAACAGATCTGATTTTCTTGATTTCTTGATTTCACAACAAATCTGATTTCTTGATTTCAACACAGGCCCTTAAGATCAATAGAGCTCCGCTACCGATTGTTGGTTTTGAAGGTTGATGGTTTTAGAGTGTTTTGTATTTCTTGGATTTCAATGAGCAAAAGATTTTTCTGATTGATTTTCCAAAAGTTCTCTCACGAAATAATTTACATAAGTATTTATAAGTGATAGAGAATTCTAGATTCTACTGACAAACGTACACGTGGCTATTCTAGAAGTAGAGATTCTAGAACCCACTAGCAAAAGTACACGTGTTTGTTCTAAAAGTTAACTGACACAAGCTATTTTAGAAGTTAACTAACACAAGGTAACAACATTAAGGTAAATAGCACACTGATGCACAACAGCGGCGGCAGCATTGACAGCAACAAGCAGCTCCAGCGTTAACAAGCAATGATCACAGCGTTGACCACATGGCGTTAACCACATGTAAAGTGTTATCAAGCGCTAACAGGCAAGAGACTATCAACACCACGTCATCAGGCAAGCAGCGATATCTACAAGAGCAGCGACATCTGGCGATATCTACACAAGTGTCCAAGGCAGCGTTAACTAAGTAAGGGCGATAACTCCCAAAGGCAAGATGGCTGCACTAACGAGGCAGCGATATCATGACAGCGGCATCACGGCAGCGTTAGCTCCAAACGGGGGCGTTAGCTCCAAAAGTAATAACATGGTTGCCGTAACAGTAATATTAACATGGGCGTTAGCTTCAAACGCAGATCCAAAAAGTAAAGGCAATGATAACAACAACGATATCAAGCAAAAGGGGCATACTTCAACACACCTCCTATCTCGCTCAAACACTTTCCATATCTACTACAAATATGTAACAACCTAACATCATCTCAGATTTAACCAAAACATAAACATAAGCTCTTATTCCCTCTATCCTAGCTACTACTACAGAATATGCATTAGACAATGAGTCTCTCAAATTTTCGGATAGTAATGTTCCCGTGGTTTGCAGTTGGCCACATGACCCCATTTCTGCATCTTGCTAACAAGCTTGCTGAGAAGGGTTGCACCATTTCCTTGTTGCTTCCCAACAAAGCTGTGCAACAGTTAGGTCAACCTTTTCCCCCATCTCATCACTTTCCACCCTCTAACCATCCCCCATGTCCAAGGCCTCCCTCCTGGCACCGAAACCGCCTCCGACATACCCATTCACATGACTAATTTGCTATCTGATGCCATGGATCGAACCCGCGATCAAGTCGAAAAAATAATTCAGGGCACACACCCTAACCTTGTCATTTATGATATGGCTCATTGGGTACCTAACATTACCAAGCCCCTTGGCATCAAGACCATAAATTATATAGTTGTTTGTGCTGCATCAATTGCAATAGTACTAGTCCCTGCATGTCATGTTGTTAAAGGCATGACTGAGGCTGAATTATCAGTGCCACCCCCTGGCTATCCCTCATCAACTGTTGTGCTTCGCGGCCATGAAAAGCACTCCTTGTTGTTTGCAACGCAACCTTTTGGTGAGGGATTGACATTTTATGAGAGAATTTCTACTGCAATGAAAGAATGTGATGCTATAGCCATTAGAACTTGCAGGGAAGTTGAAGGGAACTTGTGTGACTACATTGCAAACCAGTACAATAAACCTGTTTTCCTAACAGGACCAGTCATTCCCGAACCGTCCAAGGCACCACTGGAAAATCGGTGGGTTGAATGGCTCAGTGGGTTTAAACCAAGGTCAGTGGTGTTTTGTGCATTTGGAAGCCAGGTTATCCTCGACAAGAATCAGTTCCAAGAAATGGTATTAGGGTTCGAGCTAACAGGTTTGCCGTTTCTGGTGGCGGTGATGCCACCGAGTGACGCGTCAAGCGTGGAAGAGGCATTGGCAGATGGTTTTCAAGAAAGGGTGAAAGGGAGGGGAGTGGTTTGGGGTGGATGGATGCAGCAAGTGACGATTCTCGATCACCCGTCGGTCGGGTGTTTCGTGAACCATTGCGGGTTCGGATCGATGTGGGAGTCTCTAGGTAGTGATTGTCTGATAGTGTTGGTGCCACAATTAGGTGACCAGATTTTGAACACAAGATTGTTGGCTGATGAGCTGAAGGTAGGTGTGGAGGTAGAGATGGGAGAGAATGGATGGTTTTCTAAGAAGAATCTGTGTAATTCTATAATGTCTGTGATGGATGAAGGAAGTGCGGTGGGTGCAATGGTGAGGAAGAATCACATCAAATGGAGGGAGCTATTAGGAAGTCAAGGATTCATTATATTGACAAATTTGTCCAAACTACGGTGTAACTTTGCAATTAGTATCTTAATTTATCTTCATTATCCTCTCCATGTTTTTTTCTTTATTTTCATTTCCATCATTCCTCTATTTTCAGTTTTCTCCTTATGCTCTAATCCCTCAACTTTCCATTAATAAAAAAAAGAAGAGGAACCCATAGATCAACCTCCTTTCCTCCACTTTCTTCACCGAAGGGTATCTTCGGACCCAAAATGAACAAATCTATGTTCTCGAAGGTTTGATCTATCTTAGGTACCAATTTCTGATTTTTAAATTAAAATATTAATTTAATGTGGTCTCATATTTTTAAATGTGTCTTATCATATTATTAGCTTAATTTATCATCTTGTCGAAAAATTATATAATCCAATGGGTATTTTAATTAAACGTGCACTTAAAATAATTTTTCTCTCTTTTTCTTTTATTGGAAATATTAAATTCTCAATCGACAAATCAAATGACTAAGTCTATACTTATGATTTATCAGTAATTGTATGTGACCATTTTCTAAAAAAATCATAAATATAGCTCTTGTAAAATTTAATTTTTTTATATATTTTATCAATATTTTATTCATTGTTTATGCATTCTGGTCCCAAAACTATTGCGGTCTATCATCGCCACTGCTTGGAACTTGCGTAAATACATAAAGATGACTCTGCGACATCAAGCCAGGAAATTTTAAAACATATGCTTCCTCTTTTTTTATTTTAACGAAGTATTATTCTACATATGCTTATTATAGATTGGCTATTTTGTACATTTTCAAGTGATTTAAATTCGTTAAAAGTTTATAGGAGAAGGAATCTCTAGCAAAGTTTATAGTAGATAGGATTCCAATGTAAATTTGAATTCAAAATAATATCTCTACTATCAGCAAAACAACTAATGAACTATATATCCACGTAGAGTAAAAATATATATAAAGAAATTTAATTTAACTTATAATAATCTTAAAATCAATAAGAAGTTACAACATTAATTATATAAATAAATTGGTAAACAAAAAATAAAATTAATGAACCCAAATGGAAGCAAAATTGTTGAAATTGGGTATGAGAAATGTTGAACCAACTCCAACTCCAATTCCAACTCTAACTCTATTTTTTTTTTAAAAAAAATTCAACTCCAATTCTAACTCTATCTCTAACTCTAACTCTAACTCTAACTCTAACTCTAACTCTACACTCACCCTCACCGCATATATAATAAATAGCTATAAATCAAATCAAATCAAATCAAATTGAATCGAATCAAAACAAGAGAGAGTATGGGTTCTGTTTGGGGATCCATTGATGAGAAAGTGAACAATTTGTCATTGAGCATTGGGTTGTCGTCTTTGTTCTTATGGATTTATTTTAACATCAGTCTCGGTTCTTGGCGACCCGAAGTCCACCCGAACCCGCTCGCCATACTCGGCGTCTTGCTTCTTCCAATATCCCTGCTCAGTTATTTTGATTTAATAAATAAAAAGAAGAGAAGATGGGTTAAAAACTCAATCATGGTGTGCGAGATTGTACTCATCATTCTCATCTTTGGTATGTCCGTTTTAGCACTGACAATCAAAGGGGACGGCCATGATCTTCCAGGAAAAGCGTACAAGGATTACGATGCCATATCCTTCTCCCCGAATTGGTTTCCACAGTACGTAAATACAATCGGTGATAGAATATATTGGTATAAAATCGCATACAAATTCATCAGACCTAAAGTTTGTGAAGATTATATGCACAAATATGGTAATCTAAATGCATCTGAGATCCACCGAATCAACTTGACTCCACTCGAGGTACGTAATTTAATTATTTAATCATTATTATTTTATTAATTATATAATTCTCATAAATAAGTTGTTAAATTTTGAAGAATTGTTGCATAAAATATATTTTTTTAAAATGTCTCCTATTGCAGGCCGGGTGTTGCAGGCCACCAAAACAATGCAACGCCGACCTTCGACGCAAGAAGGTAAAAAGCATTGATGGGTTATATTTCCACAGCTGCTCGTATTGGTCAGGTCCGGAGCCGAACGGAGATTTTTGCGTTAACTGCCGAAAATGCAAGAATGCATTTCTTGTGAGTGTGAAGATGGAGTGGAGGAGCATGGCTATCACCAATCTTTCTATCCTCTTGCTCCTTACCACCGTCTATCTCATCAATACATTTTATGGGCTCCAAAACCAAATTCCAATGCAACGTTCTAAACCATATTTCTTACCAAAATAAGATGATTAAAATCTACTATTTTTATTAATTTTTGTTTCAATTTATAAATTCTATCTTACCACTGTCTATCTCATCCGCCATCAATACATTTTATGTGCTCCAAAACCAAATTCCTGCCCTAAACCATAATAAGATGTTTTAAACCTAGTATTTTTATTAATTTTTGTTTCAATTTATCTCATGCTTTAAATTAGTTAAATCATTTGCAAGGATTCAATAAAGTATTGAATGTTTATTTCCATTTTTTTTCTCAATTCCTAACAAAAATTACAAATAAATATAAAAATAATAATTTTCACGGCTCTATCATTCATCTTTGTTTTGGGAGAGCTCAATCGTGATTTCTTAGTTTCAATATAAATTCTCTCTTTGTGTAACAACTATGGTAGGATCCATATGTTATAAAACTTGAATAAATTAAGGAGAAAAATGGTAAGAATTATTTAAAAAATCAAAAGAAATTGCAACAAAAATGATATCTTACTTACCATATTTGTTACAGCTTTGAGCTTCCCTCCATTTTTTTCCCTTTATAATTTCAACACTCATAAATTAGTATCGAAAACTCCTTCCTCCGTGTGAAAAAGGATGTCTGATTTAGAGAAAAAATGTGTTTTCAAATTATTATCCAGTTTTATTTTTCAAGATAGTAGCTGCTGTAGCATTAATAACTCTTCTTTTCTTTTTTTTAATAAGCAAAATTGTATTAAATGTCATGTAGCACCATGACAGAGAGGAACAAAGCAGGTAGTCAGACTACCTGCAGAAAACTAAAGCAGACTCACAAACAAAAACACCCAACTAGCTACTCAGGACTTCGAGTTAACTTCCATAAAAGCACCTTGGTTGGGGTGAACCTGAGTGAGCAGATCGGTGGTATCTTAGCTACTCGAGCTGGTTGTAAGTATGAGGTGCTCCCTTGTAAGTACTTGGGGTCTCTGGTGGGCTTTAATCCGAGACGAAAATCAGGGTGGGAGTTTCTAATCCAGAAAATGAGGAAAAAACTTTCAACATGGAAGGGGCATCTTCTCTCGATGGGGGGGTGTGACGTTGATCAAGTCAGCGCTAGCGAGTCTACCTATTTATAACATGTCTATTTTCAGGATGCCTAAGTCCGTCGCTAGCCAATGTGAAGGGGTTATGCGGCGCTTTCTTTGGAGTGGCAGCGATATTAACAAGGGATTGGCTAAGGTGAATTGGAAGGAAGTGACACGGTCGACAACTCTTGGGGGATTGGGAATTGGGAGGATACAAGACCGGAATATTTCGCTGCTTTTTAAATGGGTGTGGGAGATGATGAGGGGTAGCAGGAAGTTGTGGGCGGATATCGTTCGTAGGCAATACAACCTCCTTTCTATTGGGGACTTGTGGAAGGATAGGGAGGGGAGCATGTCCCCAACATGGTGTGATATTATGCGAGTTTGTGGTCGAGGAAGTACCTTCTTCGATCTGTGGACCGACAACACTTCGATAAAGATTGGAGACGGGAATAACACAGTCTTCTGGTGGGATACTTGGGCAGGTAAGAAGCCATTAGCCTTGGAGCATCCTCGGCTATACCATATATCGAGCAATCAGTATGGGACCATCAGGGAATTTGGTACATGGATCGATTCTGTGTGGGAATGGGAAACTGTGTGGAGGCGAGGTTTGTTTGAGTGGGAGAGAGACGAGTGGGTTTGTTTGAGAGCTCAGTTACCACTTCCTTGTAGGGGAGAACAACAACTGGTTCTTCGTTGGGAATTAGATCAATCAGGGACATACACAGTGCATTCAGAGTACAAGAAATGGGAAGAATCAAGGTTTGAGCCAGTTCCTCTACTTCGGTCTTGTTGGACTGGTCTGGCTCCATACCGAGTGAAATTTTTTCTTTGGTTAGCACTGCGGGAAAGAATTGTAACCAGGACTTTCCTCATGAGGCGAAACATGATTCCTGAATACTTGAATGTCTGCCCAATGTGCAACAGGGGACCGGAGAATGTTACTCACCTGTTCTTGCGTTGTAAGGTAGCTACGGGTATTTGGGAGTTTATCATGCGTTGGCTACAAGTGGTTTGGTGCCAGCCTCAAAATCTTTCGGACATGTGGCGAACGTGGGGAAACTATTTACCATGTACAGACAAGGAGACCGGTAGGGCTTGGAAAATCCTATTTTATGCGGTTATTTGGACCATATGGAAGACTCACAACGGAGTGGTGTTCAGACAAACTGAATACAATGATTCGAGATGTATTAATATGATTTATTCGTTGTGGCATTGGTGGTTGAAAAGTAAGGACAACGGGTTCGCCTACAGCATGTCCGACATTCTTCAATCCCCGGCATGGTTACTCAATCGGTGAATCCAAGCTCGGTGTTTCTCAGATGTAGATTGTTGAGGAGTCAGGTCCAATAGTGGGCTAGTGAGTCTGTCCGTTGCCCTTTCTTTGGGGCTTCGTGACAGGGGCGTCGCACGCCCTACATAAAAGTTATGAATACAACTCAGTGCTATGCTACAAATAAATGCAGATAGCGGTGAGAGGATCGATCCCACAGAGACAAGCTTGACTGATTCGTGCTTTTCTTTATAAACAACCAAGTAGAAAACCAAGTTTTGGGATGTAGTTTGTGAAAACAGAAATGTAATGAAGTGAACGAAAGTTGCATACAAAAACACAGTTGAAATAAGAGGAAAATCAGTAGGAGAAAGGTATCCCTGGTAGAGATATTAACGAAGTGACAATTCCAAGATGTTGATCATTGACAAAAGAATTTTCAAAACCATTTTCATAGGGAAGTTATAGAGATACATCCAGGGGCGATCTCCAAGCCTCCTCCTACTCAAGTCACTCAAGGAGAAGCTCCTTTCGCGACCCTAACTCCCTTAACAATCAAGGATTGCTAGCTTGTTGATATGATTAGGAAGGCCCTTCCCTAGACCTTGAGATGGACGCACTTGCAGTCCATTGACCTCAAAACTAACCCTTTTCTTCTTCTAGTTTCAAGAGGACATCACCCTATCCACTAGTTGTCCACTCGGGTTCTCTCTAATGCAGAAACGCGGCATTAGAGTGATTCTACTGTAATCAATTGTGCCGAAATCCAAGTTGATCAAGCTCAAATACAACACAATCAAATTGACATTAAATCAAGCAAGAAAAGAGATATGAAAACGTTTTTAATTAAGATCAACAAGTCTCACAACGTTTCTGGAATTGTCAACCTCTAAATCTCTACCAGAGATAGAGGTTTTTAGTTACAAAACATAATGGAAATAATACAAGAAGTTCAAAACAGAAAATAGAGAAGTGCTGGAAAATCTGGAAAATGTGTGAAAAGCTGATTTTCTCCTCTAACTCCTTGCTATTGTCTGATGCCTTCCTCTGCCGTTCTCATCAGCTTTAATGGTCTTCTTTGGCCAAGTAGTTCCTCTCCAAGGTGAGACAACTCCCACTAACAAGTCACTTCAGTTTGGTCTTCAAGAAGCATGTCCAAGTGTGGGAATATTCTTCCTAAACACAAGGGGAATGTTGGTTTTGTCTTCTATGAACTTGTTAGAAGTGGGAGGAATGTTATCTGAACCCAAGAAGCTTGGTGTCTCTAAAAACGGCGCCCAAGGAGACAGGAAACACACTCATGAGAAAATAATTGCGGCGCGCATAATCATGGTGAGTGCTGTCCAGATCTGGGAATGTCACGGCAGCCTCATCTCAGGGCCTTGAGATGAGTCGGAATGCATCAGCAGAAAATCTGCCAAGCCAGCTTGATCGATTGAGCTCTAATCTTTGGCCTTTTCGTTCCTTTTCCTAATCCTGGTCATTCAAGTGTAATCCTGGAAAAAGGAAGGAAAAAGGATCAAAGCAGCATGTTTATTGTCTCAAAAACCAAGTAAAGAGACAACAAAACTAAGTGGAATAACAATCAATCAAATCCCCCCACATTTGAACCATGCTTGCCCCCAAGCATGAACACAAACACAGAAAACACAAAGAGAAACACAAAGAAAAACACAGACGCAACACCCCTTAGAACAAAACATCAACCCCTGGACTGAACTTCACACAAATACTTCAGAAATCAGCTCAATCAAGCAATGCTAAATACTCCAAACATCACAATTGTGCACATATTCAAATAGGGGCATGATAGCATGCTGATCACCAGGAAATAAAATCCTAGGGCCTATGTCTTCTCCTCCTTCGACTCAAAATCCAATCACTGCTGCTGACACTCATGCAAAATAATTTAAAAGCACAAACAACAATTAAAGAACAGAAATTGAAACACAAAGTGAGCCAAAGGCTTCTTTTATTCTATCTTTTTCTTTTTCTTTTCTTCCTTCTTTTTCTTCTTTTTTTTTTCGTTTTTTGCTTTTCTATATTTTTTTTCTTTTTTCTTTCCTTCTTTCCGCAATATCCATCTTTTCTTTCTTTTCAACTTCCTTCATCCACAAACCCTTTTTTCTTTTCTTTTCAAACACACACGCATGCAGACCTTGATTTCTCACCATGGTGCTATGATCGGCCCAACAAAAGGGGTTAGCACACAACCGACTAGAAGTTTTTCCAAAATGGGATGATGGTGCCGAACCACCAACATCGTGCAATCCAGAGGGCATGATGAGAAATCCACACACAAGGAAATTAAAGGGGACGCAAGCAAGCAGAAATTAAAGGACTTAGCAGCAATGAGAGGATAGGATCCTTATCCCATGACCTTGAGATGAGAAGACAGATCAGCTCTAGCAAGGCATTTCCTAGGATCAGCAAAACTCATCAAACATCTATGTAAATAAATGCACAAGTTGTAATGCCAAAAGTATTCAGAATTGCAAGATGGAGCTGATAAATCAAGTATTTACATAAGGTTCAGTTCAGGGGTTCCAATTCTATACCAAGGGGGGCTGAAACACAACAAAAAGGAAAAACGACTCATGCATAAATGAAAACAAGCAGAAGCGCATGCAATAATATTAGAAATAAGCATGCATAAGAAAGAAAATACAGAACAACAATGAACAGAAAAATCAAGCAACAAAAATTAAAAACAAACATGCAAAAGAACAATAAAAACACAAACAAACACGAAAGTGTCTCTCCCCCACATCTAAAGGACACATTGTCCTCAATGTGAAAGAAAAACACACACAACAAGCAAACAAACAAACAAACGAACAAAGAGAATAAAAAAAGGAAATAAAAAAGAAAGGGAAAGAAACGCTAAAACTCGGGGGCGAGGATCAAGGTTGGGGAGGAGCTGGCGGCGGGAAGGCACGCCTCAAAATGTCCAGGATGCACTCCTGGGTGTGGTTACTAGTGCTCTGCTGGCGCAGCAATTGGGGGAGAAGGCAGTTCTGGTTTCTCAGAAGAATAGCAAGTTGAGCATTAGAAGTTGGGGCATTGGCAGGGGTACTGGTCTGAATGTTTAGGTGGCTCGTCTCAGGGCCTTGAGATGAGCCAGCAGCATCAGGAGTATTCTCGGGAGCAGGGGCAGAAATATCATCTTGTCTGTCCAATCTTCTGAGTTTGAAATTACCCAGGTGCTTGGTCCCGAAAATATGGTCTTGAGCTGGAGTGAACCCTGTATTATAACAGACATACCTATCTTGGTCTAGATGGACAAAACCCATCTGATCAAGTGCCATTAAATTGAGTGGTTTCAAGGCAGCACAATTAAATAATTTGGCAGATTTAAGGTCTAGATTGCAAGCTTTCAAAGCAATATGAGTAATGAGTGAGCCCATGATCAGCTTATCCTTATCCCTATAATAGTGCAACTGTGCAGCAATCCAATAGCCTAAATTGACAGTGTGTT
Source organism: Viola odorata (assembly GCA_963691705.1). Taxonomy (NCBI): domain Eukaryota; kingdom Viridiplantae; phylum Streptophyta; class Magnoliopsida; order Malpighiales; family Violaceae; genus Viola; species Viola odorata. The sequence goes on from OY829542.1 coordinate 64,764,845, forward strand.
TGTTGACCATACACCATAGAATGAAAAGTTCCTGCTTGGAAAGAACACCAGCTATGTGATCTTTCCCAGCAAAATTAGTGGTGAGGCACCTATGCAAAATCCTAAGTGCAGGATCTAGGATCTGGTGTGCCTTAGCCTTTTTATCATCAAATTTTAAGTTTGGTTGTCCAGTCAGTTGTTTATAGGCTGATTGCGTATCAAAATCATCAGGATAATCACTCAAAGCATTTACATACCACTCAGCATGTAATTCAGATTCTTTCACAAAGCCTAAGATAACATTAAATTCATTCAAAGAATAGTGACAGTATTTCCCACATAATCTGAAATTAATGTCATTAGGCCTAGCAAGTCTTAACCCATCTTTTTCCTTATCTTTGGCTGATCTGTACCAAAAAGTGGTATGAAACTCAAGGCACAGTTCAAGATATGCAGGATGTTCAAGAAAAAAGAGAGATTCCCAGCCCACATTCCTAACAAATGCACGCATCCTAGACTCAATACCCTAAGTGTCAAGGAGTTCAAAATCTAGCTTAGCACAAGATGGAACGGTTGATTTATACTTAAGATTCAGTTTTTCTTCCTGATCAAATTCATCAAAATTTAACCAACCATTAAGGAGTGCTAGGTCTGGAATTACTTGCCTTTTTTTACTGCTGGTCCTGGCTCTTTTGGAGCTCCTCGCACTGCCATGGTGCTCTACTGGTGCTGAAGCAGGCCTAGCAATTGCTGAAGGTTCTGCTGGTGCTGGCGCTTTAGAGGCTGTCATTTTCTTGGTCTTTTTGACCAATGCTTTGGTGCGCTTGGGCCTTGGCACCTCAGGAGTTGAGTCTGCTGATCTTTCCTCATTCGCTTGGGCTTCCCCGACAGGTCCGTCCTCCTCATCATCACTGCCTTCAGAGGCAGGAGCAGTAGGGATTTCAGACATCTTCCCTTTGCCTTTGTCCTTGTCAAGGCCTTGAGAAGTCTGAATAGCTGGGGTCTGGGGAGGGAGCTGAGGTTCTGCTGGATCGTCTGCTTTACGCTTGAGGGACTTTGAAGCTTGGGTCACCTTAGCTTTGCCTGCCACTTTCTTCGCCCGAAGGATGTCTGCTGCTGTTTCAATCGAAGGGACAGGAATCCCTTTGCGCCTCAGGCTGCGCTCTGTTCTGTCATCAACCTTGGGTTGGGGCTTTATGGACTTTCTGACGAAAGACCTGAGGGGTCTCTCTTCCGTATCAGAGCTGGACTCAATGGTGATATCCTGCGGCTTGGAGGTGAAAGTAGGATCACTGGCCGTGTCGGAATCACCGGAATCGGAGTGGGCTGATTCCGTGCGTTGCTCAGAAGGTGACTCTGACCTGGGTAATATGACGGGCCCCTTTTTGGGTCTTGAGACGAAGGTGGGCGAAGGAATTTGTTTGGGTGGCTGGGCGGGGGGAGTTTTGTTTTTGGAACCACTAGCAGCGGTGGTTGGTTGAGTGGTGACCGGAGTTGCGGTGGTGGCAGAAGGGTTATTTGGTGGAGTCGGAGAAGATGGGTTTGAGGCTATCTCTGCCTCAAGGGGGTCTTGTATGGTGGTGGAAGACGGTTGCTCTGTTACTTTCGGCGGAGCAGAGGTGATCGGATTTTCTGGGAAAATGGCCACCAGGGGGCTCGGCGGTGGTGAAGCGGCGGTGACCACGGCAACAGCTAGAGATTGCGGTGAGTCCGAATCCGACTCGGGTGGAGGAGTGTTTTTGCTGGTTCCACGGCGGGCTTTAGATTTCTTTATTGGCATGGCTGAGATTAGGTTAACGGAGAGGGAAGTTGAAGTGAGGGAGATGGAGAGAATGTGGTAGATGAGGAGAGTGATTGCAGCTTTTTGACAGAGGTTGGAATTATGATCGTGGAGGGAAACTGAAGAGGTAGTGGAGAAAGTGGGTTTAATGGGAGTTTTATCCAGGTGGACTTGATGACATGGAAAGTTTTTATTCAAGGCCTTGAATGAGAGTGCCTGCTTCATGTAGCGAGTCTGGCTCATCTCAGGGCATTGAGATGAACTGAACACAGTTGCATTGAAATGACCTTGATCACGACTGGAGTTGAATGATACGAATGCTGGAGGATACCGATTGCCTCCCAAAAGTTGTCCCCTTTTAAAGTCTTGGACTGGACTATGACATGATTCAGACTGTATCATTAGGAATTTCCAGTGTGGTGCTCTCCACATTTTGCTTTTGAAAACCTTCATAAAAGGGCTTTAGGCGTTGTCCATTGACCTTGAACACTTTGCCAGTCTGCAAACTCTGTATATCTACTGCACTATGGGGGTACACATTAGTAATAACGTATGGACCAGTCCAACGAGTTTTGAGTTTACCTGCCATGGTGTGAAATCTTGAGCTGTAGAGGAGGACTTTCTGCCCAGCTTTCAAGGTCTTGGGATGAATGTTCCTGTCATGGTACATTTTCGCCTTGGCCTTGATGATGGCAGAATTCTCATATGTTTCGTTTCTCAACTCTTCAAGCTCCTGCATTTGCAATCTCCTTTGAGTTCCGGCAACTATAAGGTTCAGGTTGCATTGTTTGATAGCCCAAAAAGCTTTGTGTTGCACTCCAACGGGTAAATGGCAAGTTTTACCATAAACCAACTTGTAGGGTGTGGTCCCGATAGGAGATTTGTAGGTTGTTCTGTAAGCCCACATGCATCATCAAGCCTTTGGCTCCAATCCTTTCTTTCTGGTCCAACCGTCTTGGCCAAAATAGATTTGATCTCTCTATTCGATAGCTCCGCCAATCCATTGGTTTGAGGATGGTATGCTGTGGACACACGGTGAGTGATATTGTACTTGGAAAAGAGTGATGCTACCACTCAGTTGCAAAAATGTGTGCCTCTATCACTGATTATAGCTCTTGGAATTCCAAATCTACTCAAAATCTGAGTTTTTAGGAACTTAACCACTGTTTTCGCATCATCCGTCCTTGTTGCTTTGGCTTCTACCCATTTTGACAAGTAATCTACTGCCAAAATTATGTAGGTGTTCCCATCTGAATTAGGGAATGGTCCCATGAAGTCTAATCCCCACACATCAAAAATTTCACACACTAAAATAGGTGTGAGTGGCATCTGATTTTTGGATGTGATATTCCCAGTTTTTTGGCAATTTTCGCAAGTCTTGCAAAAATAGTAGGAATCCTTGAACAAAGTAGGCCAGAAAAATCCTGATTCTAACACCTTTGAAGTTGTTCTCCTTGGTCCGAAATGTCCTCCACAAGCGAAAGAGTGGCTGAATTTAAGTATGGACGGAATTTCTTCCTCAAGAACGCATCTTCGGAGGATCTGATCTTTTCCCATGTTCCAAAGATAGGGATCATCCTAAATAAAATGTCGGGAATCCCTCCTAATCTTTTCTTTCTCTGCTGTGGAGTAATCACCATGAAATTTTCCAGTTGCCAAGAAATTGGCAATGTCAGAATACCACGGCCTTATCTCAAGGCCTAGAAATAAGCTCTCATCTGGAAAATTTTCTTTCACGGGGTCTGCTTGAGAATCCACCAGAATTCTGCTCAAGTGATCAGCCACGAGATTTTCTTTGCCCTTCTTATCCCTGATTTCAAGGTCGAATTCCTGCAAAAGAAGAATCCACCTAATCAGCCTCGGCTTAGCTTCCTTCTTGGCCAAAAGGTACCTCAAGGCTGCATGATCAGAGTAGATTATCACTTTAGTTCCAAGAAGATAAGAACGAAATTTATCTAATGCAAAAACAATAGCAAAAAGTTCTTTTTCTGTGGTGGTATAGTTTCTCTGAGCATCATCAAGCATTCTTGAAGCATAATAAATCACGTGTGGATCCTTGTCAATTTTCTGCCCAAGGACAGCTTCTACGGCTGCATCACTTGCGTCACACATGATTTCAAAGGGTCTGGTCCAATCTGGTGGTTGTATTACTGATGCAGTAATCAGTTTTTGTTTCAAGGCTTCAAACGCCTTCTTGCAATCTTCATTGAAGTCGAATTTGATGTCTTTTTGGAGCAGCCTGCACATAGGCTCAACAATCTTTGAAAAGTCCTTAATAAAATGCCTATAGAAACCTGCAAGGCCTAGAAATGAACGCACATCTCGCACGCAAGATGGGTAAGGTAACGATTCAATGACATCAATTTTGGCTTTGTCTACTTCCAATCCTTTTTGGGAAATAATGTGTCCTAAAATTAATCCTTGATTTACCATAAAATGGCATTTCTCATAATTAATAACCAAATCAGTTTCAATACACCTTTGTAAAAAAAAATTCAAATTTTCCAAACATTGATCAAATGAGTCTCCATAAACAGTAAATCATCCATGAAAACTTCCATTCCCTTTTCTACAAAATCTGAAAAAATACTTACCATGCACCGCTGAAAAGTAGCAGGTGCATTACACAATCCAAAAGGCATTCTTTTGTAGGCAAACGTGCCAAAGGGACAGGTAAACGTGGTCTTTTCTTGGTCTTCAATGGCCACGGGTATTTGATGGAATCCTGAAATCCATCAAGGCAACAGTAATGTGATTTACCTGCCAATCTCTCAAGCATTTGATCGATGAACGGGAGAGGAAAATGATCCTTCCTCGTGGCGTTGTTCAGCTTTCTATAGTCAATGCACACCCTCCAACTGTTTTGCTATCTAATGGGTACGGATTGTCCTTCATCATTCGTCATCACTGTGATACCTGATTTCTTGGGAACTACCTGCACCGGACTCACCCAAGAACTGTCAGAAATGGGATAAATGACACCAGCAGCAAGAAGTTTTAGAATCTCCTTTTTTACAACTTCCATCATTGGAGGGTTAAGCCTCCTTTGTGGCTGTCTCGTGGTCTTGCTGTCGGGTTCTAGGTGGATTTTGTGAGTGCATATGGTAGGGGATATTCCCTTGATGTCAGCAATGGTCCAACCTATTGCCCCCTTGAATTCTTTTAATACTTCCAAAAGTCTCTCCTCTTCTGATTTTGTCAAGCAGTTAGATATGATCACTGGAAGACTCATCTCAGGGCCTAGAAATGAGTACTTCAGGTGGTCTGGTAGCTTTTTAAGTTCCAAGTCTGGTGCCTGCAAAATCGAAGGTTGGAGTTTAATGACTGATTCTGGAATATCCAGGGTTTTTTCAATACCTGCACATGCGTGGGGGTCTCCCAATTCCTGGACAACGCTTTGAATTTCTAGATTGATGGTATAATCGCTTTCTAACTCCCTCGTTTCATCCCTATACAATCCATTCCTAATGACATATTCAAGAGGGTCTGAATTTTTAATTTCAGAAACATCATCAACAAAAGGGTCAATAATATCCAAGAAATTAACAGAGTGTCATTCGGGTACTTCATAGCATCATACATATTAAACTTAATTGTTTCCTCACCAAACTCAAGTGTTAGACAACCATCATAAACATCAATTTTGGCACGAGCTGTTCTTAAAAATGGTCTCCCCAATATCACATCAGTAGTTTTTGAGACATCCTCATTCTGCATATCTACCACATAAAAATCAACAGGGAAAACAAAGTCGTTTACCTGCACCAAAACGTCCTCAACCACACCTATGGGGTAGATGATTGATCTATCGGCAAGTTGAATGACAACTCTAGTTTCCTTGAGGTTTCCTATGTTCAGAGTTTCAAAAATAGAAAGGGACATGACGTTTATACCTGCACCCAGATCACACAAGGCTTTGTCGATCTGTTTGCTGCCAATTTGACAAGGTATTGCGAAAGTTCCTTGATCTTTGCACTTTGTAGGAAGCATGGCAGCAACGTGCTCACTGAAATTCACCCGTTCTATTCCAGCTAGTTTCTTCTTGTTGGAGCAGAGTTCCTTCAGGAATTTAGCGTACTTGGGTACCTGCGAAATCATGTCTAACAAAGGCATGTTAATAGCAACTTTTCGGAAAACTTCAAGTATTTTCTTCTCATCCTTTTCCTTTTGGGCTTTCAAAGACCTTTCGGGAAAAGGAGGAGGAATATCCTGAACCTCTGGGAATTTTTCCTGAGATGTTGGAGTCTCTTTTGCTGGAGTAGGTACTGGTGATCGAACTTCTGATTCAAGAGTGATTTCAGCTTCAGCTTCTGGTTATGGTTCCGGTCGTCTCATCTCAGGGTCTTGAGATGGACCTGCCCTGGGTGGTAAATCTCTGCCACTTCTCAAAGTTATGGCATTGAGGTGCTTGGGATTATCTACTGTGTTCGAGGGTAGTTGGCCCGAAGTGTTTTGTTGGCTCATGGTGGGTTGTGCCATCTGTTTTTGGAGGTCAGCTATTGCTCCTTGGGTAGTTTGGATGAATGGTTGTAGGATTCGTTTGAGTGTTTCCTCAATCGGTGGTGGAGGTGGTGCAGTAAGTTGTAATTGATGTGGAGGTGCTGGTAATTGCGGATGTTGAGGTTGAGCTGGGGCTTGATTTGTTTGGTAGTTTTGTTGATTTTGTTGAGGTCTAGGCTTGAAATTCCTCCACTCAAACGGAGGTTGTTGCTGATTTGGTCCCCACCCATAGTGAGGGTAGTTCTTCCAGCCTGGATTGTTGTTGTTGGCGTACGAATTGCCTTGATGAGGCATAGTTGCATTGACTTGCTCGACTGGTTCGGCTACAAGTGGACATTCATGAGTCATATGACCGATTTGGCAACAAACTCCACAAGGTGTTACTTGTTGAGGTGGGATCTGTTGTATTTGCGCAATGGTGGCTGGGAAATTCTTCAAAAAATTAGAGACTTCTTCCATATGTCTCTCAAGGGCAGCCATATTTAAATTGTGTGCAGCGGTGGTACGGTCATATGTTCCGTTTTGTTGGCAATTATCTGCCAAGGTCTTAATAAGAGCCCTTGCTCGACTTGGTGTCAAGTCCAGTAATGCTCCTCCTGCAACTGAATCGAGTTTTTCCTTGTCCTTTATGCACATGCCATCATAAAAGTATTGTATCAAAAACTGCTCAGGCACACCATGCGTTGGGCAAACTTCTTGGAGGTCTTTAAACCTCTGATGGTATTCACCAAAAGACTCATCCCCTCGTTGTTGGATAGCAACAAGACTCTTCCTTGCAGCTCCGGCTTTGGTTGCTGACCAATATTTCTTGAGAAAGGTAGCAGCCATTTCAGCCCAAGTATTGATGGAGTTGTGTGGGAGACTGAAAAACCAATTCTTGGCTGAGTCCTCTAAAGACCATGGAAAAGCTCTCAACTTAGCTCGTTCAAGGCTCACTCCAGTCGGTTTTAGAGCATCACATTCGAATTGAAATTTCTGGAGGTTGATAACGTACCTGTCGAGGGCACGATCAAACAAATTATTACAACTTATCACATGCAACAAAATAGATTGAAGACAGTGGCAAGAGGATCTATCCACAGAGATTGGTGAAGACTTACACTAGACAAGGCCAGATTATAAAATAAAACAATAAAAGAAACAAAACAGAATTCAAGGTCTTGAATGTATTCGGGGGACAAAGGCACAAAAAGTAACAATCAGGGGGGGTTTTACTTGACCAAACGAGTTGGTCAAGGGAGATTTGGAGCTAACAAGTTTATCTAAGAAAGCAAGGTTCGGGGTCCCGAATGTCACGTTCGGGGTCCCGAATGTAAAAATATAACAAATCAGTGAACAAATTCAGAATTAATAAAACAGAAAGTGAAACAAGCACAAATAATCAGGTAGAGAAATATTCTTAGCAAAGGCATTCTGGGTTGCATTCGGGACCAGATCGTCATCAGCTCAAGGGTATTCTATTCAAGACGTCATAGAAATGACATGGGGACCAGATTCCTCGGATATCCCCTACTTTTCTCTTAAGAGAAACTACCCCCCGTTTCCACATATGAGGTAGTCTTGACAGTTTGCCATCCCTCCAGGCACGGATGCGGGAGGGTCATACTCAAACTGCCCATGAAGCTAAGAAAAGACAGATCTAGAGCTAAAAGTCCCTCAGTTTGTCAGACTCGTGACCTCGCTCTAATCAGTTACTCACCCTATCTATTCGAGACCACTTTGACACAGTCAAGACTAAACAGATGCCTACTTGTTCCATGCAATTTTCCTTCCGTATTCATCACATAAATGGCAGCATTTACACAAGATAATTCTTAGTTGATCAGACCTCAAATTAATTCATGCAAAGATGTAATTAAATTGATGAATAATTGAATATGGCATCAAGAATATATTAAGCACGTTTTGGCCTCGAATCTGCCCCTGCAGCCCTTGAATCAGCCTTGCTAAGAATTAAAGATTTAGTTACTCATGCTTGAAGATAAATAAATAACAATTAAAGAAAGCATAACAAGTAAATAAATAGATGAAGGGAAGAAGACTTTGTTACTAAAAAATCCGTTTAGATCCCGGCGGCAAGGTTGAAGATGAGCTAACAAGAACTAGAGAGATAAACTAGAGAGAAGTCTAAGAAAACTAAAACTACATGATCATGGATAATCCAAGATGTCCTAAACTACTCTTAGATGCCCTTTATATACTAGAGCTCTAAGCACAAAATATCTTCAGCCTAAAACTAGGGACAAAATGCATTAATTGAAAGCCTAAGAAAGTGGATCCATGTTCCTTAAAGCACAAAGCTGAAAAAGCATAAAGCTGTCTGATTTTTCCAGCTTTAGGCAGGTCTGGATTGGGCTCAAGGGCTGACTTGGTCAGAGCGGTAGGTATTTGGTGGTCAGTGCAGACTGCAGGAACAGTGTCAGAGGAGGCACATGGAAGCTCTAGCGAGATGACACGTGGAAATGTCATTCTTCGCCCTTCGGGGTCCCGAATGGTGAATCCGATTCGGGACCTTGAACGCTGTTTTGGACTCGGGACCTCGACTCTAGGTCTTGAAGCTCAAAACTGCACAAAATGCCCTAAAAATGCATCTTTTCGCATAAACTCCCATTTTAGGCCTAAATCTGCAAAAGTAATGAAAACAAGGGTAAATTAGCAGAATCATGCCTTAAATGGGTGAGAAAATGGGGAGAAAATCATGCATAAAAATGTGCTATCAGAGGTGCTTGTAGGGGTTTTCGGATGTATGTCCTCTGAATTTGCTGAGGTTGTGCATGACATTCGATTTCACGGCCCAGTCATTGGGTACTGGACGGTAGTTAATACACAGGAAAGTCTCCTGTTCAGCTCCTTGATTGAGCTCCCTTAGGGTAGGTTCGGCTGGGTCTGCCATTTCTGGTCCCGCAGGTTGGTCTATCTCAGGGTCCTGAGATGGATCAGCTTCGGATTCTGAGTTTGATCCTGATGAAGAAAGTTCAGAGAACTTCCTCTTCGAAAGTCTGAGCGTTGTTTCTGTTCTGGAAATTTCTAGAATGAAAGGTAGTGGTTGCGAGTTTGACGACCTGGTCATGAACAAGAAAACAAAAAATCAGTACACGTTGTCTACGACAACGGCGCCAATTTATGACAGGGGCGTCGCACGCCCTGCATAAAAGTTATGAATACAACTCAGTGCTATGCTACAAATAAATGCAGATAGTGGTGAGAGGATCGATCCCACAGAGACAAGCTTGACTAATTCGTGCTTTTCTTTATAAACAACCAAGTAGAAAACCATGTTTTGGGATGTAGTTTGTGAAAACAGAAATGTAATGAAGTGAACGAAAGTTGCATACAAAAACACAGTTGAAATAAGAGGAAAATCAGTAGGAGAAAGGTATCCCTGGTAGAGATATTAACGAAGTGACAATTCCAAGATGTTGATCATTGACAAAAGAATTTTCAAAACCATTTTCATAGGGAAGTTATAGAGATACATCCAGGGGCGATCTCCAAGCCTCCTCCTACTCAAGTCACTCAAGGAGAAGCTCCTTTCGCGACCTTAACTCCCTTAACAATCAAGGATTGCTAGCTTGTTGATATGATTAGGAAGGCCCTTCCCTAGACCTTGAGATGGACGCACTTGCAGTCCATTGACCTCAAAACTAACCCTTTTCTTCTTCTAGTTTCAAGAGGACATCACCCTATCTACTAGTTGTCCACTCGGGTTCTCTCTAATGCAGAAACGCGGCATTAGAGTGATTCTACTGTAATCAATTGTGCCGAAATCCAAGTTGATCAAGCTCAAATACAACACAATCAAATTGACATTAAATCAAGCAAGAAAAGAGATATGAAAACGTTTTTAATTAAGATCAACAAGTCTCACAACGTTTCTGGAATTGTCAACCTCTAAATCTCTACCAGAGATGGAGGTTTTTAGTTACAAAACATAATTGAAATAATACAAGAATTTCAAAACAGAAAATAGAGAAATGCTGGAAAATCTGGAAAATGTGTGAAAAGCTAATTTTCTCCTCTAACTCCTTGCTAATGTCTGATGCCTTCCTCTGCCGTTCTCATCAGCTTTAATGGTCTTCTTTGGCCAAGTAGTTCCTCTCCAAGGTGAGACAGCTCCCACTAACAAGTCACTTCAGTTTGGTCTTCAAGAAGCATGTCCAAGTGTGGGAATATTCTTCCTAAACACAAGGGGAATGTTGGTTTTGTCTTCTATGAACTTGTTAGGAGTGGGAGGAATGTTATCTGAACCCAAGAAGCTTGGTGTCTCTAAAAACGGCGCCCAAGGAGATAGGAAACGCACTCATGAGAAAATAATTACGGCGCGCATAATCATGGTGAGTGCTGTCCAGATCTGGGAACGTCACGGCAGCCTCATCTCAGGGCCTTGAGATGAGTCGGAATGCATCAGCAGAAAATCTACCAAGCTAGCTTGATCGATTGAGCTCTAATCTTTGGCCTTTTCGTTCCTTTTCCTAATCCTGGTCATTCAAGTGTAATCCTGGAAAAAGGAAGGAAAAAGGATTAAAGCAGCATGTTTATTGTCTCAAAAACCAAGTAAAGAGACAACAAAACTAAGTGGAATAACAATCAATCACTTCGTTTGTTTTTGAAAGCGTTTGTTGCACTGCTTCTGAAGCAGTGACTTGTAAACTTCAGTCATGTTCTTCATGACAATTTAATTTAATATATCTTTCTGCTGATTAAAAAAAAACTAGCTACTCAACAACAGAAGCAACAGCGAAAGAAAAAGACTAACAACTCAATCATCCTAGCCCATAAAGCCAATCCGGCCCTAGGATCATCTGAGACTGGGAATATGGAAAACGAGGGTCCAAAGTCAGCAACCATTGCTGCCAAGTACTAAAGATGAGATTAAGACAACCAAAAGAGCAACATCTACCATCTTTGAAGACCACTTTATTCCGCTGCAACCAAATGGAGTAACACCCAGCATATAGAAGAATCAACCAGCTATCCTAAACTACCCTTTTGTTGCACATCAGCAGCAACGACCAACTTTCCCAGTGAGCTAACATAGACTTGGGAGTCACCCACTGCATACCTGCCCATCTCAAAATCGTCGTCCATATTTGTAGAGTAAACTTACAGTGAAGTAAGAGGTGATCTACCGTTTCCTCGCTATCCCCACACAGAGGACACCTATCCCTAGCTGAATCAATAATTGCCCTGCGGCGCAGGAAGTTCCTTGTAGCTATCCCATTATTCAAAGCGAGCCAAGTAAAAATTTGAGCCCTGTGAGGAACCTTCGCCTTCCAATAGTGTTGCAAATGAATGTCCCCATTAGTCACCTCATTCCACCTCGCTTTCTCTCTGCAAAACGAACCAACCGTGTACTTACCACAGATAACTCTTCTTTTCTAATGAGTAATCAATGCCGAAAATTACCACAACCTTAATATGTGTATTTTCCGGTTAATTTGACAACCTTTAAATTTTAGAAGTATTATCGTAATAATATAGAACACTAAACAAATCAAATAGAGTGTCTAGTAACATTTAATAGCAAAATGATTAATTTTTATTTTTAATTAGATCCTGAATGTAAGATTTTTATTCTTTTGATTTGCAATTTTTTATTTTTTTATTAAATTAACTTGGTTATATATTCTTCACATTAGTATTTATATTGGTTTAACCCTAAATATTGGGGAAAAAATCTCTAGTATTTTAATCTTCCAGTCAAGTTTTTTAAACCTCGATAAACTTGAACTAAATAGCGTTTGTCGAAAACTTTATTAATGAGAAATCTCGTTAAAAGAACCTCAAATAGCTATCATAAATATTTTATTTTCATGATAAAGGAAAACTTCTAACCGGTCGGAAAGCCGTTGAAAACTTCAGCCGGTAAAACCAGTTTTTTTAGTGGGAAAAGGGAGTTTAATTTGTGTCTGAGGTAATCTATCTACTGCTGTAGTATTGCAGCCACAATCAACGTCCCAGACTCCTACCGTGGCCATAATCGTTGAATAACTAAAGAGTCTCGCAAGAATGCCAATTTGGAATTGAAAGTAACATATTGTTTGCAAGAAAATACACATCGCTATATAGTCATGATGAAATTGAAAGCCAATTTGTCTTCTGATTGATTCTGATGCACGTACAATAGGTTCAAACCATCTCAATCAATCAATCTTATGTTACGTTTGTCATTTTTTCTCAATTAAGTTTTTACTCTTACATGCTCAGTAATCAATAGCATAGTCATGATGAAATTGAAAGCCAATTTGTCTTCTGATTGATTCTGATGCACGTACAATAGGTTCAAACCATCTCAATCAATCAATCTTATGTTACCTTTGTCATTTTTTCTCAATTAAGTTTTTACTCTTACATGCTCAGTAATCAATAGCATGATGTGGCGGAGCCACGTTAGGGCCAGGGGGGGCTGTAGCCCCCCCAAGCTTTTCAAAATTTTGTGGATAGTGGCCTTGGCCCGCTTGGGTTGTCATAAACTTTCAAATTTTATGGGTAGTGGGCAGAGGCTTGGGCCGCGTCTGGCTCCGAGGCCCAACTCCAGCTCAGGTGCGCTAAGCGACTCAATCGACGATGAGGGTTTCTCATTTCTGGGCAGAAAAATTGAAATCACTCAAAGCAAGTCAGCAACCATTACCAAGAACAATCCATCCTGCAAAGTGCAAATTGGAACCCAAACCCATCGCCTGATCGCCCGATCGTCGCCAATCCAGTCGCCAATCACCGCCGGCCATCGTCGCGTTGCCAATCGTCAATTGCCTGATCGCCGCCGCGGCAGCAGCAGCAGTGCAGCACGATCGTCGCCGCCATCCAAACCCAAACCCATCCAATTTCCAAACCCATCGTCGCTGACTCGCCAATCGCAAGAAACATAAAAGGCACTTTTCTTTTCTTTTTCAATTCTAAACTGATCAGATGATGAGATGAGAGAGAGAGTAAAATTAAATGGAAGACAAAGACTTGGAAGTAATACTAATATTGTAATAAATTAATAATATTGCTAACTCTTTTGGATTTTTCCTCTGGTTTTTGTCTTTTTTTTCTTTGGCTTTTGGCTTTTAGGGTTCAAAAGTTTGAGAAAGTTAGAAGTGGAGCCAGAAAGTGAGAGAGACGTGGTGCCTCAAACGGTGGTGGGATTGAGATTATTATACTAATTTGTAAGTAATTTGTAACTTGTAAGTATAAAGCCATTCATCCATTTCCTGTTTGTTTTCTTGCAGACTGTCAAGTTTTACTGATTTGCTATAAATGGTATTAATTTAGGTGTATTGCAATTTTATATCGAATTTGAATTATGCCGCCGAGAAAGCAACAATGTCTCGATTCATTTTTTAGAAAACAAAGTGTTCAATCCGGACCTAGCACACAATTGGATGTTGATGTTGATACTTCAACAATTCCGGTGCATCCCGCTGAACCTTCTGAGATTGAATGTGGGAGAAATCTTGATTCCTCTATTCGTCCCATGTCTACTAGTGTCAAAGTAGATGGTTTAGAACGTGATCCAGGATTACGTCCCCAAATGTGGGACTATTCAGTAAATCAACGAGATGAGATTCGACGTGCTTATCTAACTGCTGGTCCGTATCAACCTCGTGCTTCTAGCTCTGACTCTAAGTATCCTTTATGCGAGAAGCAACAACGACGTTTTCAAGCTTCTTGGTTCTCTCAATTTCCTTCTTGGTTAGAGTACTCTCCTACCAAAGATGCCGCATATTGTTTGCCATGTTATCTTTTTACTGTGAAATCAGTTGGGCGACCTGGATGGGATGCTTTTATAAGAGATGGATTCAAGAGATGGAAGAGGGTCAATGATGGGAAAAATTGTGCTTTTCTGAACCATATCGGGACAGATTCGAGCTCACCCCATAATATTGCCGTGAAAGCTTGCGCAGATTTAATGAATCAATCTGGCCACATTGATAAAGTCTTACTTGCGCAACGGTCTAATCAAATTCAGAACAATAGACTGAGACTCAAGACTTCTATTGATGCGGTTCGTTGGCTTGCATTTCAAGGGTGTGCATTTAGAGGTCATGATGAGACTTCAAGCTCTAGAAATCGCGGTAACTTCCTTGAATTGATACAACTTTTATCATCATACAATGAAAATGTTGCAAATGTTGTTTTGGAAAATGCTCCTCCTAGTGCTAAATACTCTTCACATGACATCCAAAAGGAGATTCTACATGTTCTAGCAAAGAAAGTTCGCAATAAGATTCGAGAAGATATTGGTGATTCTAAATTTTGTATTATTGTTGATGAGGCTCGAGATGAGTCTAAAAGAGAGCAAATGGCTCTTATTTTGAGATTTGTTAATCAAGATGGTTTTATAAAAGAGCATTTCTTTGATCTAGCTCATGTTCAAGACACAACTTCAGCAACACTAAAGAGTGAGATTTCAGATATTCTCTCTCGTTATTGTCTTGATATTCAGAACCTGCGAGGTCAAGGATATGATGGAGCAAGCAACATGCGTGGTGAATGGAAAGGGCTACAAGCATTGTTTATTCAGGATTGTCCTTGTGCCTATTATGTACATTGTTTTGCTCACCGGTTACAACTGGCATTAGTTGCTGCAGCTAGAGAGGTACATCCAATTCATGAATTCTTTTCCAATTTGACTTTTATTGTCAATATTGTTACCTCTTCATGTAAACGTCATGATGAATTGCAAGCTGCCCAAGCATCTAAAATTGCCTATTTGCTTTCTATTGATGAACTTGAAACTGGAAAGGGTCTCAATCAAATTGGAACTTTACAACGAGCTACTGATACTCGTTGGGGATCACATTTTCATTCCATTTGCAACCTTCTAAGCATGTATGATGCAATTTGCTCTGTTCTTGAAAAAGTAAAGACTAATGGATCTACTTACTCTCAACGAGGTGATGCCAACTCAGCTTTGAATATGATGACATCTTTTGAATTTATTTTCATCTTGCATCTAGTGAAGGAAGTCATGGGGATTACTGAAGTACTTTGTCAAGTTTTGCAGCAAAAGTCTCAAGATATCTTGAATGCTTTACATTTAGTTTCAACTTCAAAAGCATTGATCCAGAAGTTGAGAGAACATGGTTGGAATGATTTTATTGAAAGTGTTATATCATTTGCAAAGAAAGAAGATGTTGAGATCCCTGATTTGAGTGCTCGATATGTTGAAGGTCGAGGTCGTCGTCAACGTGATATTACTAAGGAGCATCACTATCACTTTGATATATATAATGTTGCAATAGACTTCCAATTGCAGGAGCTAAATAGCAGATTCAATGAGCAAGCAATGGAGCTTTTGACACTTAGTTTAGCATTGAATCCAAATGATGGCTACAAATCCTTTAACATTGAGGATATTTGTAAGCTTGCTGAAAAGTTTTATCCTCTTGATTTTAGTGAGCAAGAAATGATGAGTCTCAAATATCAATTGCAACATTTTGAGCTTGAGATACAGAGTCATCCCAAGCTGCAGGATTTGTCATCTCTTTCAGAATTATGTAAAGTGTTTGCAGAAACCAAGATGTCAAAGACGTTCTATCTTATTGATAGAATGATTCGTCTTATTTTAACTCTTCCAGTATCTACAGCAACAGGTGAACGTGCATTTTCAGCAATGAAAATTGTTAAAACAAGGCTTCGTAACAAAATGGAAGACGAATTTCTCGCAGATAACTTGGTGGTTTATATTGAAAGGGAAATTGCCGAGACTTTCAGTTTAGACTCGATATTAAATGGATTTGTTGATTTGAAAGAGCGTCGAGTACAATTTAGGTAATTTAATTAATTATACATAATACATATTAAATTTATTATTATAATAATTATTGACGATAATGTTCATATTTTACAGGTAATTTTTTTTCTCGCCCCCCCAAGCGATGATGGCAGGCTCCGCCACTGATGATGTCATTTATGAATCCACGTGTACATTAAATATTATTTATTTATTATCCACATGTACATGTCTAATATTATTATATTATAAAAATGGCAAACGAAGGACAAAAAATGATAATTAAGCTAAAATAAAATAAAAGAAGTATCTCCTCTGTTTTGTTCAATATACGAAATTCGAGCGCGCCGCTAATATTGAAGGAAAGGATACAAGAAAAAGACAATTTGTATATATTTATATTGTACATTACCATACGTATTTGGAGGAAAGTGGTGAAATATTAGAGAATTTAGTTCATTTAGAATTGAATTAAAATAACTCATGTACATATGAATATGATATTGTTTTTAATAAAAGAGTTTAGTTGTAAATGAACTTTTTCTAAATAAGAAAAATGAATGAAAGTATTATCTTCAATTTGTGAAAGAATTCTATTCCAAATGAATTAACCATATATCAAAATTAGGGTTGTGAACGAATTGGATTACTGTAAATCCATATCCAATTTGTTTTAAAAAATATCGGACAGAATTTATCTATTTATCCATCGGATTTTTAAAATTTAAATTCATATCTGAATCCTAACAGATCCAGAGTACTTATCGGATCTAGCGGATATATCCATTAATTTTTTTTAAAATTAAGAGAATGAGACTTTTTCATAGAAGAAAAAAAAGTTAAGGGAATGAGACTCTTTCATGCCTCCAAAAACATTACCACCTTTTTTAGCTACAGTAGGAAAAATAAATTATTATTATTATTGTTGTTGTTATTTTTATTTTGGATTGAATTTTTATCAGATCAGATTAATATAGATTCATATTTGATTTGTTAAGCAAACGGATAAATGAGTTTGGACTCTAATCGGATTAACAGAACATAATAGTTGATTCATCTCCGTTTAATTCGGATTAAAAGCTTATCCATTGATTGCCCTAATCGAAATAATCAAAATAAATTATTATTAAAACATGTGTTGATTTCAATTCTTTAAATTCAAAAGTGTCATACCAAATAATTGAATTAAAGTCTCCTATGATTTGATGCTGAATACCGTAAGTAGTTTGATTACTAAGCAACCCATGAATGTTTTCAATCTTAAAGAACAATTTGGTATTTTCCATTGACAAATTGGAAGAATGATGGCTATAAATAGTTGCAACCCATACCATGTTTTCTCATAATCTCACAAGAACTCGATCGACAATGAAAGGAATTCGTTTTCTTGCAACATTTCTACTTCTAGCTTTCGCTGCTTCCCTTGCCTTAGCTAACGATCCTAGCCCTCTTCAGGACTTCTGCGTTGCTGTTGATGACCCCAAGCTTGGTGGTATGCTTTAATATTATTCTTTTGTTGGGGTCAGAAAATATAATTTAATTATATAGTTCATTAGAATTATATTGATCGAATTAAATTTGCGTTAATTGCAATATTTTGTGTGCTAATTTAAATTAAATTAAATTAATTGAACTACTATTATAATTGATGTGCCTACTCTAATTAAAGTTTAATTAACATTAATGTGTGGATGGTAATTTTCTCAAAATTAACAAAAAATATTGTTGTGCAGTTTTCACTAATGGAAAGTTCTGCAAGCGTCCTGACCATACCAAAACAGACAACTTCATCTTCTCAGGGCTTAACATTCGTGCCAATACCGATAATGAGCTCGGTTTGAACATTACTTTCGCCACCGTTGAGGAATATCCGGGAGTAAACACGTTAGGCATATCTCGTGTTCGCATTGATTTTGCTCGCGACGGTCTAAACCCACCTCACTTTCACCCTCGTGCATCAGAATCTCTAGTTGTACTGAAAGGTAAGCTTTACGCAGGATTCGTCACATCTAGGCCAGAATACCGCCTTTTTGCGAAAATCTTGTACCCCGGAGATTCTATTGTGTTCCCTGTTGGTCTCATTCACTTCCAATTAAACATCGGAGAAGCTGAGGCTCTTGCGTTCGCTAGTTTTAATGGGCAAAACCCAGGTGTGATTCGGGTTGCTGAAGCTGTTTTCGGATCAAATCCACCCATTCATCCCCATGTCCTGACCAAGGCTTTCAAGCTGGAGAAGAAAGTGGTGAAGCATATTCAGGAAGAATTCGGACAGGATTCTGATGATCAGTTCTCAGACATCCTAGGAAGTTATTAATTTGCTATTGTGTTTTGAGTTTTATCATGTAGGAATAAAGTGTGGGTGCTCAAATTTGTAGTTCCCTTCCCGACATATAGGCTTTGAAATTAAATAAATCTGATCGTTCGTTAATTAAGCTTATCGATCATCAAATCTCTATCGAGTTTATGTTTTACAATTATTAATTAATTTGTAGCGTCAAATATAATATAGTATATTTTTAGTTTGCTTTTAATTAAAATTATAAGTTTGCACTCACAAGCCTTAATTCTATTGGGCCGTGGGCCGTGGGCCGTGGTTCATGGGCCATGGGCGTGCTAATGTGTATATATATATCAACAAAATATATATATAGCAGCAACAACAACAATAATAATAATAATTATTATAATTATAATTATTGCCCGAGTAGTCCCCGTAAGAAACCACCACTGACCACTCCCTTCTGTGGGCCGCCACTTTCATTTGATCTAAAACTACACAAACTTGGAAGCGCTGGTCCAAGCTGACACAAAAAAGTTGATCATATTCATTTAACTAAAAACGCACCGATCAACGTAATGATGATATTATAATTAGAGCCTTATTAGTAAATTTATCAAAAATTACAACCAACGGTATTAGAAATAAAAATTAATTAATAGAAAAATACAATTTTACTGGACAACTTAAAAATTACGAAAAGAATACTTATTATTTTTGTTCCAATATTCTTTTGGGAGATAATTGATTATTTTCGAATTAAGTAAGTGTACAATTTTCTCTTCTTCTCTTACCAAAAAAAAAAAAAAAAAATTCTCCCCCTCGTCTCAATTATTTTAGCAAATTAGGTAGTACTAAATCACTAATTAGAACAAACCAACCAAACAATCCCGCCATCAAGAAGAAGCAGAAGATTAAAATATTGGAATCGCGGAAAATCTAGGTCATCTCACCGGCTTAAAGCACTAGTTGGTGCCTAGCGTTTACCATTTCATTTATTTCAGTACCAAACGTTTTATTTTGTTCATTTTTGTGCTTAATGTTAGTTCTGCTTGTTTGTTTTATAAAAAAACTTAACAGAGAGACAAATGGCTGTTTTCGAATCTCACCTATCAGTTTATTTAAATTTTAAATTGTTTAATGAAAAAAAAAAATTCTAAAGAAATCCGACCTGTCTTTCACCTTCTTCATTTTTTACCAATCTTCATCTTTTCCATCTCTGTTTCCTGCTTGATCTTCTTCTTCTTTGTTCTTTTCACCAAATCCTTTACCTCTGCATCTCCGGTTCCTGTTATTATCTATGACAAGGGAAGCTGACTTTTATTTACCTCAGCTCCAATATACTCGAGCACCGCAGCAAGGTAGATCGGAGCTTCGCTCCCGACACGCTGAGAGTAACTTCCCTTCTTCAAGTATCAGCCGGTGCGACCAACCGGGAACTGCAACCGGCTTTCACAGACCGGGTTACCGCCACCTTCTTTGGACCGCCTCCTTTCCTCCACCCTGCTCCTTTCTTCACCTTCGCTGCAGTCTCCATGGCTATAAAAAATCAGGACAGATTCTAAAGCAGTATTGTAGTTTCTTTCTTCCTTTTCTCTGAAAACTAATTAAGGAATTGCAAAATTAAATTGTAAATGATTTGTAAAAAAAATATTGGCTGGGGTGGAATAAATTTTAATTTTTTTTCGAATAAACAATTTAAAATTCAAATAAAATATTATTATTATTATTATTATTATTATTATTATTATTATTATTATTTTTTGTAATTGTTTTTTTCCTCGACAGAGATAACTATAGTATACTATACTATACACACAACAGGATTTCTTGCGATGGATGGAAAAAAGAACAGACAAGGACAAAGAGGAGGGTCGTCACTAATTAAATTTAAGGGTAATAGTATTTAAACCCCCTGTACTAACGCGAAAAATAGACACTTCCCTTGGATTATAAAATTTTTATTCCACCTCCCATGTATTTAAAGTCAACGCAACCCAGCTCCATTCTGTTAGTCAATCTAACGGACTGTTAAATATTACCCAAGCCAGCCAGTTGAAAAAAAAAACTGTTTTTATTTTCTTTTTCTGAAAAATAATATAATTAATTTAAAAAAATCAAAAAAAATATATAATTAATTTAGAAAATTCAGACAAATAATGTAATTAATTTTAATTTTTTAAAAATAATGTAATTAAGTGTTATTTTCTTTTTCCTTTTTCTTTTTCTTATTTTTTATTTTCTTATTCCTTAATTTCTTTCTTTCCAGTTTTTCACATGTTAGCCTGGATAATTTATCTCAACTCTAAGGCCAAAATGTACCATGACAGGTCCATTCGTCCCAAGACCTTGACAGTTGGGCAGAAGGTCCTACTTTTCAGCTCAAGATTTCGCATCCTAGCTGGAAAATTGAAGAGCCGCTGGACTGGTCCCTATGTGATTACTCATGTGAATCCCAATGGTGTTGTTGATATTCAAAACCAGGAGGATCAGAGCATTTTCAAGGTTAATGGGCAACGTCTCAAGCCATTTTATGAGGGGGAAATAGCATAAAGCACCCCTGTACTAAGCGCGAAAACCAGAAACTACCCCTGACATTCAAAACGTCTAATACACCTCCCCTGTACTAAGGGTCAACGACAAAACCTCGGTCTCCGTTAGTCAAACTAACTGACCGTTAGTGTTGACCGTTGACTTTCATTAAAAAATTCCAAAAAAATGTAAAAATTCCAAAAAAAATCTAAAACTTTCAAAAAAAATCTAAAAAATATGTAAAAATTATAAAAAATGTAAAAATCCAGAAAAAATATATAATTTTTTTTAAAAAATATAAAAAATCATAAAAAATGTAAAAATTCACAAAAAACATCTAATTTTCTTTTTAAAAATGTAAAAATTAATAAAAAATTCTAAAAATTCTAAAAAAATGTAAGAATTCCAGAAAAATTCTATTTAAACAAATGTAAAAATTCACAAAAAAAATGTAAAATTTTTTAAAAAATCTAAAAAAGTAAAAAAAAATGAACAAATCCAAAAAAAATGTAAGAATTCAGAAAAATATAAAACATCCAGAAAAAATGTAAAAATTCACAAAAAAACCGTAAAAAAGGGAAAAAAGTAAAAAATTCATAAAAAATGTAAATTTTTTTTAAAAATTAATTAACCTAAAAATCCCAAAAAAATTAATTAATATAACAACCCTGAAAAAAATGATTTTAAAAAAAAAAAAACAATTCCTTAGATTAATTAAATTTTTTAAAAAAACATTACATTTTTTTTAAAAAAAAACAATTCCTTAGATTAATTAAATTTTTAAAAAAAACATTACATTTTTTATGAATTTTTTTTTGGGTTTTTTACATTTTTTATGGATGTTTTATATTTTTCTCATTTTTTTGTGGATTTTTTCATTTTTTTGTGAATTTTTACATTTTTTATAGATTTTTTAAATATAGTTTTTAGATTTTTTTTTTTAAAAAAGAAATTTTTTTCTGAATTTTTACATTTTTATGAATTTTTATATTTTTAAAAATTTTTTAAATGTTTTTTATGAATTTTTACATTTTTTTTGGTATTTTTTCATTTTTTCTGAATTTTTTAATGAAAGTCAACGGTCAACACTAACGGTCTGTTAGTTTGATTAACGGAGACTGAGGTTTTGTCGTTGACCCTTAGTACAGGGGAGGTGTATTAGACGTTTTGAATGTCAGGGGTAGTTTCTGGTTTTCGCGCTTAGTACAGGGGTGCTTTATGCTATTTCCCCTTTTATGAGGGATTCCAAAACCACACCGTGGAGAGCACCGCGTTTGAATCACCTCCATGATGATACAATCTGAAATGACATTCAGTCGAGTCCAAGACTTCAAACAGGGACGCTACATGGGAGGCAACCCATGCCAAACTCAATCCATTTCCTTCAGCATTAAAAGTGGTCAAGAAAGTTTCATTGCAGCTACGGTCAGTTCATCCCAAGGCCTTGGGATGAATCAGACCTTTTACCAAAAATTGCCACATCAAAACACCCTGCTCCGCCAGCTGATCTGTGAACAGCGCCACAACAACCACACGCAGGAGAACATCCTTGATGTCTTAAGGC
This sequence comes from Viola odorata, assembly GCA_963691705.1. Lineage (NCBI taxonomy): Eukaryota > Viridiplantae > Streptophyta > Magnoliopsida > Malpighiales > Violaceae > Viola > Viola odorata. The sequence goes on from OY829542.1 coordinate 64,787,199, forward strand.
GCGCGTTTCCACCACCTCCCGCCCCTCCACAAAATTAATGCCCCCGGTCATTTCTTTTCCTTTTCCTTTGCATTTTATTTTTATGCATGATTTTATGCATGATTTTTGTTTGTTTTTTTTTTGTCTGGTCTCTTTCACATTGAGGACAATGTGTCCAATAAGTGTGGGGGAGACACTTTCGTGTTTATTTTGTGCATGTTTTTCATTCTTATTTTGTGTGTTTTAATACTTCACCAATCAACTATGTCTTGCAATGCTCAAACAATTCTGACATTATGATTGTACATTTATTCACATAGATGTATGATTAGTACTGCTGTCTTAGGAAGTGCTTTGCTAGGGCTGATTGTCTGCTTTTCCTTAGATCTTGGGATGAGGATCCTATCCTCTACACTGCTGCTAGTTTTTAATTTCAGTTTGCATGAGTACCATTTGATTTTCTTGTGTGCTGATCTCTCACCATGCCCTCCTGGATTGCACGATGTTGGTGGTTCGGCACCATCATCCCTACTTGGAGAAACTTCCGGTCGGTTGTGTGCTAACTCCTTATTTTTGGACCGATCATAGCACCCTTGGTGAAAGATCTTATCTGCATGTGCCTTTTGTTTGAAATGGGAATGTGGAAAGATGCAAAACTCATGGGAAAAGAAAAGAAGTGTTGCAATAAAATAAAAAAATAAAAAAAAAGAAGGATGGTGAGGAAAAGAGGAAAAGATTGGTGGTGTTCTTTAATTTTGTTGTTTGTGCTTTAATTAATTTTTATATTTATGCATGAGTGTCGCAGCTAGTGTTTGGATTGAGTCGAAGGAAGAGAAGCCAGAGATTCTAGGGTTGTATTTCCTGGTTGAACAACATGCTATCATACCGCTATTTGAATATTTGCACATTTGTGATGTTTGGCGTGTTTGAGTATTGCTTGAATGAGTTGATTTTTGAAGTTTTTGTATGAGTCCAGTATAGGGATTGATTTTCTGTACAAGGGGTGTGTTTTCTGTGTTTATTCTTAGTTCATGCTTGGGGGCAAGCATGGATTAAGTGTGGGGGAATATGATTGATGGTTTATTTCTGATGTTTTATTGTCTCTTTTCCTAGTAATTGAGATGATAAGTTTGCTACTTTAAGCCCTTTTGCTTCCTTTCTTCTTAAACAGCCTTTGGTACATCAATCTGAAGGAAAGGAGCAGAAAGCTTGAAGATCAGAGCCTAAATCAATCATTTGGTGTTGGAGTTTCGTTTTCAGCTTTGCTGCCTTGAATTTGGTCCATTCGTCCCAAGGCCACTTCACCATTTTGCCGAAATCAGCTCTCCCCTAGGCCTTGACAAGAAGCAACCTAACGGAATTCCAGCTGGACAGCACTCACCATGATTTTACACACCTCCATTATTTACGCATGAGTGCGTTTCTTGTCTCCTTGGATTCCATATTTAGAGGCACTAAGCTTCCTGAGTTCCAATAGTATTCCTCACACCACTAGCAAGTGCTTAGAAGACAAAAAGCAACATTCCCCTTATTTTGGGGAAGAATATTCTCACTTTTGGACAAGCCTTTTGAAGCCTAAATTCAGGAAGCTTGTCAGTGGAAGTGGTCCCATCTTGGAGAAGAGGAACTTGGCTGCTGGAAGACAATTAAAGGAGAGCAATTCGGACAGAGGAAGGCATCGGGCAGCAAGGAGGAACCAGAGGAGAAAATCAGCATTTTCCCATATTTTCCAGATTTTCCAGCTTTGCTTTGTATTTCCGGGTTTAAACTTATTCTGCATTTTTATTATGTATTGTAGCTAAACACTCGGTTCCTGGTAGGGATCGAGAGATTGACAAGTTATGTTGATTGTGAGACTATGTTGATCTTAATAGAAGTGGATTTCGTATTTCTTTCCTTCTTGTTTTAATGCTAAACTTGTCTTTGTTATTTTTGAGCTTGATCAACTTGAATTTAATTTGGATGAGTACTGTCAGTTCTCTTCTTGTTAATGTGATTAAATCACTCTTAGAGAACATTAGTAGACAACATATCAGTAGGGTAAAGGGTATTTACTTGGTCTAAACTGATAGAAGGAATAGAACTAGACTACCTTCCCGTCCCAAGGCCTTGGGAAGGGCCGTCCTGGGTGACAGCTAGGAATGCTGCCAGACTTGACCAGACCTTAGGATGACGAATTATTCCCGATGTCTAGAAGGGGGACCTCACTGTTTTTAATCAATCCCTTGAGTTTTTCCTTAAGTTTTCTGATTCCTTTGCTTAGGCCCCGCATGGCCAAGCAAAGTGGCGGGTTAGAGCCTTAGGAAATGCTTGGGAGGATTAGGGTGTTTTAAATAGAAGGTTTTCTTTTAAATCACTTATGAAGCAGGTTAGGGGAATCTTAGTGTGCTACTGGTTTCCGCAACTTCTTCTATGAAAACCATTTCGAAAACGTTTTTGTCAATTGACGGGTGTCGAATCCGCGATCATAAATAAAAAGATTACAACTTATCACTAAGCAGCAAAAAGGATTTGTGCATAGCGGCAAGAGGATCGATCCACAGGGACTATCGGCCTAATGCTCATTCTCCTGCAAACAACCAAACCAAACTGATCAGAACGAAGGGGGAGGTATAAACAGTGCAGAAAATAAATGACAGAAAAATAAAATAAAACAGGAGACATGGTAGCTTCATCTCAAGGCCTTGAGATGAGTCTACCATGCTCTAAATAAAAACAGTAAATAAAATACGAAAATAGTAAAGAAAAAGCGAGTGAAAGGATGAGGGAAATATTATTCCCAGCAGAGATCTCTTGAGGTAACAATTCCATGTTGTTCATTGACACAAAAAACATTTTCAAAACAATTTCCATAGAGAAGTTATAGAGATACATCCAGGGGCGATCTCCAAGCCTCCTCCTACTCAAGTCACTCAAGGAGAAGCTCTTTTCGTGACCCTAACTCCCCTAACAATCAAGGATTGCTGGTTCATTGATATGATTAGGAAGGCCCTTCTCTAGACCTTGAGATGGACGCACTTGCAGTCCATTGGCCTCAAAACTAACTCTTTTCTTCTTCCTAGTTTTAGGAATTACCCTATCACTAGTTGTCTACTCGGGTTCCCTCTAACACAGAAACGCGGCATTAGAGTGATTCTACTGTAATCATTCATGCTAAACATAGGTTAGCTAAGCCCGAATTCAACAAGAACAAATTGTCATTAAACCAAGCAAGAAAAGAGATATGAAAAACGTTTTTATTGAAGAACAACAAGTCTCACAACATACTGGAATTGTTAACCTCTCAATCCCCACCAGGAATCGGAGGAATTAATTACAACTCCAATCAAAACAGCAAGCTTGAATAAAATCCGAAAATACAAAAAAAGTGGAAAATAATGAAAAATGAGAGAACTAGCTTCTCTCTTCCGTTCCCCTTTCTTCTCCTTCTGGTCTGGTCTGGACTCCTCTCTGCTCAAGCCTCTTCACTTAAATGGCAGCCAAGGTCAGTCAACCCAAAGAATAAAATATTCCCAAGTTGGCAAATCCATAAAACAAGCATGCTAAACATTCTCCACTAAGTTTTGTTTCTTTGAGCCACGTGAGGGAGAATATAGCATGCTGGGAACACCTTGTCTCCATTTACCAAGTTCCAAGCAGACAAGAAAAGCACTCAGGAATAAATAATTGTAGCACGGAAAAATATGGTCAGTGCTGTCCAGCCGGAATCTGCCAGGTCGCTTCATCTCAAGGCCTTGAGATAGGCCGGAAATGCGCCCAGAAAATCTGCTCATCACTAATTGATCATTTTAGCTCTAATCTTCGGCCTTTTCGTTCCTTTTCCTCCTTCAACATATATTAAACCTATAAAACCACAAAGGAAGGAAACAAGCTCAAAGTAGCATATTAATCATCTCAATTAATAATAAAAGAGACAATAAATCATTGTAAATAAACAATCAATCACAATGATCAATCTCATGACTTTGCCATCTCATAATGATCTCTACCTGGAATTATTTCTCATCTGATTTTCTCTTATTACAACTGTTTAATTACATGCTTAACTCACTTGCCATATTTCTATTTATGTTAGCATTTAATTCTCTGATTTGCAAACTTGTTTCAAGACCTTGCGTGCTAGATTTGGTTATTTTCAGGAACAATAGCGATTGGACTAGTCTTGTCTCTGTGGATCGATCCTCTCACCACTGTCTACATTCCATTTCGTAGCCAGCATTGAGTTGTATTTTTATTACTTTATGCAGGGCATGCGACGACCCTGCCAATAAGAAAAGACAGATCTAGAGCTAAAAGTCCCTCAGTTTGTCAGGCTCGTGACCTCGCTCTAATCAACTACCCACCCTATCTATTCGAGACCACTTCAGCGCAATCAAGACTAAACAGATGCCTACTTGTTTCATGCAATTTTCTTTCCGTATTCATCACATAAATGGCAGCATTCACACAAAATAATAATCAGTTGATCAAGCCTCAAATTATTTCATGCAAAGATGTAATTAAAACGACAAGTAATTGAATATGGTATCAAGAATATATTAAGCACATTAAGGCCTCGAATCTGCCCTTGCAACCCTTGAACAACCCTTGCTAAGAACTAATGATTTAGCTACTCATACTTGAAGATGAACAATTAATAATTGAAGAAAACATAATAAGTAAATAAATAGATTAAGGGAAGAAAACTTTGTTACTAAAATTCCGTTTGAAGCCCGACGGCAAGGTTGAAGATGAGCTAACAAGAACTAGAGAGAGAAACTAGAGAGAAGTCTAAGAAAACTAAAACTAATGATTTTCTAAAATTATTTAGGTGATGAGAGATTCCGAGCGAGCCTAAACTATTCTTGGATGCTCTTTATATAGAAGAGCTCCAAGCACAAAATATCTTCAGCCTAAAACTAGGGACAAAATGCATTAATTGAAAGCCTATAAAAATAGATCCATGCTCCTTAAAGCACAAAGCTGAAAAAGCATAAAGTTGTTTGATTTTTCCAGCTTTGGCAGGTCTGGAGTGGGCTCAAGGGCTGAGATGGTCAGAGCGGTAGGTATTTGGTAGTCAGTGCAGACTGTAGGAACAGTGTCAGAGGAGGCATATAGAAGCTCTGGCAAGAGGACACGTGGAAATGTCGTTCTTCGCCCTTCGGGGTCCCGAATGGAGAATCCGATTCGGGATCTTGAACGCTGCTTTGGACTCGGGACCTCGACTTTTGGTCCTGAAGCTCAAAACTGCACAAAATGCTCCAAAAATGCATCTTTTCGCATAAACTCCCATTTTAGGCCTAGATCTGCAATAGTAATGAAAACAATGGTAGATTAGCAGAATCATGCCTTAAATGGGTGAGAAAATGGGGAGAAAATCGTGCATAAAAACATGCTATCAAATAATCCCCACACTGCCCAATGCTCGCCCTTGAGCATTCACAAAATTTAAAACATACCCAAAATAGAACAGACACACCAAACCATAGCACAGAGAATAAGCATGCTACTTTCAAGATTCGGGACCCCGAATGAAAACAGACTCCACCTAGATACACCTGCATCAAATCAGAAGGATAACAACCCTTAAGAAGAGACTTTTCCACATCAGCCTATTCACCAGCAGTCCTCGCATGGGTCAGTGTTTGCACTCAAGCTCATGAACAAGGCTAGGTGATTGATTGTTATTTCACTTTGTTTTGTTGCCTCTTTACTTAGCTTTTGAAGCAATAAACATGCTGCTTTGATCCTTTTTCCTTCCTTTTTCCAGAATTACACTTGAATGACCCAGGATTAGGAAAAGGAGCGGAAAGGTCAAAGATTAGAGCTCAATCAATCATGCTGGCTTGGCATTTTTCTGCTGATGCATTCCGACTCATCTCAAGGCCCTGAGATGAGGCTGCTGTGACGTTCCCAGATCTGGACAGCACTCACCATGATTATGCGCGCCGCAATTATTTAGTCATGAGTGCGTTCCTTGTCTCCTTGGGCCCCGTTTTTATAGACACTAAGCTCCTTGGGTTCAGAGAACATTCCTCCCACTCCTAACAAGTTTATAGAAGACAAAAATCAACATTCCTCTTGTGTTTAGGAAGAATATTCTCATGCTTCTTGAAGACCAAATTTGAAGTGGATTATTTATGGAAGCTGTCTCACCTTAGAGAGGAGTATCTTGGCACCAAGGAGGACCATAAATACTGTTGAGAACGGCAGAGGAAGGCATCGGACGAGAGCAAGGAGTTAGAGGAGAAAACCAGCTTTTTCACTTATTTTCCAGAATTTCCAGCATTTTCCTATTTTCTGTTTTGAACATCTTTCATCATTTCGTTATGTTTTGTAACTAAAAACCTTCATCTCTGGTAGAGATTTAGAGGTTGACAATTCCGGAATTGTTGTGAGACTTGTTTTGATCTTAATTAAAAGCGTTTCATATCACTTTTCTTGCTTGTTTTAATGATAGTTTGATTGTATCGTGTTTGAGCTTGATCAACTTGGATTTCAGTACAATTAATTACAGTAGAATCACTGTGGTGCCGCGTTTCTGCACTACAGAGAACCCGAGTAGACAACTAGTGATAGGATAATGTTTTTCCTAAAACTAGAAGAAGAAAATAGTTAGATTTGAGATTTCTGGACCGCAGTTGCGTCCATCTCAAGGTCTTGAGAAGGGCCTTCCTAATCACATCAACAAACCAGCAATCCTTGATTGTTAGGGGAGTTAGGGTCACAAGAGGAGCTTCTCCTCGAGTGACTTGAGTAGGAGGAGGCTTGGAGATCGCCCCTGGATGTATCTCTATAACTTCTCTATGAAATTGGTTTTGAAAATCCTTTTGTCAATGATCAACGTCTTGGAATTGTCACTTCGTTAATATCTCTACCGGGGATGTCTTTCCCCTACTGATTTCAATCCCATTCCAACCATATTTCTATATGCAACTCTCGTTTAATTCATTTACATTTCTGTTTTCACGAATTTACAACCCAAAACTTGGTTTTTCACTTGGTTATTTATAAAGGGAAGAACGAATCAGTCAAGCTTGTCTCTGTGGGATCGATCCTCTCACCACTATCTGCATTATTTGTAGAATAGCAATGAGTTGAACATTAACTTTTATGCAGGGCATGCGACACCCTTGTCATAAAATTGGCGCCGTTGCCGGGGACAACGTGTACTGATTTTTTGTTTTCTTGTTCATGACCAGGTCTTCAAACTCGCAACCACTACCTTTCATTTCAGAAATTTCCAGAACAGAAACGACTCTCAGACATTCGAAGAGGAAGTTTTCCGAACTTTCTTCATCAGGTTCAAATTCAGAATCCGAAGCTGATCCATCTCAGGACCCTGAGGTAGACCAACCTGCGGAACCAGAAATGGCAGATCCAGCAGAACCTACCTTAAGAGAGCTCAACCAAGGAGCAGAGCAGGAGTCTTTCCTGTGTATCAACTACCGTCCAGTGCCACAAGACTGGGCCGTGAAGTCAAACGTTATGCACAACCTCAGCAAGTTCAGGGGTCATGCATCCGAAAATCCCTACAAGCACCTACAAAAATTCCAATTTGAATGTGATGCTTTAAAACCAACTGGTGTCACTCTTGAGAGAGCTAAATTGAGAGCCTTTCCATGGTCTTTAGAAGACTCAGCAAAGAGCTGGTTTTTCAGCCTCCCACATAATTCAATCAACACTTGGGCTGAAATGGCAGCCACTTTTCTCAAGAAGTACTGGTCAGCTACCAAAGCGGGAGCTGCAAGGAAGAGCCTTGTTGCTATCCAGCAACGAGGAGATGAATCTTTTGGTGAATACCATCAGAGGTTTAAAGACCTCCAAGAAGTATGCCCAACGCATGGTGTACCTGAACAATCTTTGATACAATACTTTTATGATGGCATGTGCATCAAGGACAAGGAGAAACTTGATTCAGCTGCAGGAGGAGCATTACTGGACTTGACACCAAGTCGAGCAAGAGCTCTTATTCAGACCTTGGCAGATAATTGCCAACAAAACGGGACATATGACCGCACATCAGCTGCTCAAAACTTGAACGTGGCTGCCCTTGAGAGACACATGGAAGAGGTCTCCACATTTATGAAGAATTTTCCAGCTACAATTGCCCAAATTCACCAAATTCCACCATAGCAAGTGACACCTTGTGGAGTTTGTTTCCAAATAGGTCACATGACCCATGATTGTCCACTTATAGCTGAACCAGTAGAGCAAGCTAATGCAGCCATGCCTCACCAAGGCAATTCGTACAACAACAGCAACAATCAAGGCTGGAAGAATTACCCTCACTATGGGTGGGGGCCAAATCAGCAGCAACCTCCATTTGAATGGAGAAATTTCAAGTCCAGACCCCAACAAAATCAGCAAAACTTCCCAACAAATCAACCCCCAACTCAACCTCAACCTCCACAATTACCAGCACCTCCGCAACCATTACAACTTACTGCACCACCTCCACCACCACTTGAAGATACACTTAAACAAATCCTACAACCATTCATCCAAACTACCCAAGGAGCTATAGCTGACCTCCAAAAATAGATGGCACAGCTCACCATGAGCCAGCAAAACAATTCAGGCCAGCTACCCTCAAACACAGTAGACAATCCCAAGCACCTCAATGCCATAACTTTGAGAAGTGGCAGAGACTTACCACCCAAAACAGGTCCATCTCATGACCCTGAGATGAGCCGACCAGGACCGCAACCAGAAGCTGAAGCTGAAATCACTCTTGAATCAGAAGTTCGTGCACCGGTACCTACTCCAGCAAAAGACACTCCGGCAGCTCAGGAAAAATGCCCAGAAGTCCAGAACATCCCTCCTCCATTTCCCGAAAGGTCCTTAAAAGCCCAAAAGGAAAAAGATGAGAAGAAAATACTTGAAGTTTTTCGGAAAGTTGCTATTAACGTGCCTTTGTTAGACATGATTTCGCAGGTACCCAAGTACGCTAAATTCCTGAAGGAGCTCTGCTCCAACAAGAAGAAACTAGCTGGAATAGAACGGGTGAATTTCAGTGAGCACGTTGCTGCCATGCTTCCTACAAAATGCAAAGATCAAGGAACTTTCGCAATACCTTGTCAAATTGGCAGCAAACAGATAGACAAAGCTTTGTGTGATCTGGGAGCAGGTATAAACGTCATGTCCCTTTCTATTTTTGAAACTCTGAACATAGGAAACCTCAAGGAAACTAGAGTTGTCATTCAACTTGCCGATAGATCAATCATCTACCCCATAGGTGTGGTTGAGGACGTTTTGGTGCAGGTAAACGACTTTGTTTTCCCTGTTGATTTTTATGTGGTAGATATGCAGAATGAGGATGTCTCAAAAACTACTGATGTAATATTGGGTAGACCATTTTTAAGAACAGCTCGTGCCAAAATTGATGTTTATGATGGTTGTCTAACTCTTGAGTTTGGTGAGGAAACAATTAAGTTTAATATGTATGATGCTATGAAGTACCCAAATGACATACACTCTGTTAATTTCTTAGATATTATTGACCCTTTTGTTGATAATGTTTCTGAAATTAAAAATTCAGACCCTCTTGAATATGTCATTAGGAATTGTTTGTATAGGGATGAAACGAAGGAGTTGGAAAGTAATTACACTATCGGCCCAGAAATTCGAAGTGTTGTCAAGGAATTGGGAAAACACCAAGCGTGTGCAGGTATTGAACAGACCTCCGATGCTCCATAATCAATCATTAAACTCCAACCTTCAATTTTGCAGGCACCGGACTTGGACCTTAAGAAACTGCCAGACCACCTGAAATACTCATTTCTAGGCCCTGAGATGAGTCTTCCCGTGATCATTTCTAACAGCTTGACAAAATCAGAAGAGGAGAGACTTTTGGAAATATTGAGGGAATTCAAGGGAGCAATAGGCTGGACCATTGCTGACATTAAGGGGATATCACCCACGATTTGCACTCACAAAATCCACCTAGAACCCGACAGCAAGACCACAAGACAGCCACAAAGGAGGCTTAACCCTCAAATGATGGAAGTCGTAAAAAAGGAGATTTTAAAGCTTCTTGCTGCTGGTGTCATTTATCCTATTTCTGACAGTTCTTGGGTGAGTCCAGTGCAGGTTGTGCCCAAGAAATCAGGCATCACAGTGGTGACAAACGAAGAAGGCCAATCCGTGCCCACTAGAGAGCAAAATAGTTGGAGAGTATGCATCGACTATAGGAAGCTGAACAACGCCACGAGGAAGGATCATTTTCCTCTCCCGTTCATCGATCAAATGCTTGAGAGATTGGCAGGTAAATCACATTACTGTTGCCTTGATGGATTTTCAGGATTCCATCAAATACCCGTGGCCGATGAAGACAAGAAAAGACCACGTTCACCTGCCATTTTGGCACGTTTGCCTACAAGAGAATGCCTTTTGGATTGTGTAATGCACCTGCTACCTTTCAAAGGTGCATGGTAAGTATTTTTTCAGATTTTGTAGAAAAAGGAATGGAAGTTTTCATGGATGATTTTACTGTTTATGGAGACTCCTTTGATCAATGCCTGGAAAATTTGAAAAAAATCTTACATAGGTGTATTGAGACTGATTTGGTTCTTAATTATGAGAAATGCCATTTTATGGTAAATCAAGGATTAATTTTAGGACCCATTATTTCCCAAAAAGGATTGGAAGTAGACAAAGCTAAGATTGATGTCATTGAATCGTTACCTTACCCATCTTGCGTGCGAGATGTGCGTTCATTTCTAGGCCTTGCAGGTTTTTATAGGCGTTTTATTAAGGACTTTTCGAAGATTGCTGAGCCTATGTGCAGGCTGCTCCAAAAAGACATCAAATTCGACTTCAATGATGATTGTAAGAAGGCGTTTGAAGCCTTGAAACAAAAACTGACTACTGCACCAGTAATACAACCGCCAGATTGGACCAGACCCTTTGAAATCATGTGTGACGCAAGTGATGCAGCCGTAGGAGCTGTCCTTGGGCAGAAAATTGATAAAGATCCGCATGTGATTTATTATGCTTCAAGAATGCTTGATGATGCTCAGAGAAACTATACCACCACAGAAAAAGAACTGTTTGCTATTGTTTTTGCATTAGATAAATTTCGTTCTTATCTTCTTGGAACCAAAGTAATAATCTACTCTGATCATGCAGCTTTGAGGTACCTTTTAGCCAAGAAGGAAGCTAAGCCAAGGCTGATTAGGTGGATTCTTCTTCTGCAAGAATTCGACCTTGAAATCAAGGATAAGAAGGGCAAAGAAAACCTCGTAGCTGATCATTTGAGCAGAATGTTGGTGGATGCGCAACCAGAACCTGTTAGAGAAAATTTTCCTGATGAAAGCTTATTTCTAGGCCTTGAGATGAGGCCGTGGTATTCTGATATTGCCAATTTCTTGGCAACTGGAAAATTTCATGGAGATTACTCCACAGCTGAGAAGGAGAAGATCAGGAGGGATTCCAGGAGATACATTTGGGACGATCCTTACCTTTGGAACATGGGAAAAGATCAGATCCTCCGAAGATGCATTCTTGAGAACGAAATTCCATCCGTTCTTAAATTCAGCCACTCTTTCGCTTGTGGAGGGCACTTCGGACATAGAAGGACTGCTTCGAAGGTGCTGGAGTCAGGTTTTTTCTGGCCCACTTTGTTCAAAGATGCCTACTATTTTTGCAAAACTTGCGAAAATTGCCAAAAAACTGGGAATATCACATCTAAACATCAGCTGCCTCTCACACCTATTTTAGTGTGTGAAATCTTTGATGTGTGGGGATTAGACTTCATGGGACCATTCCCTAATTCAGATGGGAACACATATATAATTTTGGCAGTGGATTACTTGTCAAAATGGGTGGAAGCCAAAGCCACAAGGGCTGATGATGCGAAGACAGTGGTGAAATTCCTAAAATCTCAGATTTTGAGCAGATTTGGAATTCCAAGAGCTATAATCAGTGATAGAGGCACACATTTTTGCAACCGAGTGGTAGCATCACTTTTTTCCAAGTACAATATCACTCACCGTGTGTCCACAGCATACCATCCTCAAACGAATGGGTTGGCGGAACTATCAAATCGAGAGATTAAATCTATTTTGGCCAAGACTGTCGGGCCAGAGAGAAAAGATTGGAGCCAAAGGCTTGATGATGCCTTGTGGGCTTACAGAACAGCATACAAAACTCCTATCGGGACCACACCTTACAAGTTGGTTTATGGTAAAACTTGCCATTTACCCGCTGGAGTGCAACACAAAGCCTTTTGGGCAATCAAGCAATGTAACATGAACCTTACTGCTGCTGGTACGCAAAGGAGATTGCAAATGCAGGAGCTTGAAGAGTTGAGGAACGAAGCGTATGAGAACTCAGCCATCATCAAGGCCAAGGCGAAAATGTACCATGACAGGAACATTCATCCTAGGACCTTGAAAGCTGGGCAGAAAGTACTCCTCTATAGCTCGAGATTTCACACCATGGCAGGTAAACTCAGAACTCGTTGGACTGGTCCATACATTATTACTAATGTTTACCCCCATAGTGCAGTAGAAATACAGAGTTTGCAGACGGGCAAAGTGTTCAAGGTCAATGGGCAGCGCCTAAAGCCCTTTTATGAAGGTTTTCGAGAACAAAATGTGGAGAGCACCACACTGGAGGTTCCTAATGATACAGCATGAACAATGTCATAGTCAAGTCCAAGACTTTAAAAGGGGACAGCTTTTGGAAGGCAGTCAGTACCCTCCAACTTTAGTATCATTTAACTCCAGTCAAGGCCATTTCAATGCAGCTGCGTTCAGCTCATCTCAAGGCCCTGAGATGAGCCAGACTCGCTATAAGAAGGAAGCACTCTCATTCAAGGCCCTGGAAAATCACTTTCCATGTCATCATGTCCACCTGGATAAAACTCCCGTTAAACTCACTTTTGCCACTACCTCTTCAGTTTCCCTCCACGATCATAATATCACCCTCTACCAAAAAGCTACACTCACTCTCCTCGTCTACCACATTCTCTCCATCTCTCTCACTTTAAATCGCCCTCTCTCCAAAAACCTAATCGTCACCATGCCACTCAAGAAATCCCAAGCTCGCCTTCTGAGCACCAAACAGAATCAACTCACTCCGATTCCGGCGGCTCCGACACGGTCAGTGACCCCACGTTCGCATCCAAGCCGCAGGACATCACCATTGAGTCCAGCTCGGATCCAGAAGATAGACCACTCAGGTCCATGATAAAGAAATCAGCCCAACCCCAGCCGAAGATTGATGATAGGGAAGAGCGTCGTTTGAAGCGCAAAGGGATCCCTGTCCCTTCGATTGCAGCTGCAGCAAACATTATTCAGGCTAAGAAAGTGGCCGGCAAACCTAAGGCCACCCCTGCTGCAAAATCCCTCAAGAGGAAGGGCATTGAAATAAAAGAGGCTCAGCCCGTTCCCCAGCATCCCATTGTCTAGTCTTCTCAGGGCCATGAGAAGGACAAAGGAAAGGGAAAGGTTTCTGAAATTCCTGCTGAGCCTGCCTCTGAAGGCAGTGATGATGAGGAGCAGCACTTTCCTGAAGAAGTAGCTCCTGCTGATGAGGAAAGAGCAGCTGACTCTACTCCTGAAGTTCCCAGGCCCAAGCGCAGCAAAACAGTAGCCAAAAAGGCAGCAAAAACTCCATCTTCCATAGCGCCAGCTGATCCTTCAGCGATTGCTATGCCTTCCTCTGCACCAGTCGAGAAGCATGGCAGTGCAAGGAGCTCCAAACGAGCCAGAACCAGCAGTAAAAAGAGGCAAGTTATCCCTGACCTAGAATTCCTTAATGGTTGGTTACAATTTGATTCATTTGATCAAGAAGAAAAATTGCACCTAAAATATAAATCAACTGTTCCATATTGTGCCAAATTAGATTTTGAACTCCTTGACACTTGGGGTATTGAGTCTAGATTGCATCAGTATGTTAGGAATGTGGGCTGGGAACCTCTCTTTTTTCTTGAACATCCGGCGTACCTTGAATTGTGCCTTGAATTCCATACCACTTTTTGGTATCGATCAGCTAGAGATAGAGAAACAGATGGGTTGAGACTTGCTAGGCCTAATGACATTAACTTCAGATTATGTGGAAAATCTTGTCGCTATTCCTTGAATGAATTTAATGCTGCTTTAGGCTTTGTGAAAGAAAATGAACTGAATGCTGATTGGTATGCTAATGCTTTGAGCGATTATCCTGATGACTTTGACACACAATCTGCATTTCAACAACTGACTGGAAATCCAAAACTAAAATTTGATGACAAAAAGGCTAAGGCACACCAGATTTTAGACCCTGCCCTTAGGATTTTGCATAGAGTCCTTTCCACTAATTTCGCTGGGAAAGATCACATCGCTGGTGTTCTTTCCAAGCAAGAGCTTTTCATTTTGTGGGGCATGGTCAACAAAAAGCCCATCAATTTAGGTTATTGGATTGCTGCTCAGTTGCATTATTATAGGGAAAAGGATAAGCTTATCATGGGATCGCTCATTACTCATCTTGCTGTGAATATATGCAATCTGGATCTTCAAACTGCAAAATTATTTAATTGTGCCTCCTTGAAAATTATGAATATTATGGCACTTGATCAGATGGGCTTTGTCCATCTAGACCAGGATCGGTTTGTGTGTTACAATACAGGGTTCACTCCAGCTCCAGACCACATATTCGGGGCCAAGCACGGGGGAGATTTCAGACTCAGACGCCTAGATAGGCAAGATGATATCGATGCTGCCTCTGTTCCCGAAAAAGTTCCTGATGCTGCCGGGCCATCTCAAGGCCCTGAGACGAACATTCCTGCCGCTGCCAGTTCCCCTTCATCGAACTCTCAGATTGTTGTCCTCCTGCGGAATCAGAACTCTCTCCTCCGCCAATTGATGCTCCAGCAGAATACCAGCAACCGAACCCAGGAGTGCATCCTGGACGTCTTGAGGCGTGCTTTTCCGGCGCCGCCAGCTCCTCCCCGATCTTGAATCTAGCCCCGGGTTCTATCTTCTATTTCCCATTTCTCTATTTTATTTTCTTTTTGTTTGTTTGTTTGTTGTGTGTGTTTCTCTTTCACATTGAGGACAATGTGTTCTTTAAATGTGGGGGGGAGACACTTTCGTGTTTGTTTGTGTTTTTGTTGTTCTTTTGCATGTTTGTTTTTAATTTTTGTTGCATGTATTTTCTGTTGATTGTTTTTCTGTATTTTCTTCCCTCTGCATGTTTATTTCTTTTATTATTGCATGCGCTTCTGCTTGTTTTTATTTTTGCATGAGTCGTTTTTTCTTTTTGTTTTGTTTCAGCCCCCCTTTGAATAAAATTGAAACCTCTGATCTGATCCTCATGTGAACACTTGATTTATCAGCTCCATCTTGCAATTTTAAGTCCTCTTAGCATTACAACTTGTGCATTTGTTTGCATAGATGTATGATTAGTTTTGCTGATCCTAGGAAATGTTTTGCTAGAGCTGATCTGTCTTCTCATCCCTAGATCATGGGATGAGGATCCTATCCTCCTACTGCTGCTAAGTCCTTTATTTTCTGTTTGCTTGTGTACCTTTAATTTTCTTTTGTGTGGATTTCTCATCATGCCCTCTGGATTGCACGGTGTTGGTGGTTCGGCACCATCACCCCATCATGGAAAAACTTCCAGTCGGTCGTGTGCTAACCCCTTTTGTTGGGCCGATCATAGCGCCATTGGTAAGAAATCAAGGTCTGCATGCGTGTGTGTTTTGAAAAAAAAAAATAGAAAAAAAAATAGAAAAAAGGGTTTGTGGAAGGAGGATGTTGAGAAAAGAAAGAAAAGCAATGAAAAGATTGCGGAAAGAAGGTTGAGAAAAAGAAAAAAAAAATAGAAAAGCAAGAAGGAAGAAAAGAAAAAGAAAAAAATATAGAATAAAATAAGCCTTTGGCTCACTTTGTGTTTCAATTTCTGTTCTTTAATTATTGTTTGTGCTTTTAAATAATTTTGCTTGAGTGTCCAGCAGCAGTGATTGGATTTTGAGTCAAAGGAAGAGAAGACATAGGCCCTAGGATTTTATTTCCTTGTGATCAGCATGCTATTATACCTCTGTTTGAATATGTGCACAATTGTGGTGTTTGGAGTATTTAGCATTGCTTGATTGAGCTGATTTTTGAAGTGTTTGTGTGAAGATCAGTCCAAGGGTTGATGTTCTGTTCTAAGGGGTGCTGTTTCTGTGTTGTCTCTGTGTTATCTTCGTGTTTTTCTTTGTGTTTTGAGTCTGTTTGTGCGCTTGGGGGCAAGCGTAGTTCAAATGTGGGGGGATTTGATTAATTGTTATTTCACTTTGTTTTGTTGCCTCTTTACTTAGCTTTTGAAGCAATAAACATGCTGCTTTGATCCTTTTTCCTTCCTTTTTCCAGAATTACACTTGAATGACCCAGGATTAGGAAAAGGAGCGGAAAGGTCAAAGATTAGAGCTCAATCAATCATGCTGGCTTGGCATTTTTCTGCTGATGCATTCCGACTCATCTCAAGGCCCTGAGATGAGGCTGCTGTGACGTTCCCAGATCTGGACAGCACTCACCATGATTATGCGCGCCGCAATTATTTAGTCATGAGTGTGTTCCTTGTCTCCTTGGGCCCCGTTTTTATAGACACTAAGCTCCTTGGGTTCAGAGAACATTCCTCCCACTCCTAACAAGTTTATAGAAGACAAAAATCAACATTCCTCTTGTGTTTAGGAAGAATATTCTCATGCTTCTTGAAGACCAAATCTGAAGTGGATTATTTGTGGAAGCTGTCTCACCTTAGAGAGGAGTATCTTGGCACCAAGGAGGACCATAAATACTGTTGAGAACGGCAGAGGAAGGCATCAGACGAGAGCAAGGAGTTAGAGGAGAAAACCAGCTTTTTCACTTATTTTCCAGAATTTCCAGCATTTTCCTATTTTCTGTTTTGAACATCTTTCATCATTTCGTTATGTTTTGTAACTAAAAACCTTCATCTCTGGTAGAGATTTAGAGGTTGACAATTCCAGAATTGTTGTGAGACTTGTTTTGATCTTAATTAAAAGCTTTTCATATCACTTTTCTTGCTTGTTTTAATGATAGTTTGATTGTATCGTGTTTGAGCTTGATCAACTTGGATTTCAGTACAATTAATTACAGTAGAATCACTGTGGTGCCGCGTTTCTGCACTACAGAGAACCCGAGTAGACAACTAGTGATAGGATAATGTTTTTCCTAAAACTAGAAGAAGAAAAGAGTTAGATTTGAGATTTCTGGACCGCAGTTGCGTCCATCTCAAGGTCTTGAGAAGGGCCTTCCTAATCACATCAATAAACCAGCAATCCTTGATTGTTAGGGGAGTTAGGGTCACAAGAGGAGCTTCTCCTCGAGTGACTTGAGTAGGAGGAGGCTTGGAGATCGCCCCTGGATGTATCTCTATAACTTCTCTATGAAATTGGTTTTGAAAATCCTTTTGTCAATGATCAACGTCTTGGAATTGTCACTTCGTTAATATCTCTACCGGGGATGTCTTTCCCCTACTGATTTCAATCCCATTCCAACCATATTTCTATATGCAACTCTCGTTTAATTCATTTACATTTCTGTTTTCACGAATTTACAACCCAAAACTTGGTTTTTCACTTGGTTATTTATAAAGGGAAGAACGAATCAGTCAAGCTTGTCTCTGTGGGATCGATCCTCTCACCACTATCTGCATTATTTGTAGAATAGCAATGAGTTGAACATTAACTTTTATGCAGGGCATGCGACACCCTTGTCACTAGGTGTTTAAACACTCAAGTATGCAAAAACGCAGCACAAAATTAAGTTTGCACATCAATCCGAGTACATTAGACACATGCATAGGCAATCCAGCAATCAAAAGACTTCGCATCAAGGGCAAGAAGGGGAGACAAGGGAAATAAATGATAAGAAGAAATGGAAGAAGCATAACAAGAGGAAAGAAATGGAGAAGAGGAGAAGATAGGAAAAGAAATGGGGAGGTAGTTAAACCAACTCAAACCTGGAACGCTCCCTTGGCAGGAAAGAATCAAAATGGTGAGACAATGTTGCTGAGGGCGAAAGCTAGACTAGTTTCTTCTTCTTCGAGGGGGACCTTTGCTGACTCCATTCGGGACTGAGGCTCGGGACCTTAAATGAATGCTGGCTGTTGATTTTCCTCTTCTTCATGAAATTTGGTCTCTTCTCTCTCTCTTTCATTTATATTTCTGTTTTTCTATTTTTTTTTCATTTTTTCTTTTTTCTTTTTTCTTTTTTCTTTTTTCTTTTTTCTTTTTTCTTTTTTCTTTTTTTTTTCAAGAGAGAGAGAGAGAGATCTGAATTGAGGATCGAGACCTTGTTCTTCGGGGGCTGGATGTTCTGATTTCACTTCCCCACACTTGTCTTTTGCTGTGGGTGGGAAGTGATTTTTCGTTCTGGTCTGCCCTTGATTTCTTCGTTTTAGCTTCGAGGTCTTGAATTGGCGCTAGCATCGGGGTCTTGAATTTGGGGGATCCCCACACTTCGCCTTTGCTGCTTCATTTGTCTAGTCTAGCCCTCGATAGTGCTCCCAACAACATTGCTTCACCTGTCAAGAGAAAGCTCAAGGAAAATTCAAATGGTTAGAATTGGAGAGGTCAAGAAGGGATTCGGGGTTAATAAGGAAAAACAAAATAGAGAGAAAAAAATAAGAGAGAACAATTTGATGCGAAGACTTAATCTTTTTGCTGCTTTCCTATGTCTAAATGTGTCTATACCCATGGATATCATGCAAACCCAGCCAGTACCTAGTCATGCATTCACTCAAACAAATAAATATAGGCATGAAGGCTCAAGTGCTCACAAGGTGTTAATTCGTGACTACTGGTGTCTAGGTCTTGAAGCAAATATAAGGCATAACAGGCAAAGAATGAATCATTCGGGACCTTGACTAAATGGCAGCATTTTTTATTCTATGTGCACAAGTCAGGTGTGTGTCCATCATTCGGGTGTTTTCAAAACTAGGCAGTAGGCTAAAATCTGAGAAAATAAAAATAATCATGCATAATAAATACTAGCAGTTCAAACTCCTCCCCACACTTAGGCAGCGCATTGTCCTCAATGCGGGAAGGAGACAAAAGAGATAGCAGTTTTGATATTAAGGCAGGAATGTAAATTGTTCAACATAAATAATCAGCCCACGCAGGGGCAAAGGGTTTGAAAATGTTCGGGATCAGGGGGGAGGGAGTTGTAGTGCTGCAACTTGCTCTTGGATTTCCTTCAAGATGGCCCAATTGGTTTCCAGGATGAGGCGCAAGAGCCTGTTGGTAGTTTCGACAGCTGGAACTTCTTCGGGGTCTCGAGGGATAGCAGGTTGTTCCGCGTCAGCTGAAGTGTTTACTTTGTCAGATGGAGGCTCGGGAGCAGTAGACTTGGCTCGGGGCTTTGACAAGTCCGGGTACTCAAACTTGCCCTCGATCTTTCCTTTGTTATCTAGATGGAAACTCAGAATCCCATTAATAACACAAAGGAATCCCATCGTGTCCAAGGTCTTGAGACCAAGGAGCTTGAAGGAGTTCGGGTGCTGATATAGGTTTAGCTCTCGGGGCTTCCACGAGTAAAGGTGCGAGGCCAAGCTTGTGATGAGAGATCCGAGGACAGGAGAGCGACCCTAGGGGGCATTGGTGACATTGTGAGCTGAGGTGGCGATCCAGTAGCCAAGGTTGACCCGCTTCTTGTGGTACATGACCCATAGGAAAAACAGCTCGGATTGAGCAAGTTGGCCTGAGGTCCCGAATTTACCCATGAGGGCAATGGACAGGAAACATTGCAGAATCCGGAGGGCAGGGTCTTGAATGCCATGAGCCTTGGTGAGGCGGGAGTCGAACTTGACCTTGGGATTTCCAGTGAGCTCCCTAAGGGCACTATTGTTATTGAACTCAGCCGGGATAGTGGTCAGAGCATTCTGGTACTCAGCCTCTTGAATTCCCTCACGACTGACAAAGCCGAGGTAGACGTTGAAGTCGTTGAGGGACATAGGGTGTCACTTGCTAACCAGCCTAAAATTGGCGCATCCCTTGGCAGAAAGATCGGGACCTACCCCACCCTTGGGCTTGAACAGATCAGCTTTATACCAGAAACTAGCAAAGAACTCGAGACTGAGTTCCAAATATGTAGGCTGATCCATAAAAAATAATCTCTCCCAACCTATCCCACTAACCAACTCCCTGATTCGGGACCCAACACCTATCTTATCATACAGATCCATATCTAACCTAGCACACGGGGCTACTCCCTTGTTGTTCATCAAATTAACCTTATCCAGAGACGGTTTATCATTGAAAATGAACAGTTTATTAAAAGTGTCTAGGTTAGCTGTTACCAGGTAGCTGGGACGAGGTCCCGAAGTAAGTGATGGGGTCTCGAGGGTGTCATCCTCCTCTTCAGTTCGCTGGGATTTGCGGGGGGTCTCGACGGCGGCTGTCTTGCCCTTGGGAGTGGTCGGGAGCTTTCTTTTCTTATTGGTCGGGGTCTTAGAGGTCGGGGCCTTGGATGCAGGGACTTTGGGGGCACTCTTGGCCACTCTGGCCGGCGTTTTAGAGGCCGATTTGGCCGCGGCCTTGCCCCTCTTCTTCGGGGGGCTAGGGCTAGGCGGTTTGGGTGGGTCAATCTCACCCTCTCCTTCGTTGGTGGCTTCTGCTTCCGTGCCCTCTTGAACATCTTCGGGACCTTGAGCGTTCTGCTCATCAGGCTGATCCTTCTGCTCTACCTCCTCTTCTTCTCCTTCTTCTTCTCCCTCGTCTGCCTGCTGCTCGTCGGAATCCCAGGGGAACTGCTCCTCATTTTCCTTTTCGACCTTCCTGGCCTCGCGGAGGCTGGAGCTGGTCTGTGCTTCCTTCTCTTCCTCAGTGTCAGAGGGAATAACATAGCCGATTGGCTTGACATCGAGGGGGACGGAGTTCTCGGGGCTGTCAGGAGGGGTCGTCGCCGGTTTTTTCTTCTTGCTGCCGGCGGTCGTGATTGGAGGAACGCGGTGCACCTTGCCGGATCTGGTCATCTTCGGAAGGGAGGTGGTGAAGTTGATCTCGTCCAGGTCAATGGTGGCTTCGGAGGAGGCTGATCCGAGCGGTTCAGTGGTGGTGGGTGACTGGTTGATGGTGGTGTTTTGTGGTTGGGGTTGAATGGAGAGAGAGGTAGGAGTAGATGAGTGAGAGGTGGTGGGTTTGTTTAGGTTGAGGTTTGTGTGTGCCATGAGGAAGAAGGAAAAGAAATTTTGTGTTTTGATTTGATTGGGAGAGATGAAGGGGTTTTGGTTGGGTAACGGATGGGATCTGACGGTTAGGTGGCGTGGGTGAGTGGGAGAGAGAGATGGGAGCTAATCTCCTTGGGCTTTGTCCGCCACGTGTCGCGCCGGGAGAGGACACGCAGTGCCAAGGGCAGCGTGCGCCTGCACCTGCACGGGAAACGGAAAAAGCAAATCAGCTTTAAGGATTTTGAAAATAGGAGAGAGGGGAATAAAACCAAAAGAATTAAATGGGGGTTAATAAAGTAGGGGACATGGGTATTTAATAGAAAGAAGGGGAGACAAAGGAATTAAATGAAAGGGAAAGAAGACAAAGAAAGTTTAAATTTTACCTAGGTAACATAAAAAGTGTGTATAAAGAATTTGAAAAGCTAGGGTTGACTAAAATAAAATTAAAGAAAGGAAGGAATAAAGGGTTTAAAAGGGGAATAAGAAGGGACAAATTAATTAAGACCACCTAGGGAGGAGAAGAAATGTGCGTGGGAAAGAGAGAAAAAGAAAAAGACTGCTGGACTCGGAATTTAAAGACAAGAAAATTAAAGAGAGCGGGTTAGGAATTCGGGGGCTGTCCCCACACTTGGCCTTGATTATCGTCTAGGCCCAGACATTGTTTCTTCATTCGGGGGCGTTGATTGCTGGGTCCTCGACCCTTGCTTCTTCGGCAGTCGAGGGCTTGAATCCTTCGTAGAAAGGTTTCAGCCTATGACCGTTAACTTTGAATGGCTCCCCATTGTCCAGATTCTGGATCTCAACAGCTCCATGATCAAATATCGTGGTGACTTTGTACGGTCCCGTCCACTTGGATTTCAGCTTCCCCGAAAAAATTCGCAGTCTTGAGTTGTATAGCAAAACTTTCTGCCTAACAGTGAAGGTCTTGACTACGAGATGCTTGTCATGCTGGGCCTTGGTCTTGCCTTTGTAGATCATTGAATTTTCATAAGCATCCCCTCGAATTTCTTCGAGCTCTTGGATTTGCAAACAACGGTCCTTGCCCGCCAAGTTCAGATCCATGTTGACCTTCTTGATTGCCCAAAAAGCTTTGTGCTCAATCTCAACTGGGAGGTGACACGGCTTGCCGTAGACCAACCGATATGGCGTCATGCCGATCGGGGTCTTGAATGCAGTGCGATAGGCCCATAGCGCGTCTCCTATCTTGAGACTCCAGTCTTTCCTTGACTAATTCACGGTCTTCTCGAGAATAGCCTTAATCTCCCGATTTGAGACCTCAGCTTGCCCATTGGTTTGGGGGTGGTAAGTTGTAGATACTCGGTGGGTCACCCCATACTTGTTAAGTAATGAAGAGACCGTTCGATTGCAGAAATGAGTCCCCCGATCGCTGATGAGAGCACGCGGGGTCCCGAATCGGTTAAAGATGTGGGTCCGGAGAAAATCAGCAACCACCCTTGAATCGTCTATCTTGGTGGCTTTGGCTTCAATCCACTTGGAAACATAGTCCACTGCAAGCAGGATATATGTGTTCCCGAATGAATTTGGGAACGGTCCCATGAAGTTAATGCCCCAAATATCAAAAATTTCGCACGCAAGGATGTTGGTCAAGGGCATTTGGTTTCTAGCTCCGATGTTTCCCATGGCTTGGCATCGAGGGCATGTTGCGCAAAATAGATAACTGTCCTTGAAGATTGATGGCCAAGAAAGACCGGCTTCCAGGACCTTGAGTGCGGTTTTCTTGGCAATATGATGGGTGTCGAATCCAATCATAAATAAATTACAACTCATCACTTAGCAACAAAAAGGATTGTGCACAGCGGTAAGAGGATCGATCCACAGGGACTATCGGCCTAATGCTTATTCTCCTGAAAATAACCAAACCAAACTGAAGGAAACAAAGGGTGAGGCGAAAACAATGCAAGAAAATAAATGACAAGAAAATAAAATAAAAGCAGGAGACATGGCAGCTTCATCTCAAGGCCTTGAGATGAGTCTGCCATGCTCTAAATAAAAACAGTAAATAAATAAAAGATAAAAATGTAACATAAAGATAGTGAAATGATA
Organism: Viola odorata; assembly: GCA_963691705.1. Classification (NCBI taxonomy): domain Eukaryota; kingdom Viridiplantae; phylum Streptophyta; class Magnoliopsida; order Malpighiales; family Violaceae; genus Viola; species Viola odorata. The sequence continues at coordinate 64,810,380 of OY829542.1, forward strand.
AGAGAAATACTCCTGGTAGGAGATCTGTTGAGGTAACAATTCCAAGCTGTTAATCATTGACAAATATATATTCAAAACGATTTCATAGGGAAGTCAAGGAACTCCTTCCCTAGACCAATGGATGAGTTCGTCAATCTCCCAAGCACCAACCTGGTCCGGTGGTAACATTCCTACCAATTGTCACGCAGGAAGCCCCTTCTCCTAGGTCTTGGGGTGAGATCGTCATCTCATGGTCTAATTCTTTCCTCCCTTCTCTTAATGCCGGACCAATCGCAGTCACTAGAGAATCGTCTACTTGTGTTCCCCCTGTTATGGATAATACTCAATTTCGGAGGAACTGACAATATTCATTCAAGTCAAAATCTAAGTTGGCCAAACTCAAACTAAACATGAACAAATTGGAGTTAAAACAAGAAGAAAGAAATACAAAACCGAATTTAATTAAGTTCAAACAAAGTCTCAAAACATACTGGACTTGTAAACCTCTCAATCCCTACCAGGAATTGGAGGAATTAATTACAAACCAATCAAAACAGCAAACTACAAGTAATTTACAAAGGAAAAACGAAAATACAAAAGATGAGAGAAAAGTCTCTCTTCCGTTCCCCTCTCTTCACTCTCTGATCTGATGTGAACTCTCTCCCTCTCTATGATCTGATCTCTCCTTTCCTCTCTCCAAGCTTCTTCAATAAATGGCAGCAAAGGGGAGCAACACAATAGAATAAAATATTCCCAAGTGAACACATCCTTCAAAATGCATAGTCTTCAAGGCATTTGTCACTTGTAAGCATGCTAAACATTCTCCTCTATATTTGTTTCTTTGAGCCACGTGAGGGAGAGTATAGCATGCTGGGAACATCTTGTCTCTATTTTCCAAGTCCCAAGCAGACAAGAAAAGCACTCAAGAATAATTAAATGTAGCACGGGAAAACATGGTGAGTGCTGTCAAAACTAGAATCTGCCAGGTCGCTTCATCTCAAGGCCTTGAGATGGACTGGAAATGCGCCTGGAAAATCTGCTCAACACCAATTGATCATTTTTTCTCTAATCTTCGGCTTTTCATTCCTTTTCCTAATTCTGGGTATTCAGGTGTACTTCTGGAAAAAGGAAGGAAAAAGGGTCAAAGTAGCATATTTATCATCTCAAAAACTAATTTAAGAGACAACAAATCAAAGTGAAATAACGATCAATCACTCGTGACCTCGCTCTAATCAACTACCCACCCTATCTATTCGAGACCACTTCAGCGCAGTCAAGACTAAACAGATGCCTACTTGTTTCATGCAATTTTGTTTCCGTATTCATCACATAAATGACAGCATTCACACAAAATAATAATCAGTTGATCAAGCCTCAAATTATTTCATGCAAAGATGTAATTAAAATGACAAGTAATTGAATATGGTATCAAGAATATATTAAGCACATTAAGGCCTCGAATCTGCCCTTGCAACCCTTGAACAACCCTTGCTAAGAACTAAAGATTTAGCTACTCATACTTGAAGATGAACAATTAATAATTGAAGAAAGCATAATAAGTAAATAAATAGATTAAGGGAAGAAAACTTTGTTACTAAAATTCCGTTTGAAGCCCGGCGGCAAGGTTGAAGATGAGCTAACAAGAACTAGAGAGAAGTCTAAGAAAACTAAAACTAATGATTTTCTAAAATTATCTAAGTGATGAGAGATTCCGAGCGAGCCTAAACTATTCTTGGATGCTCTTTATATAGAAGAGCTCCAAGCACAAAATATCTTCAGCCTAAAACTAGGGACAAAATGCATTAATTGAAAGCTTATAAAAATGGATCCATGCTCCTTAAAGCACAAAGCTGAAAAAGCATAAAGCTGTCTGATTTTTCCAGCTTTGGCAGGTCTGGAGTGGGCTCAATGGCTGAGATGGTCAGAGCGGTAGGTATTTGGTAGTCAGTGCAGACTGCAGGAACAGTGTCAGAGGAGGCACTTGGAAGCTCTGGCAAGAGGACACGTGGAAATGTTGTTCTTCGCCCTTCGGGGTCCCGAATGGAGAATCCGATTCGGGATCTTGAACGTTGCTTTGGACTCGGGACCTCGACTTTTGGTCTTGAAGCTCAAAACTGCACAAAATGCTCCAAAAATGCATATTTTCGCATAAACTCCCATTTTGGGCCTAGATCTGCAATAGTAATGAAAACAATGGTAGATTAGCAGAATCATGCCTTAAATGGGTGAGAAAATGGGGAGAAAATCGTGCATAAAAACATGCTATCAGGCCCCCTTTTCAAAAACGCATTTTTATCAAACACCTTTTTAAAACACCTCTCTCATCAACCGGAAACCGATTTCGGATGTGACTCGGGTGCCTAACACCTTCCCGAGACCATAATACGACCCCGAACCTTTTGTCTGGGTCCAGACCCCTTTTTTGTGCCTTAGTTTTTTATTTATTATATTCTTATGCCATGACGATTAAGGTTCCCTAAAACCTAGCAACCAAATTAGGGTGGCGACTTCATTGCATGTTGCAAGGCGTCTGTTTACGCTGAGCATCGTAAGGTCTCAAATTTCGTCGTACACCTCGCGAATTTTAAATTTTCGGGGAGCGACAGCTATATATATCAAAAGCTTGAGCCCATTTAGATCAAAATTATTCTTTCGCCTTTACTAAAGAATACCGTGCGCTTGTCTCAAATAGCGACAAACGCCTATTTTTTAGAGTGCCTTAAAAGTCTCATTTTTTTCTTTTATATTTTAAATGTTATTTAAAAAAAATTAATTAATTTTTTAAAAAAATTCCAGGTCAGAACTGGAATCGGCCCAGTCCGACCCGGAAAATTTGGAACCGCTCGGACACTTCCGGTCCGGTCTGGTTCTATTTTGGATGAGAACCGGTAATTCCGGTCCGGTCCGGTTCTAGCTCAAGAACCGGCCCCGAACCGGCCCGTGTACACCTCCTATGGCTCGCATCCTCCTCTTCTCCCTCTTCATCTCTCTCAATCTCTTCGTCTCTCTCGATTACCGAGATCCGCTCCGATTACCGGCCCATCATCCCGTTCGACGAGTTCAGGTTCACTCACACCGGCCGCCTCGAGCTCACTGTCACAAACATCATCCTCTCCAACCCGAACCCGGATTTGGACCGCTCAAAACTCGGCTTCTTCCTCTACACGCATGACGCCTGGATGCATGTGCTCCAGCAGCTCGAAGACGGTGAGATCTCCTGCGCCATCCAATCTGATTTCATCAAACCTGTATTCGATTTCAATCGGAGGTTGGTGTCATTCAGGTTTGATGATGGTTAGTGTGTTGGATCTGAATTTTTGGAGTGATTTCGCCGGATCTAGTTTTATTTTTGGTGTTGGATTTTCCGCCGGAGAAGAGAAGAAAAAAGTAATGGGCATAAAGAATAAATTGTTTCTTGAGTTTAATTAAAAGAAAAATAAAAAGGAAATAAAGAATTGTAACAAAATGAGAAGAAATTTTTAACCTAATTTCATCAAACCTGTATTCGAAGAGTAAACGAGTATTCTAGATTAGCAGATGATGAGGAGGAGAGGAAAAGGGAAAGGATTACTGATTTTTCAGTGGGCAGGTCTGATTTTTTCTGTAATTTCTAAGAAATAAGAAATGCAAAAAGAAAAAAAGAATTTTGAAACTGGAACAATCGGTATCTTTTTTTTTTGCAACGGGGTGTCAAGGGACAGTGTGTTAGTTTGACTGACGGCAGGGACTTCGATTTCGTTGAACTTTAGTTCAGGACCTCCATTTAAATTTTTTAAATCCAGGGGAGGCATCTGTTTTTGGACTATAGTTATTACCCCCTTAATTTAAAGCCGCTAAACACACACAAGCGGCGTTTATTATTAAAATACCAACACAAAGGGAAGCATGCTTGACATGTATACTGCTAATATGTTTCAAGCATGTGTAGCTTCCTAATAAAGACAACAAACGAAACACATCAAATTAAAAACACAAAGTGGAGACGATTATGACGGGATAGCACATAATAAAACACACGGTACGTACGTACGCAGACGCAGCATCAAGTAGCTAGTTATATATCAATTAAAGTTCTTCTGGCAAATTTTGTTATCGCCGCAAGAACACCCTGCAGCACCACTGATGCATCCAGTCAAGAAACAACTTTCCCAGCAATGCTCGCCGTGAAGACCGTTTACCTTCTTGAGGAATGCCTCTTCGATAACCGGGTTGGAGAAGGACGGTCTTGGTCTTGATAATAGCATTCATGACATCTGCCTTTTTGAGTTGGGTCAGTTTTCGCAAGGATAACCTGAATGGTTTCTGGGGAGATGAATATCTTTCTCAAAGGTTGCAAAAGATGGAATCACTGCAAAGGTTGCAATGAGAACAAGAGCAAGAAACATCTTCTGGGCATCCATGTGGCTACTTAGGAGTATGTTTTTTCTTAGGTCTTTGTGTGTGTTTGATGATTGCTAAGTGTTGCTTGCATTTTGGTGCCTCTCCCACGGCTCCATTTTATAGCACTCTAGGTGTGGCCAACAAGATGTGCATTATTGAGGTATCCTAGGCAAAAAAAAAAAATTACACTAATAATTTTGATTTTCTTTCGATACCTTAAATTATTTAACCAATAAAATATAGTTATACCTAATTTGATTTTTTTATAAATGTATCCTACTACTATTATTTAAGTAAAGAAGTCAAATAGATTGGCAAAAACACCCCAAATACTACTCCCTCCGTTTGGAATTAACTACAGTAGAACTCGATAAATTAATACTCGATTATTTAATAAACTCTCTAAGATAATATTTTTGGCCGGGTCCCGACTCGGGGATAGGGTGCTAAATTAATAATTCGCTAAAATTATAAGATAATACATTTTGATAATTTCTTTAGACCCCATATAAAATATAAATTAATAATTCCTTATACATTGAACACAAGAAGCATAATAAGGTGGGAGATTGAAGGTTTCTTTCAAATTGGGCCCTTCATTTGATATACAGTACATGCATTGTATACAATAATTACAGTAAGTGGAAGCTTGAAAGGTGTTTGTAAACTAAGTATTTTACTAATTAATAAAATATTAATTAATATATAAATTAATAATTATTAATTTATCGATTAATTAATAACTCTTTTAATTAATAAATTTTGGTCGTCCCAAGTGTATTATTTTATAGAGTTTCTACTGTATCATTTACTATTTGGGCATGCATATTAAAAAAATTGAATGATTCACTATTTGACCCAAAAAATTTCATTATTTTTTTTCGACGTACGTTAATCCTTAACATACGTCCGAGAGAGAAAAATTAAGAGTAAAAATATCTCAAATAATGAGTCATCCGACCTCCTTAATATGCGTACCTAAATAGTAAACAACAATTGATAAAAAAAATGAGGAGCACGTTACATTACTAGCATCACCTTCATGATCCATTCATTATTTTTTTCTCATTGATCACAGCCACACACTTTGATTAGCCAAAATAATTAATGATCCCACCAACCAAACTATTTCCTCACCTTGATTTGAATGGAATTTTATGTAGAGGGGGCCCACTTCCTTCGTCCTAATCAATGTCTACAAATCCGATTTGGGTTTGAATACTGTGGCTTCCGATTTGGTTTCGCAAACGCGTGAGTGGTGGATAGGTGTTCAATTTTTAATTTTTTGTCCTGAAATTGGATCCGATTTAATTTGCATTATGTCCATCTTTTTCGTTTGAAGGATGATTAATTGATTATTGATGCATGGATTTTTTTCATTTGGTTCTGCTCTGTTCTTAATTATTCCAAGACATTTTGATCAGAATTGGCCCTTGATTTGTTCTGGAAAATTGTAGATTTGCTTTGTGCTCTGCTTCTGCTTGGCAATGAAGTATTACTTCTCTTATTTGATATGTTTTTGTCGTGTTATTTTCATTGGTGAGGTCTCTACTGCTTGAGAATAGCAAACTTGTGGATTCTGCTTGATAAGCACAGATAACTTTTGTTGGTTTTGACAAATTTAGTGGCAATTAACCTGGGTGGGGTCTCCATTCAACCAAATAGGGTTTGAATGGAATTAAATGTTCCAGTTTCTTGGGTTTATCACACCAAAAAGCTCATCACCGTCCAAAAAACATCATCAGCATATGACATTGAGGTACTAACGTCAGAAAGCAAATTTTGTAATGGTTATGGTAGAGGTTGGCCTGGTTTTATATTGGTTTTGATATTCTGTTGCACTTTTCATTTCGGCATTGGATATTTGATATTTGGTGAACTTGGCCGCATTTACATATTTTTCTTTGCATTTAGCTTTACGTATGGAAGCTGATGTTTGTTTTAAAGAAATGCAGGGCTACTGAAGTTGCAGAACGACATAAGGGCTGTGAGTACAACAATGTTCAGGTTACGTGGGAGATGTTGAGGAGAAACGAAGCGCAGAAAGGCAAGAAGGGATCCTTCTGGAATTGCTTCAGGTGGGCCTAGGTCATCTCCATATTTAGGCTGCAGCTGGTGATTGATTCTGTCAGTATGTGATGATCACCATATCCGTCCAGATCTACACCTTTCCACCCCAAACGACCTCCTCTAAGGCATGCCGTCAACGGGTTGGGTCCCGGCATTGCCAATCCAGTTGTAAGTGGCC